>JASAOG010000093.1:1312500-1830000 GCA_030265305.1 Biomphalaria pfeifferi
AAAACATTGTGCTGTAAGCTTTGTTTGTAGTTATATTTCAAGTCTTCAATTTCTTCAAAAAACTCTGGTCCGAAATTATTTAATTCTTTTTTTAACTGGAAAAACAAAACAAAAACAATTTATACGTACCAAACAAAATGCCCTTAATCTTAAAGTTCTATTTTATCCATACAAGTAAGCCTATTTATTAATATCGTTAACTTGTTGGTGCATCAGAAAGAGAAATATTCTTTACTTTGTCCACTTCTCTCTTCAGCTTCTCTTTGTCTAACTCCACTGACTTGAGCTGCATGTGGATTTCTATGTTTTCTCTCATTATTTTATCATAGTTACTTGCTTTTGTCAGGACATCATCATTTATCTAAAAATAAACCAGTTGGAATTAACTTTGCAAAAGTGTTCTGTAAAGCTGGAGTAGTATAACATAAAATGAACATACAAATGAACTAGTTTAAAATGACAAATATCAGTATACCTGAGACGTGTCGGAGCCTGATTGGTTCTGTCTAGCTAATCGTAATTCATTCAACAATTCTTTCTTTTCATTTTCTAAACGATCAACACGAACTCTAAAATAAAAAGAAGAAGCTTAAGCCAAAAAAAAAAAAGCCCAAAGTAATACAAATATTGATACAGTACTGATTCAAACTAACAATTTCTTATACAATTATTTAATATGAACTAACAAGACATTGTGTCCAACCTGCTTTGTTGATAATCTTTCATCAAGTTACTATCCACAGCTCCACTGCCAGAAGGAAATCTTTCTAGAATTGCAATCTAAAATAGAAAAAAAAATAATTTTTAAACACATTGTCTTAGAATGATACCTAATTAAGTCTGTATATAACTTTGTTGAAGTTTTTTAAGCCTTTCTAAACATTTGCCACTTCTTTAAGGAGCTATTTCTTTTTTAAGTGCTTATAATTTTACATTTAAAAAAATGTTTAAAAATGGTCCAAATAAAATCAACCTTTTGCATGAAATCATCTTTTTCTCTGAGCAAAGCTTGTTCTCTCTCTGCTGCATCTCTCAATAAAACTTTGTTGTCTTGAAGTTGTTTACTCTAGAAAACAAAAGTTGTAAAAATATCAGCACGATTTTAGTCATCCAGCTAAAGGTAAGGTGCTAAAATATGCAACTTTTACTGAAAGTAAAGAGATAATTTGCAGACGTATTGGATTGTATGATACACTGTTGAATATTTGTCAACAAAACAATAAAAAAAATTTGTATTTGAATATTTAAACTTACAAAAGTTGTAATGGAATGACAGACGGAGAAAAGCAGGAAAGAAACAATAATTTCCATGGTGAAAATCATTAACAAATTAAAAATTTTTAGGACAAATTTTGACTTTACAAATAATTATTAAAAGATAATATATATATACATAAACCTTTTTCTCCAAGTCTGCTTCCATTCCTTTGATTTTTTCTTCATACATTCTTGTTTGTACAGCAGACTTCCAGCCTTGAGAATCTAGAGTTGACATACTTGGCTTTTTGACAGCCTCCACCTCCAGTTTAGTCTTGGTACTTCTCAGCTCTTTATCTTGGTGTTCAGCTTGAACTTCTAGAGATCTGATCTTCATTCTGAGCTTTTCATTGTCATCTTTCTCCTGAAGTATAAGGAATTCACATTTTATAGTATTAATGATTACAAATGAGACATTTAGCTAAGTCAATATATCTACAACAATAAGTTAAGATAAAGTTTAAAGATCTTATTTATAACTTGAAGGTATCTATAATCTATGAGGGCAGATAATGTTAATCTAATCTGTTTGTATGGCTGAAGATAAATGAAGGTTTCTTATGGTCAGCACAATCACCAACCACTTTAACTTCCCCAAGATGTGTCAGGATGTCTGTAAAATTCCAAAACTTAAAATCCCATCTTTACCATAACTTGAACCCTAGACCCCTCTGTTCAGAATCCAAGCACTTTACTACTTGGCCACTATACCCCATTCTTAGCGCTTTTGGTTTTAAGCAGAAAAACTCATACTGTAAAAAATTAATAAAAAAAATCTTTATGTTTTATAAAATCGATGATTAAAATAAATTTCAAACTATACATGTATGTATGTAAGGCGACAATGACAACAATTTCTGTTCTAGAGAGAATGTCACAAAAAGTTAAGACTAATAAAACATTCTTCCTGGAAATGATATTATTTGGCAAGATATTGTAAGAGATGTTGTACCAGTACAGAATTGAAACAATTCAGTTGTAACTGTTATTTAAAAACACAATTTTGTTTCAAATAGAAAGCACACATTCAGCTAGACAAAAACAAAAAACTTCAATTATTGCACATGCCATTTGATAAATAAAATAATTTGGAACAAATAGCATACTTTAGAAGAGAAAGTTTTGAAGTGTTTAAGTTGTATTAATGATGTATGAAACAATTGAAATGAGATCCATACCTTGGCTAGCTCTTTCCTTAACTTGTCAAAATCGTTCACCATCTTGGCCGTACCTTTCTGTTGTGCAGTGTATCTTTCACTTAGTTCAAGTCCCATTGTTTGACGTAGTTCTTCTAGTTGACTCTTTATCAGAAAAAAAAAAATGTTTCATAAATTAACCCTAAAAAGTTTACAACTTAGTTCAGAAAAAAAACTATACCCACTATTTGTGATTATTAAATTACCTTTAAACCATCATTTTCTCTCTTCAGTAAGTTCAACTGCTCCTGACTGACAACTCCTGGGGCTTTTTTCAGTGCTGTGTTCTCTGCTTGAACCCTTTCTACAACTTTCTTTAACAATGCAATTGTTTTCTCAAGTTCTCTCTGGCTTTTGCCACTCTCACCAATCTGTGTAACAAAGCAAGACAGGAAGTACAATGTTCTGTACCACAAGTAAAATTTACTTAAACAAAGAATTAAAAGTAAAGTTTCCCTTTCAGACTTTGTGGTCTATAGGGCTGATGATGTAAAGGTCATCTGTTTCTGCGGCCTATGGTTAACGAGGGTGTCCTGCACAATGACCAACCCCCTTTACTTTTCCCAAACTAGTGTCATTATAGCTGGGTGGACTCAGAGACACCCAAAGATCCTGAAATTAAAATTTCCAGTCTTCACCAAGATTAAATCCCGGGACCCCAAGTTCGAAAGTCAAGCGCTTTACCGCTCAGCCACCAAAAAATATTTAAAACCTAATTTTATTATTTTTTTGTTTTGAATAAAATACTCACTCTTTTAATGCTAGACAGACTAGACCTAGCGGAGTCACCTGTCAGTTGGCCATTTTCAAATTTCAGAGCTTCAACATAACTCTGAAGGTCTTGAACTCTTTCCTATAACATTGAAACAAATGTTGAATGATTCTTTTGTAATGTCTAGTTATAGATGTCATCATTGCAATAATAAAAATATACAACAACAAGAGTTGCAGAAAACAATGTATTCTTCTACCTTTAACCTTGGAATATCTTTCCGAGATGACTCAACTTCAAATCTCAGTTCTATATTTTCCTCATTCAGACGTAGTACGTCTCTTTGGAGTTCCTGGTTCTTCAAAAACAGTTTTTGATACTCTGCTGCAGAAACTCCAGAATCCTGAAACAAAATAGAAAAAAGAAAATGAAAACATGAACTCTTACATTTATCGTTCAAACCTAATGAGAGAGAGAAAAACAAACTGTCTATATATTTGTTATTTAAATTGTAACAATATTGATGACAGACATACAAGGTGTGTTTATACTGTCTAACATTAGGGGGGACCATTCATGACAGACTGACTGACTGGATTAATAGAGAGTTGTTGATTGATAGTTGAGCATCTCATTGTTTATATTTAAAAGAGTAATATGTTCAGAACATGGGTGTGGAACTGTCTAGATAAAAAGGCTAGTACTTTATTAATAAAGTTAGTTGCTTAACACTGGAAAGAGTTTCTTCATTTCAGTTACTGTGTGGCATGGAGGATGAAATAAAACACCATGAATCTTACTGAGGGCCTGGCAGCCATTGCCCTCTCCATCTGTTCTAGTTGTTCTCTTAAATGTTGATTTCTCATCTGTACTTCTGCCAGTGCTGCATCTTGGCTCATCAATGCCTGGTGTTTGAGAGCTCTTATCTGAAATCAACAAATTAAATTGTTCTTGTATACTCTTATCTGAAACCAACATATTGAATTGTTCTTGTATATTCTTATATGAAACCAACATATTTAATTGTTCTTGTATATTCTTAAGCAAATATGAAACAGGTAAAAATCCTAAGAACAACACCGAACAAACCTCATCTTGAAGCTTGTAAATAGTTGCCTTGAGATCCTCTCTCTCATGATCTAGTTTGCCCCCAGGAGCAGCACTCAGACTTACAGCTGATGTCTTCTGAATCAGAGGAGCCTGGATCTCTTTCTCTCTGTTGGTTCTATACAAATATATTCAACAATAGATTATTTTGGAACTGGAACTGAAAGCTGACATTGCATGTGGATATGAAGATGCAATAAGAAACATTCTATATTCAAAAGTATTTCTGTAAAATACATGCTCTGGAGGATCTGTGGCTATGATGATTGAACTGAAGATAGGTGTAAGTTTAAACATGGATTGCTACTGCATTCAGATGATCTGGTACAAAGCAGGAATAAAAAAAAGTTCCTGAACAGACCAACAAAGACTAGGTAAAAGTACCTTAATTAAACCTTGTTATATAGAACAAAGTGGTTTGATGTTCAAGCTGAACTCCAGTCTAGATTAAAACATTTTTAAAAATCTGGATATTTAATCTAAGTGACTGAGGTTTCCAATTTACGGTTGATAAATTGTTTTTTTTTCCAACTTCAAAATAAATATCTTTAATTGTAGCCAATTCATAGACAATTTAAAGAAAACAAATTTACTAGCAGGTTATTTAAAAAGACTTTGGTTTCTAAATGATAAGAGAATAGAGCTATTGTAACAAGCACATTCACTGCTCTCCATGTGTTAATCATATTTTATAGTTGAATAAGGTTAATCGAAACACTGGTTAATCAGACCAGTCTCATATTCTGAATAAATCCTACAGAAACAAAACCTAGTATATGTTTGAATGTGGTTAATCAGACCAGCCAGTTAAAATAAAAATTATCATTTCCTGATATGGTCCAATTAACTGGACTCCACACTGTTGAGAAGCTTGAGCATGGTGCAAAAAATAAAATAAAATATAATACCATGTTAAGAGGCTGAATCAAAGGATGTCTTTATAAAATCAACTGGTAATATTCTCAAAATATAATGAACTTACAAGAATGCTACAAATAAAAAACAAAAATGCCTTTTTGATGATGGCCCACAAAAACTAATGGAAGTCAATAAAACTGATTTCTTTCTAGATACTCATCTAATACAGATAAATAAAGGTTTGGGTCAGTGGTTTTGATTGGATTAAATTAGAATATTTGTATTTTCTCTGTACAATGTTGAAATGAACTATTTAGTTAGGAACAACAGAAAATCTATTTTATTGTCAATATTTCACACAGAATAGTGCACAGTATTTAAACAAAATCATATTTGATTTTCATTACGACAACTTCATCAACCATAAACTAAGCATAACTTTGACTCTCATTTGTTTAGTCTTTGTGGTAATACCTAATCACCTCAGAATGTCACATGACTCAATGTATCTTATATGTCTTACATGCTACTGACTTCATTGGACATTTTAATATTACAAACCTTTGTCTCATTTTTTTCTTTTTTTTAAAATTGCTTTTATTTAGCCCAACTTTCATGCCTATAACATGCTCATAATGCTATGGCTCAATCTCATTTGTGGACCAGTGGTAGGGGGGTATCTGGGAGAAGGTTTTATGTGCTGCCATTAGGTGCTCATTAAACACAATTCTGCTTAAGTCGAGCATCAAATTCGAGCCCCCTTGATAGGTTCAAGCCTCTGGGCCACACATCCTTTAATTTCCTGAGAAATGTTATTTTGCTTTAAGAATGAAACACTGAACAAATTAGAAACAATTCTTTTGTATAGAGAAAATGTTTTTAAAAAATTTAAACTAAAATGTACAAGTTTAAAAAACATTGCAGCAAATCAAGTCAATGAAAAAGACCTTACAGGAGTTACAGCTATAGGTAATGATCCTTCTAGGAGTTCAACTCTCAGAAGAGTGGCGTGTTTCTATGAACAAAAACCAATGCTCTCTCTACATTTCAAATAGTAAAGTCAAAACACATCAGAGGCCTAGTTAAGACAGCTGTAACCAAAAGGTGCAACTTGCCTAAACAAGTTAGTATGTTGACACACTGCACTGAAGAGTTCTAACCCTGACCTACAACCATGCACATAAAGCAATCAATAAAATCAATACGACAGTGTGACACAAGGGCAATAACTCTGTAATTAGAACTATTCACAATGCTCCAACATAACAATGAGAATGAGGAAGAGAAGAAGTACTGTTCACAAAATGTATGAGATATTTATGTTTCAAGAAAATATTTACAAACTCTAAAGGGTGATATGTTGAAATCTAAAGGATGAAATACAACTCTTTTACATTTATTTATCACTTTTCTACATCCTATAAAGAACACAATATAGTATTACAGGTCAAAATTGAAAATATATGTTTCCATTGGGGTTAGTTGAGGTCCAATACTGTAAAGTGACTACCCTAGTACATAAAATTAACATTATATAATAATTTTTTTTAAGGAAATAATTTTATCTATTTTTTCAACAATGAGTTAGATATTTGATGAAACTTTCCATTTATTTATTTAATTCTATAAATGTTTAATGTGTTTTTTTATACAATGTAAAGAATTAAGCAAAAAATGAAAAAGTGTGAAGGAGAAGTGATTGATTTCAAAGATTTGATCCCATTCAAGTTCAATGGTAAGCCAAAACAAGAATCAGAAAACTGACCTTTCCAGCAAGGCCTTCAGCCTGTTCACAGTCCCATTCAATGTCTCTATCTCCATGTCTCTTTCTTTAATTTTAACTTTCATCTTTTCAATCGTCCTCTGCCATTTCTTGCTTTCCTCCCATCTGATGGTATCTTCTTGCTAACAATAAACAAAGAAAATATATAGCAATCAATTGATGTAGCATTTCAACTTTAGGATGGCATGACAACAATAAGACCAAAAAAGTATTTACAAAATCTAAGTTTCATACTCTGGTTTTCTCCTCTTTTTGCTCATAAGGTTTTTCTGCTGCTAGTTGTCGACTCAGTTGATCCTCCAGGGCTCTACATTTTCTCCTCATGTCGTCTAGCTCTTGTTGCTTTTCAAACTCTCCAGCTTTCTATACAAAAAAAAACAAAATTAAATTCTTGGCATAAACAACAAAATCTTTAAGGACATTCTGATAATAGCTCTAATTGTAAATGTACACAGTCACTTTTGAATCCATGAGATCTAAAGAGTAAATGAAATAGAGATAATATTTTTAAAAGGGAGTTCTTACTAATATAGTGTCTAAGTTTTTTTTTCATCTTTAAATCTGATTTCATAAAATCACCACTGATCCATTCTTACCAAACTTCTAGCAGCTGTTATTTTCTCCAGTTTTTTCTCCAGCTCATCCACTTCAGATTCTAGTCGAGCCTTTAATGCTTTGAGCTTCTCAATTGTTCTTTCTTTCTTATCTGTTAAGATAAACATGTTTTCAAACTTAGGTGCTAACAACTTACTGAGACTGGTGTGTGCATGACTGAAAGTGTGACGGCAATCAGAGAGGTGTCTGTCAGTCAGTCTTTGCCACTCACTCCATACACCCATATTAGAAAAAGCCATTTGACACCTACATAGGACGTAACAGGCTAGAAATCAGCAGATTGAAGATTGATGAGTGGCTTATTGAGGGACCTGTCACCAAGTGACAGGTTTTGAAAGTAATATCTTAACAAAAAATCAAGAGATATTTAACATTTACTTAATTCTTCTTTGACATCTTCAAGTTCTGTTTGTAGTGCTCCTTCTTCATCCTTCTTTTTCTTCAGTTCTTTCTTCAATCTGTCAGCAAGAGTCTGTTGGTCCTCAAGTTGGTCCTAGTCGGAAATAAACAAATGCTCTTTAGATTAGCTAATGATCATTACAATTAAAAAGAGTAATGAAATCTTCCTTAAAAAATTCCCTTCCAAAGCAAACATCTAAAGCAGACATCTACAACTCACTGAAATCTGTTTAGTGTGCTCATTGATAATTTTCTGGATATTTTTCTCTTGTGATGCATCATTGGCCAACACCTGTGCCTGGCTGACCATATCTGCTCGTAGGTCAGTTAAAGCCTTGCTAAGAGCCTGTGCAGACAAAAATGTCATTACTTTTATTTGATTTAAAAAAAAAAAAAAGAATTGATTTTAGAAAAAAATATTTACACTCTATTTAAACACATTTAAAAAATAAAGATTGAAAGTTAGACTAAGAATAATGAACAAGAAAATTTTTTTTTCTTGTCTTAAGGTAGAAATATGAGGAGGATCATAGGGTAAAAAATATACTAAAAAATAAATGATAAGCAAAATGTTTTGTTTAAAATAAAAAGGCTTCATGTAAAATCCCCCCCCCCCCCCCTGGTGCAATACATTATGTTTCTATGTGTACAGTAAAAAGTAAACAAGGAAGTACCTGGTGTTGTTTTTCTTTTAGTGCTAACTGATTCTTCAGTCTTTCAACCATGTTTTTCATGGTGGCTGTTGGTCCTCGCTGATTCACATCTTTGAGGGCTGCCACCTCATCCTGTAACAGCTTGACTTCTTTTCTCAGATCTTCATTCTCTCTACTCATCATCTCGATCTCACTTTCTTTCTTTCCAACTATCTCCCCATGTTGTTCAGCCAATCTACATGACAGGAACATTTAGAGCTATCAAGTGACTTAACTTTTAGAGATAAAATAATGCAATTATAGTTCTATAGAAATATACTATGGTCTCATGCAGTCACAAAAGGGACTATGGATCATCTCATGGAAATGAGTTGAAAGGTTGGGCATTAGCTGTGGTCAGAATGATGTCACCCACACAGCAGTTCCCTCCCTCCATGTGTCTAAAGGAACAGTTTGGGATCAGTTGTGTCCCAGGTTCTACCCGGTTGTAGCACTGTGTGGAGCACATTGCCTAAGGGTCACCAGCTTCCTCAGTGTTGACTCCTGAAGCTTTTTCCATGTTTGGACACTGCAGAGGTTTGATTTCAGAGTTTTCTTTCTCCTAGGTGGGTAGTCAGCCCCTACTGCCTGAAACTTATTGGTTCTGGTAAACCCAATAACTGAGCCACATGTGAAGGTCAGGATTTGGATTGGTTTTCAGAGGCTATTTGACACCCATGCCATCAGAAGTGTTTTATAGATAGTGATGCTTTTTATCTCTAACCATGTCCATCAATAACAACCTTACAGAAATATATTACATTAATATCAGCAAGAAAATTAAGGAATACAAATAATAGAATAGCAAAAACAAACTATCAGCAAGCTAGTCGATTGCCAATGACCAGTAATAAAAGATGAATGTTAGTTTATGTAGTACTTTAAAATGTGGAAAGAATAGTCTGGGTTTTCAACCACATTTGATTTCATTTCAAGTATGAGGTTTGAGCTAAGAAATAAAACTTTTCTAGAAAGAATTTCTGAAACTTAAATAGCAATACCTGGACCAAAAATGTTAGATTCACAAAGTTATAAAGCATTTTATTTCAATTTCCTAGCCAAGGCTTATGAAATAGTTTTTTTTAGAGTATTTATCTGAATTAGAGCTCTATAGTTACCTTGGCTTAATTATAAAGAAACTTTTGAAAAATTAAAAAGTAATCCAGAATACAGCCTAAAGCCTGAAGAAAAGTATAACTCAGGCTAACATTAGATGTTTAAACTAATGTCATCTCAAGACGTTCTTAATCTTTAGACTGACAAGAAAACTGACTGCACCTTGTTTGCTCTGACTTGAGATTCCTGTTAAATATTGAAAGACTGGCATGTAACTTTAAGATCTCCTCTTCCTTTTGTTTGATTTTATCATGAAGAGCTGAGATTGTATTTTCTTGTTCAGCCACAGTATCTTCTAGTTCATTCAGTCTGGACAACTAAAAGTAAAACATTTATCAAGACTTTTAGTGTACGTCCATTATGGTCATATATTGTTCACTTCAAAAAAATAATTTTAGACTAAATGTTTGGTTTTAACTCTTTTATCATATGTGCGTACTTTTCAATGATCAATGTATTTTTTAAGGACATAATAGGGCCAAATATAATTACCTGACCTAGATAGTAGGATTCTAGAAATATTCAACTCTCTAATCAATAATTCTTTACAGTGTTACTATTTAACTACCAAATTTCATTATGTGCTAATGATTAGATAAAGAAAGTATCACAAGTTATTAACTATTACAGCAGAGTAAGCATACTTGGTCCTAACATGGTGACAATGAAGAGAATAAAACAAGATATTTGAACCTGAGTTTCAAATAGTACACAGAAAGTTCTAAGAAAATATGAATAAAAAGCAACAACAACCTGCTGAGCAGTGACAGTCTTTGAGCTGGATTGCTTGTTGATCAATTCACGAGCAGCTTCTTTAAACTTGCTAAAAGCCAGGTCAGTGTTCATATGAATCTTGTGTTGCATGGCTCGTAGCTCTTCTTCATGACGTTGGTTCATTTGCACCATGTCTTCCCGACCTTGTTTCAACAGGATCATGTATTTGGCAATTGTTTCATCTTTTTGGTTTATCCGTTGCTAAAAAAAACAAAATGTACATTTTAAACTGCTTTGCAAGAAGATTATTTGCTAGCTTCCTGTTTTGTTTTTCTCATGAAATGTCAAAATTAAAAAGTTAACTTATGCATTATTCTAAATATTTGTATATGACAGCCTGATTTTCAATAAAATTTAAATAAAATATCTAAATACATCAAAGTATTCATTGTTAAAAATAAAGCAATAATGTAATTCATGCCATCTAAGAATGCATTGCAATATAATGTTAGAAACAACTTAACTTCCAATACTACTTCATTAGTTTCCCTATGTCATACAGGCAAACCATTCCACGCTAGAATGGCACTTATATACAAAGAATAGTTCACCTGCAAACTGTGCACAGTATTTTGAGCTATCTTTAAAGCTTGCTGACTTTCATAGTCAATGCCACCTGTCTCAGCCTTCTTGATGGCCTGAGTTACTTTAGCTTGAGCCTGGATAATTATGTCATCCCTGTCAGCAGTTGCTGGCATGCGAAGTCTCAACTCAGAGATGAGTTTATCTCTCTCCAGAATGCCACGCTCTGAGTCACGCAGTAGCTTTTCCAGCTCTTGGTTTCTCTGAAATTATTGGAAGATAATTAATTTTAACTGAGTTACTTCAGAACAATGCATATGGAAGGGGAAATGTAACGATCCAGATGAATATAATGGTACGATTTCAAAGATGATCTAGCTGATGTACTTACAGCTTTCAGAGACTTATTTTCTGCCTGTGTGTCCAGGATGACCTTGACATTTCCTTTAATAGTTGATATTGCTTGTTCAAGTTGATTGGCCACAGGTAGTTTGGCACTAGGCAATGAACCTACAGCTAACTCAAACTGAAAGAGAATTAAATGGAATAAAATTAGTTCATCCCAATACATAATTTATTTGTAAATAAATATAAGAACTTTGTTCCCCTGATAATTAAATCATCACATGCAATCCAACTTTCTAATGTTTAACTTCACATGTTGGAGTGAAACAGGTATGAACATATATCTTGTTTACCATTATTATGCTTTTTTATTTGTAAATCATAAATTGTAAGACAAAGTTACTCAAGGATAATAAAGATATTATTAGTGTCATTTACAAATAATTTACTTAAAGAATATTTTTTGGTTATTTAAAAATGTTATGTTTCAGGTCTAACTAAATCAAGCAAATAGTTTTTACTTTTGATGCAGCTCCAGCTATTTCTGCTGTATGTTTCTCCATAGTGATGATTGTTCTCTCCAGCTCTGTCTCTCTCAGCTCCCACCTCATTTGTTTCTCTTCATAATCCTGGAATAGTGAAAATATCCAATGACTGCTAGTAGAACAATACAGAAATGAAACAAACTCTAAACTCAATGCAAGGATACCAATTTAAAAATAAAATGCAATACTTGTGTGGACCATATCTCAAGAAATAAAAGAAAACTAATCAATGATCTTTAGTTGTCAACATTTCCATTTTTGTAGGTCAGTGCTACTTTATCTTCTAGAGCAGTGGTTTCCAAACTTTTTTGTCTCGTAGACCCCTTGTCATGTTTTCCGGTTTTCGGTAGACCCCCTGCTTAACTATTATTTTAATTTTGTAAATGCAACAACTCAATTTTTTTACTGTTTTTAAACTGTATTTATGTGAATAAAAGTAAAACACATTATAATGAAGCACATGTTAATTAAAACGAAGCAAAATAAAATGTAATAAGTTTTACATGAAAGTATGAAGCAAAAAAAAATTGTACAAAGCACATCAGTGAGAAGGATGGGCCTGATGCTTTGATACTAAAATATCAATGTTGGGATTCTATTTCGTTAGGCTTTAATCTGAAATCTCCTCTGTTAGTGATGTCCAGTTGTTTCTTGGATTGATTAGAAGATTGGTAACAGTGCTGAACCCTCTTTCCACAAGATAGGAAGATGGAAAAGCAATTAGAAACTTTCTGACCATATTCCATAATATGGGCTACGTATCGGGTATATCTTTTTGAAGCCAAAAGAGCTGATATTCTTTTTTAAATTGTACTTTCAGTTCTTCATTAGTACTTATTCCTAGAAGTTCTTCTTGCAATGCTACATCATCCTCTTCTATAATATCAACATATGGATCGATAATCCACTGAGGTATTACCATATTCAGAATATCCTCAAATCTAATTTGAAAATCAGAATATAGGGAATTCAAATACTCAATATAAATGAAAACGTCCTCCTCCTTACATTATGTGTGTTCTAAATTTTGAAATTGGGAAAATTCGCCATGACCAATGTTCATTAATTTTATTCTTGCAAGAAATGCTGAGATTATGGACTTTGTTTTGATCAAATTCAGGTTATCCCCTTGTAGCTGCAAGTTAACTTCATTAAATTTCTGAAATAAGTCTGTCAAATAGGCAATGTCCGATTTCCGCTTAATTAAATTTTGTTTTAAAATTGAATCTTTATCATGCAAGAACTCTGAAACAGTGTCAAAAAGAGAAAAAAATCTAGTCAGACATAAGCCTTTCAACAACCATCGAACTTCAGTGTGAAGGAGCATTTGGTGAAAGTTCTCGTCATTTTCTTCACACAATCGAGCAATTAATCGAGTATTCAAAGCGTTGGCTCGGATTCGATTAACAGCAGTAATGACAAACTGAAGAAATTCATGCAATCTGACACTGAGATTTTTAGCAATTAAATGTTGTCTATGGATAACGCAGTGTATTGCTAACACGCCGGGTACATTTTCTTTTAAAAGGCTCACAAATCCTCGGTGGCATCCAACCATTGCAGGTGCTCCATCTGTTGCTACTGATATTATATTTCCTAAAGGGATCTCTTTTTCTTTAAAGTAGTCCTTCAAAACTTTCAGTATTGATTCGCCTTTAGTGTCAATGGCCAAAGTTTTTGCAAATAGAAGTTCTTCGTGGATATCTTGATCCATAATAAAACAAACATATGCCAACAATAATGCTTCATTACTAGGCAAGGTTGACTCGTCCAGCTGTATAGAGAAGCATGTAGTTTGCAAATATTTACACAAGAAGTTTTCAGTGTCATAACTCATTTCATCTATTCGTCTTTGAACTGTGTTGTTATTTAAAGGAATTCTTTTAATATCAGAAGCAGGCTTGTGTAAAACAGTTTGTAAGACTTCTGCAATGGATGGCAAAAATCAATTTTTCACCTACAGTGTGAGGTTTTCCGGATTTTGCTATCAGTAAAGAAATATTGTAAGATGCTCGTAAACCATCATCTTCTCTTTGTGATGTCAAAGTGAACATTTTGTCCACTGTAGGTCTATTCTGAGATCTATCTTTAAGTGTTTGAAAATACTTCAAGTCTTTATCGATTTTATCTGGGTGGCATCGTTTCAGATGATTCTTCAGTCTAGATGGTTTCATGGCGTCATTACACAAAATTTTGTTACATAAAAGGCACATAGGTAATAGCTTGCTGGATGAGGAAGGAATGAAGCCAAATTTCAAATATTCAATACTATACTGTCTACATTTTTTTCTAGATTCGGCCATGTAAAATATCAGTTACCTGTAGACATAATTAGGATATTTTAAAAAGTTATTAAAATAAAAACTTTCGATTTGCACAAGAGGATTTCACCAGGATTGAAAGTTAAAGAATTAGCTAAGGTAGGCGTACAAATAAAGTATCAAGTGTGTTGAAAATAAAATAAAATAAAAGTGAGGTTCTGCAGTTGTCAGGAAATAACTACCCCATCCATGAGAGCAGATGTATAGCATCGTATTATTCATTCTAAAAAATCAATGCACATAAAATAAAACTAATAACATCATAAAAAAATATTTCTTTTTTTATATTGAAAAATAGTCCTAATAGGATAAGCATCAATGTTTTACCATGCTAACGTCTGTATTATTTTAAGTTTCAACATCAATGCCATGTATGGCAATCTGAACATAAAAAAATAAAATATACTTTATAAAATAGTAACATTCAATGCTGTACCAAGATTATCGCCAACAAACAAAGCACACTTGGACAATTATTAAGAAAAAAAAATATTGATAGGTAAGCTATACAGATTTTAAGTAAAAAACAACCACCTCTGTTTCATGATTGTAATCTATGACCATCGCAAAGAAGATATAAGACACTGATCACACAAAAAAAAATAGACACAAAAACTCATTCAACAAAATGAACCTCTTGAGTTGTAAATTTTACATGTAATGCTAAAGAGAAACTGTTGTACGAATGTATAGTTTATGCAATATCCTACAAATACAGATTATTATAATATATTATTACTATTATCATGTTTTAAATAGAATCTTGAAGTCTTGAATAGGTTTACTCTACAGAGCTCAATAACCTTCAAATGCCACATTTAGTTGCATTCCACTCTCCAGTTGAACTAAATAATCACTATCTTTACCATCAGACTCAAACAGCTGGTAATCACTTACCACAATCCTTATTCTACAATTAAAACATTAATATTAAGTCTTATTGACATTTTATTTATTAATATCTAATTATATCCACTCTGTCGTTCTCTTAGGTCAGAGTTAGTTAATGTTAAAAAAAAATATAAAAAAATTAGCAGTGCATTCGTCAACGAAACAATTAAAAATCGGCGATTGCAGGCATAGCCCGGTGACTATAATTGTGTAATGGTTTTAAATGAGATCCATTATCGTAGACCCCCAAAAGCATCTCATAGACCCCCAATTTCTTTTTTAACTTCCGTGGACCCCCTGGAGGTCGTCGTAGACCCCTGGGGGGTCTATATAGACCACTTAGGGAATCACTGTTCTAGAGGGACACACTTCTAAAGAATCTAAACAGCCTAGATCAGAACTTTTTTTAGAGACAGCGGAAATAAAAAGCCTTTGAAAATCCCACAGCTTAAGTGATTTCTTGTATAAAAAGTGGGTTGAAAGAAAAAAAAAAGAATTCTTTAATTATGTGCAGGTACCATTTTAAGAATCCTTTTATTATTATATACTAGCACAATCATTTTGAGACATTTTCTAAATGACAGAAGTTTGGCACAATAAAAAAATGATTGCTAATGAATATTTCCAATGACTGGAACAAATACATCTTTCAAAATGGCATGAATTTATAGTCCAACAGTTAGAAATTAGTTTAAAACACAATACACTGTTCAATCAGTTGATTTAAAATGTTTTCAATGTTTCTCACCTTCATCATTCTAACATTGTCAGCTTCCAATTCTGAGATTGTCACTTCATGAGATGTAATAATTTCTTCCAAATATCTCACCTGATAATGATAGTTATTATTTCAACAAAGATTCTAAACTGCAATTGCTATTTTACCTTAAACAAAACTAATGGTTTATATACATTAACATTAAATAAATTATGTCTTTATTAAAGATATTTTCATTGTTTACTTTCTGCTGTAACTTGGCACACATTCGTCTCTGTTTTAACTCATCCAGCCTTATACCATCCATTTTAGAATGCCACTCTGCTACTTTCTGAGCCCCTCTGCCATCTTTGAGAACCTCTATCAGTTCTTGTAAGCTGTTTTGTTGGAGAGACAGAGCTGCCAGCTTGTCTTCCATCTCATTCTTATGTTCACGTGTCTGTACAACAGAAATACATTTCATTATCTTTATTTTATATTCAAATATCTTTACTACTGAAATGCACACAGCAATAACCAAATACTTTTTGTAGTTACCAGTAGACTATTATTAACTTCAACATTAAATTTAGCTTACCTCTTTTAAGTCTTTTTCAAGCTTAGCTTTATCTTGCTGCAGCTGCATCATTGAACGAGAGAATTTCTCCTGTTTAGACAATGGCACTGCTCCAGCGAATTGTATACGGAGCTCCTATAAGATAACATGCAAAATATTTTTAAAATCATTTTTTTTTTTAAAAAAAAGCTTATCTAAAGGGGAAGAACTCCACTTTTAAAACTATATTTATCAATAATGTACTAGCTATTTTCCTTATATGACACCAAACAGAGTAATTAATTACCAATAATTAATTGACTAATTGTTGTTTTTTTTAAATTGATATTTATGTTTATGTATACAATAAATAATTGCTTAAATATCAACACGATCGGAGAATGTGTGAGGGAGAAATAGCGGTGACAGTTATTTAAGGGGTCTTAACCCAACAAATTTAGCCATATATGTGAATACTGAAATTAGTTTTCTTTGCTGGTGTCAAACAACATAATTAATTACAAGTAATTAATTGACTCATTGGTTACTTTTTTTGTTTATTGATTCATGTCTTGTCTATGCCAATGAATAATTGTGTGAAGTTTCAACTTGATCTGAGAATGGGTGTCAGGGAAATAACTGGACCTCTGGGATAAACTTTAGTTAGTTTAAATGTAATGTAGAATTTAGTTTCCCCAAGTTCAATGAGTCGGTGTAATATAAATGCATTTCTTAAAATAATGGAATGTGTTTAAATAAAAATCCCAAGTGAGCTCAGTCCTCTACTAATTTGTTCCATGCTTTTTATATCCCTAGCAATGACCTAGAAAGCTTTACAATTTTCTTTTATAATTTCAACATCCACAATTTGTTTTAGTTTTATACATTTCTACTTGAGTTCAGCACTTAAGCTTCTGAATTGTGTAGCTTCACCTACTTCCTTTGCAAAGTTTATGACAACATTTGTGAGACAACTTTATTGATATATGTTGCATTCAAATGAGGACCAAATAAGTCACTCATTTATATAGTAGCTTCTGAATAGAATTATTTGAATTTACACTATAATTACACAAGATGAACTGTGTTCCATGAATTGGAGTTGCATAATGTGCAGACAGCCTGAAGTATTTACAATTTAATTTATGGTTGATAAGTGAATTTAAAGCATGCAATGGTATGAATGTAGTTATGCATTCAATGAGCAGGGTTCCTTGAGTCATAGGTAAGGATAGAAATATTTCTTTTAATAGTATTTAGTTAGTTGATTAAGAAATTAATTTTATGTTAAAAATTCTGAACAGTCATTCATTTGGGTTACAATTTTGTGAAACACTACACTCATCCTTCATTTTCAGAATTGTCATTAACTATTTTGTATCACTGAAGTGGATTTCTATCTAGTTACTTTGTGTTTACTATAACCATTTCCTGTTTCTCTGTGGGCATAATTTGATGTGTAATTATTTAATATCTTAAACCTCACAGCAACATAACTCCCATGTGGCAGGTATATTGAATTGGCTTATTCCTTGTTTGCTATCTGCTTTTTTCTTTCTTAGTTTAGTATCTAGTTAAACCAGAAATTATTGGCAAGAAGATGAGATGAGTATGGATTGAAAAGATCTGAGACATCTTGTCATAAATAAATCCCTAATCTAGTTACAAATACAGTTAACTTTTTCATATTAAGGAATAAAGAAATATAATAAAATCCTGACTTGTAAGGATTTCCTGAGGTATCTGGCCTTGCCCTGTGCTTCCTGCCTGGTGTGGTAGATAGTCTGGTCTTTTTCATCTACCCTCTGCTCCTGCCTTAACATTTGGGCCTCCAATTTGGTCACTTTCTTCTGGGCTTCCTCCAAGCGCTTTATTGCTGACCCTTCACTAACCTGAAGCTGGACAATGTGGCGATGAAGCTTACCTAATAGGAGAAAAAAAAAAGTAAGAATAAACAATTGTACTATGAAATAAAGTAGATACTTTTAAATTAAAAACAACATTTTTTTTATTTTTGTTTTGCAAAGGCAGACATTTTTATGAATTTGTTTTAAAACTTTAGATTGAAGAGAACAAAAAATAGAAAGAACTATGTGGCAATGTAATAGAAGCCAGTGAAGTTTATTTCTAATCTAAGGTAAAATAATGTGATAAATACTTCATGCTTTCTGTAGGATATCTTGACATATTTTATTTAAAAATTATATGGCTCTTAGACATTTGCATCTAAATGCATACTTTCTTTAATTGCAAATATTAAAATAAAAAAAACAGAACCTTAATTAACTCTTCCTCATCTCAGTTGTTTTTTTCCTAAACGTACTGCGAAGAGTTTACACTAGTGTAAAATTGCATACATTGTTTACAAATCATCAGTTTTTAGATTGGTTATTAATAATTTAAAGGAAAAAAAAAAGAGCTATGAAAACCCATACAACATATTTTTCTAAACTTGGCTATCTTATCATGGGACCATCATCTTGAGCTGCTAATTACAAATATCCAATGAGACACCTCTTTGTAAAATAGTTGTAACAAAGACAAAAACAACAACATGATGTATTTTTATGTTCTACTGCATGATAAGAAACTGTGAAAAAATTTGGCTACTGACCTATAATAGTCTTCTCATCACTCTGAACTTGAAAATCCAAGAGTTGCTGTCGCAGAGACTGATATTCTTTCTCTCTGGCAATATGCTGAGTTTCTAGAGTTCTAACTTGGGTGGAGGCTATCTCAGCCATTTCCTAGTGTCATAATAGATAAGTTTAGGAATTGGCAAAGTCTAACCTTTCAAATTTGTATAATGAAATTGGCTTAATTAGAATTGCATAAAAATCTAAATCCTTTTGATTGTCCTCTTATATAGATTCAAGCAGTAGAAAAAAAAAAAAAAAAAAAATAATTTCATTGAACCAAGATGCCACTAGATTAACAAAATATAGCAACCACCATTTAAAAAAAATAAAAAAAATATTGTGTATATGACTAGATTTTATACTTGTGTGCACACTAATGTTGTTTTGAAAATGAAGAGTGATTGAATATGTAAGTATTAGGAAAAGTGTATAAATATAGTGGAAAATGAAATTTCAATCTTTTTGATTGAAATCTGCCTTGAAAATTTGTTTGGTCAATATATGCTTAGTCAGTTACATAGATAATAGTCACTTCTGTTGATTTAGAGTTAGATTTACAGAGGTTTAAGGAAATTATTCAGGAAGCACATTAGAAAGTTAATGAATTATATGTTATAAGAATTATTTTTGTGACAGGTTGTAATTATTTGAGATACCTTCAGTTTAGAGATTTCTTGTTTCAGGGTTAGCTCTGTTTCTTCTAGCACAGAAATTCTTTTTCTGTCTGCATCACTGATACTTTTTGTCACAGAGTCTTAGAGAAGAAAAACATATTATGCAAAACAAAACCAAAAAAAAACTAAAAAAAATTTCTAACAAAATAAAAATGAGAACTATTTTTTTTTTCATCATTATATTGATAACTAACTAGTTTTCTAATATCCAGTATTGCGTTTTAGTTTTTATATATTTTATAGTTAAAAAACTCACTGCTTAATTCATCTCTCAAGTCTCGTTCAATCTTTTGCATTTCAAGATTCATCTTGGTTACCTATTGAATTGTGATGTGAAAATCATGAGTTCTGTTTTTGAAATGCAAGTATTTTAAGAAAACATATCTATACGTGTCAGTTTCATACACTGTTTTACAGTAGGTTTGTTGTGCTGGTATTAAGGTAGGAAAGAGTTGCATCCTATTAGTGAGCATTCCCATATTTAAATGGATAGCAGTATGCAGGGGATTTGGAATGAATACTGATCAAGTCTGATTTTAAAGTAACTGATAACAAAAACTATGTTTAACAATTAGTTCAAATATGTATGAAGTAACTTAAAATTGGAAATGACTTGTTTGAATAATAATTTGAGAGCAAGGAATTTGTTTTATTTATTGTACAATTGATTTTATAAGAGATTTTACTATGTGATTTTTCAAAGACAAGATATGAGATATATGATTTTATGTTGACTTTACTATATAATATTTACCCTATCTTCTTTTCAAAAGGACTTGGTTTTATTTTTATATAATTTGATGTAACCCAAATCATAAATCTGTAAGAGTGACATGGGAACAAGAAAAGTATTCTGACAGTAAATAGTAGACTTATGGTCTCAAGTAACACATTGACAGTTACCTGGGCAAATTTCTCCTCCAACTCTTTATTCCTGCTCTCCATCTCGTGCAGGATCTGACGCTGCTGCTGGTACATGTGTGAGGCATGCTCAGCTCTCTGACGTTCA
Source organism: Biomphalaria pfeifferi (assembly GCA_030265305.1). NCBI lineage: Eukaryota > Metazoa > Mollusca > Gastropoda > Planorbidae > Biomphalaria > Biomphalaria pfeifferi. Next base: position 1,333,209 of record JASAOG010000093.1, read on the forward strand.
TTTAACTCCTTCATCTCAAGCATTGTGATCTTCTTGGAGATGGAGATAATGTCACCATCTGTCACACTCACTTCAGAACCAGATGCTACACCTACATACATAGCACAAAAACTTTAAGCAATAAGGAACAAAAAGAACAATGAAATCTGAAATTTGTTAAGTAATGGAAAGAAACACATAAAAAATTTGTTGAACTATTGAATTCACTTCATTCACTGTTTCCAGATTTTCTATTATACACAGAAGAAAAAAAAGGATTATATCCAGGAGAAGAAAGAAACAAGATAGGTGGATGTTAATTTATAAACAAAATAATAATACAGGAACTACTGGTTCTAGGAAATAAAATCAGATCATGTTTCAAACAAAGATTTAAGATCGAGCTGTGGTATTTGAAAGACCAAGTGCCACATAAAAGATTAAATAATGGAAATAGGAAAGGACATTATTATTTTACAGTTTTAACTCTTTCTCTCCATAATAATTTTCCTCATTCCGATAGAATTATTCATTTTGCTCATTTGTATTTCGCTATCCTGTTCATATTAAATTTCAATAACATTTTTATTTGTAATCAGAATATTTGGTATCAAATTATAGGGGAATGGTTGCTCTTTTTACACAACACAAATTAAAGTTTATAAATCCAAAAATCAATTTAACTTAATGGGGTCAAATCAATGTTGGCATCATCAATTAGGAGAGAAAGAGTTAAAGAGCAGCAGCAGAGGATTGAGATGTTGAAAAGTGATCTGCAGGACAATGGAATGAGATTGAAAGCAATGAGCTTATCATCACACACACAAAACGGTAACTAATGAAATATTTTGTTGCTTCAACAACTCTTTGTTCAAGTCAGTTAGAAGTTATACCTCTTCTGTGGAGTTCTTCCATGGCTGCTTCTAATGCATGAAGTTTCTCCTTTTCCATCTCTAAAGTTTTCTTCAAGACTTCATTATCTGCAGTTAGCTGTTTGATTTCTCCCTTGAGATAGAAAACAATAATTTGGTTAGGACAATCCCATTTATTCAAATAGTACAATCTAATACTTTCAAACTTCACAGAACAATTATTAGATATTTAGAGGACAGATTAACTAGTAACAAAGTTCTAAATATAAAAAAAAAATTCACATAAAAGTATTTTATTGTAAAAATGGAACACTTTCTGAGATAATTGGGATATAAAGCTAGAAAATGGAGCATTAGTTGTTTTTTTTTTAAAAAGAATTGAATAATAATTTATAAGGTTAGTTAGTTTCACTTTATCTCAATCTGATGATTTCCTAATAAGTTTTGAGACTGTCTAAATAAATTATTGCTCATTTATATTGTTTTCTAGAAATATAATAAGTCTCCAAAAGGCTGAAGTGTTCCTGATATTTTAATGACCTGAATGATTAATACCACTGACTAGTATTTAAATAGCTTAAGGTTTCCACTAACTTCAAGTCCCTCCAAAGCCTCTGCTTTTGAGACAAGTGTGTTGCCTTTCTCCAGCATGTCTCTGTACTTCTCAGTAAGGTTGTGGTACTGTTTGTTGACCTTCTCAAGGTCAGCTGAGGGCACAGAGTCCTCCAGTGCCTTTTGTAGGGCAGCAATCTTGAAGGCAGCCATATCCTGAGTAGAAATGATAATAATAACTTGAATAATTTTTTTTCAAATAATGCCATTAAAAAGCAAGTAATTTAATTGAACTATTCTCTCTGTGGAATATTAAAATGAAAAATGAACAAAATGAAACATATTTACTTTATATCTCTGAAGGTAACCAATTCTTTCAGACACAGCTGCTTCCATTTGACCCATTTCATTGCGTTGACGTTCCACTTCCTATCGATAAAACAAAATATTAAAATATATTTGTTATTGTTAAGGATATTTTTCTAAACTTAAGAAAATTTTTTTTACCTAAAATTTTGAAATAAAGAGTTATCACAGAAGGAGAAATCAATGTTATTCTTACGCCATGTCAAGTTCAAGAGAGTGAAAGCCATGTAATATAATTTAGATTTTCAAGTTGTTATACATTTCTACATTTTCACAAACTATTTTAAGACCATTTTAATGAAGACATTGTGAGATAATGTAACACTGATCTCATCAGTAAGTTGTATTTTTTCTGTGCATTATATCTGACGAAATTATTACAACACAGACTGAAATATTTATTTCTTGGTGCACTTCACTTGTCCTGTAGTCTTTAAGGCACCACTTGTTTTCCCTTGGCCAGATCCCTTTATTATCCCCTGATTACTGAGACCTTGAGGCCTCGGCTAGTTTAAGACCCATTTAAAACCATATAAGTTAGAAGGAAAATTTAGACTAATGGGAAATTAGAACATTTGATTTTGATTTAAATGTACATGCTACAATGTGTTTGAGAAATGTTTCACATTCTTGGTCTGAACACTTGCCTCAATAAATAATCATTAATGTGACTCACCCTTCGCAACTGTGTTTCTATTTCTTCCATGATGGCATGCCTTCTAGTTAGAGCTTTCTCATTGACTCTCAGGACAGTGATCCTACGAGTCATCTCAGATAATCTTCTCCTGACTTCGACATCATCTGTGCTGAGAGTATCAACTAAACGCTAAAAAAAGAAGTAAGGAAATTTTTTACATAATTTTTTTATGTTTAAAAATTGTACTAACAATTTTGTTTTAATTAGATTGAGATTTTCAGTGTAAGCAAAGTGAGAACAGTGTAATTAAAATAAAAAAAACAAAACAACCTACATCAAATTCTTGAATGCGGACTAAATCTTCTTCTCTTTGACCCTGAAGTTCTTTCAATTGCTTAGAATATTTCTCCATATCTTCTTGCCAGACCTACAAAATATTAATTTGAAATTAGAACAGGATCAAATCAAAATAAAGTTATCTTAAGAATATATAGTTGAATAGATTATATCATAATAATCCTATAAGATAAAGAGAATCAAAAAATCTTGTTTCCAAATTATTGTCTTAATCTTTGAAGTAATCATAAATTTATTAAAATGCCACTTTGAACTCTTTTGGCTTAAAAAAGTAATTAATACTTTTTTGTTTAATGTTGTACAATAATTTAAATTAAATCAAAATGCCAACACTTATAAGATAATGACAGTAACTTACAGTTTTTTCTTTCAAATATTCCTGGTATAACATTCCTTGTTGGTGTCGTAGAACTGCATACTTTCTTTTGTAATTCTCAAAGGCAGCTTCTGTTTTCTTCATTACAACTTCTCTCTGAGACAGCTCCTAATAAAAAAAATTATCAGACTGGAAAGAAAATCTCTTGAAAAACAAATCAATTAGGCAGACATTGCATTCCCGACAGTAAGTCTATTAAGTCCCCTATAGTGGTATACATAATAAAATTGTCTTAAAAATCAGTTTTGTTTATGTTAGTTAAGTTCAAGTTGAATGATATTACCTGAAGGGTTATGATTAGATGCTCATTAAGGTGAGCAATCACTTCTGAGCTCGACGGGGCCATACCTTCAGGGAGTTTCATAAACTGAAACATCCCTGGACCAGCTCCAGCCTCACTGAACATAAAGTGATCTTTTTCTAATTTTTCAATCTGTTAAAATGAATCAAATTAACATTTTATAAATCAAATCAACATCTTGATATATTTAGAAATAGTTTTGTGAAGGATATAAATATAGGATGAATGTGTTTTGTAAGAATAAGGTTAATAGTTTTAGAAATAGAATGCCAAATTATAAAAAATAAACAAAAATACAACAAGAGGTATGTAAAAGAATCATTTACTAGAATTCTGACACTCATTTGGTCCTAGGGCTAGCGTTGTGAGTTGTTTGCAATCACCTAGCAAGTTCAAAATGTATTCTTTTACATTTATTTTTATTTCATCGGCTGCATGTTTTAAAAACATAATGCACATGCACAAGTATTTACATACCTTTATTAGCCGAGAATTGGAAACATTGTGGGAAATTTAAAGTCATTGTCTTCAGAATTAAATTTATTTTATCTGATTAAGAAATTATTTATACTGTCTAATAAAGTACTTTGACTACCATACCTTCTCAAAAGCTTTATCTCTCTCCAAGGATGTTTTAGTAACCTCCACCCTGATCTCACGCAAAGTATTTCTCAGTTCCTCATTACGTCCCTTTAATATATCCATCTGTTCTTTTAAAAAGTAAGTAGTGTCATAGTTGCCCAGCACTTTCTTGGCTTCTATAGCCTGAAGAGTTCAGAATAAATTGATTACTATTTAACAAAAGCAACAATAATACTAATGATGATAATAATAATTTTATTTTTACAGTGTTATTAGCAGGCATGATGTTCAGGCTAAAAAGGCAAACTAAACTTTTAAAAAGTAGTCTTAATGTTCTTAAATATAGTGAAGCATGTGATGTCTCTGAGCTTTATTGGGAATCAATGTACCAAAAAGGGCCCTTGGGTCATATCTAGTGCAGAACTTCTAAAAAGATTGTCTATTCAAGACATGATATTTAATAGCCCCTATGTTTAAAACATTTTAAATACACCTGGTGCCAATATCAATGTTTCGCTCAATAAACTTTGATTAGTGTTATAGCAGTAAATCAATACTAAACCATGGTGAGACATTGAACCCAATGAGCAATACAATTACTCTCTATATGCTATATAACATATCAACATCATCATCACTGCACTATACCCAATAAAACACTTTCATTGTGAGCAGATATTTTAGACCGAGTTGGAACAAATTATTTATACTTACAGCCAACATTCTTTCAATAGCTGGAAACTGCATGACTGGAGCTGAACTATCAACATCGGCTTTACACGAGACAAAAACAAAAATTGTATAAAAAGCAGAAAAAATGAAGTGATTAATAATTTAAATAAAAATTTATCTACTGATATGCTGTTCCTCAAAAAAGTTTCTCTTCTGATATGCTGTTCCTCAAAAAAAGTTTCTATACTGATATGCTGTTCCTCAAAATTCTTAAAGTCAATAAAAATTAATGTAGATAAATATATATATAAAAAAAAAGAAAAGTTTCCTCTTTCAGACCTTGCAATCTATGGGGCAGATGATGTTAAGGTCATCTGTTCCTATGGCCTTCGGTTAACAAGCAGGGTGTTATGTGGCCAGCACAACAACCAACTGCCTTTACTTTCCCCAACTAAAGTCAGGTACCCATTAGAGTTGGGTGGGCTCAAGGGCGCCCTAAAAATACTGAAATTCAAAATCCCAGTCTTCACCAAGATTTCAACCCAGAACCCCAGGTTCAGAAGCCAAGCGCTTAACCACTCAGCCACCGCGCCCCCTAGATTGATTCTAATTGCTTGACTTCAGCTGAATTCAATACTAGTTATACCTTGAACTATCTTGCTTAAAATTAAAACAAAATAATATCAAAACTGTTTTGAGAAATCAACTTTATATGTAGCAGCATTGTTTTACAGCTGCTAAGTGGTGTGAGTTTTCTATTTTAGTCATAGATTTGAAAAGGACAATAACTAGTAGGGTAGTGAAACGATGATGATGTGCATTACAGAATACAAGATTGAACTAAATACAGATTCATTTGAGTTCAACCTCTTAATTTTCCTCATCACACACTGTAAAAAGTTAAACAGCTATTCCTACCTTGACCTTCTGTTGCTCCCTTCTGCAGAGCCTGCATGACCTCTTTAAACCCTGCTTCCAAATTTTCATTGTCTTTGTTCAACTGTTGGTTCTGAGCTCTCAGCTCTGCCACTTGGACCTCCAGCTTGTGAAGCTCAGCAACATTCTCTTTGTAATCTTTGTCCCATTCTTTACCCTACGTACAAAAAAAACCAAATGCATTTCATTGACTTTTTGTAAACTACATAAAAACATGGGAGTTCATAGAAAAAATATTTTTAAAAAATTATATATTTTATTAACACAGAGAATGGCAAGAGAAAAAGGAAATAACCAGCTACTATGGTAATGAGAAGGGGGAAAAATGCTAGTGAATTCATGCGCTTTAGAATGAATGCAAGTGAATAAAAAAAAAAAAAGAAATTTTAATTTCAGGATAAATCCATATATATAAATGCAAAAATACAACTGACTGATTCATTGACTGATCTATCAAAAGAGTCTCTAAAACTACCTAATGGAATTGCATAAAATTTCATACACAGGTGCTTGCTAAGAAACAGTTTGAATAGATTTGCATCTACTATTGGCTCGGCTTGGTAAACACTATAAAGAAGGATGCAATTTAGTAAAAAAAAAAAATAAAGAGAGTTGATTTGTTTAATTAATCAAAATAGTTTAGGCCTAATTAAATAATTCTGTGATTCTACATTATGAAATGGATTCGCAAAGTTATTCATTTGGATTTATTGATGAAAATGGCTATTCCTGGATTGTTCTGTGTTTATTCATTTTGAAGAAAAGTTAATTTTAATGAGGACTTGAAACTGCTGAATTTTATTATTACAAGTAAGAACATATTTAAATGTACAAAAATAATTAATTTGCCACTAATTATGGCAACAGTTAAACTATGGAAAATAAATGTATTGTTGAAATTATATATATAAAAATGCAAGGTTTGAAGCAGATTTATGTTAAAATCTACTCATCTCTCTGTCATCCTGCTCTGTATCATTCGTAGTGGTACAAAAATGCTAAAACAATAAATATGGGCAGCAAAAATCACACATCGTTATGTTATCACCAAAGAAATAAAGAGGTTTACAGCAAAAATGTTGTTGCATAAGGCAAAATTATTGACATCCAAATCTCAGAAAATTATAAATGAAAGTTAGGATCTCAAATTATTATTGTTGGATGGACCTCATTATATCTGCTAGCAATGATTTTATAATGGTAAAAGTACTTGTCACAGGATGGAGAAATCTCCTCACAAAAATGAACAATAAATCCAATGCTTTCTAATTTAAACATACATTCAAATATGTATAATATAAGTTTTGATTAGTAAAATATTGAGCTTGAAACAAAGATGTCACTGACCCTAATCATACTCTCTTCTTTCTGCACTTGTTGTCTAATGATAACTGCTGCTGACTGCTGCTCCTCCTGAACTTGCCTTTTAGCTTTGAGAGTTTCTGTGTAGTCCTGCACAGCCAACATATCCTCTGCAGTAAGACCAAGAGCCACAGCTCTGTTCAACAGTCACAGAATCAAATTCATCATCACATCAAGAGTAATATTTCATCCAAATATTTGTTTTTTTCATTATTATTATCTTAAGACATCAATTTAAATATTCTGTATTAATCTTATTCCAACCATTATCTTTTACTGATTCACAGACAAAATTCAATTTGCATTTATGTACAAATAAAAATAAATGAAATAAAATAAGAGAGCGTTCAAATTTTAGTACTATGTCTATTCCTTATATATATATATATATATATATATATATATATATATATATATATATATATATATATATATATATATATATATATATATATACATAATACAATTAATTTACATTTTCTTAAGTAGCAGAACTTCATTAAACAAAAACAAAAACTGTAAAGAAATAAACGAAACAACAAATGAAACACATTTTCATAGTAAATAAAAAATAAGATATTTCTTTGATCTCACAGATTTCCAGCTTCAGATCTGAAACACAATAACTCAAAGTAGAATAGAGCAAGGTAGAGATGTTAACAGGCTCACATTTGGACTTTCATGTCCAGATTAAAGATTACAAAGCTTACTTGTAAAAAAAAAAAAAACCTTTCAAAAGAATTAGTTACCTCTGACCAAGCTGTTGAGCTAGTTTTCGAATCTTCTTTTTATCTGCTACTCTTTCTTCTTCTAACATTTCAATCTGTGTGAGACAATATCAAAGTTGTTTCTCAATCCTCATTTATCAGTAAACCATACTTTTTTTTATCAGACATAGCTATTTCTTAAGCTCCAACCCCTCCCCTTTTCCCCTTAATGAGATCTCCATCATTTTAATTTTCTAGTCTTATCAAGCCTAAGAATGAAGACACAATCCTTAATTTAATATATAACATGTTTTGATTAATCAGATCGGATTCTACAGTGATTCTGAACTCAAAACCTTGAAAGACATACAATTGACATGCATAGGTAAATATTACTTTAACTCTTTCTTTCTGTTATTATTTGTCCACGTTTCAAAGAAATTCTACATTTCGCTCATTACTATCTCACTACCCTGTTATGATTAAGCTTCAATAGCTTTGTTGTTTGTTTTAAGAAAATGTTGTATTTGGTTTAGAATTAAAGGAAAATGCATGCTCTTTTTATATAATACAAAGTCAAGTTTATAATATTAAACATTAATTTAATTTAATGGTCAAATCAACGATGGTATAGTTGATTAGGAGAGAAAGAGTTAATAGCTTGATGGTTTTTAACAATATTGAGAACACTTCCATATCAAAATAAAAGGTTCTAAAGAGACCAACCTCTCTCTGGAGAGTAAAGTTCAAGGCTTTCATTTCCTCCTGCCTGATTGCTTTGTTCTTTCTAAACTCTGTCAAGTCCATTGGAGCCTTGGGGTCCATGCCAAGTTTGTATCGGAGTTCTTCATTCTCATCCAGCAGTTCATTGATCTTCAGTTCGACTTTATTGATGTACTGAGTTAGCTCTTCAATCTCTCTGACAGGTCAAATGAAGAAAGGACAATGAATACAAGTCAAAATATAAAATCAGCTTGAAATATGTATGGGTGAAAAGACAAAAAAATTATAACAGAAACAAGAGCCAAATTCATTAGTTAACAGAAACAAGAGCCAAGTTCATTAGTTAACAAAAACAAGAGCCTAGTTCATTTGTTAACAGAAACAAGAGCCAAGTTCATTTGTTAACAGAAACAAGAGCCAAGTTCATTTGTTAACAGAAACAAGAGCCAAGTTCATAAGTTAACAGAAACAAGAGCCAAGTTCATTTGTTAACAGAAACAAGAGCCAAGTTCATAAGTTAACAGAAACAAAAAAATCATTTGGAATAGAAGCGATTGTAAAAAATGGTGATTTGCTATGAATCTTACAGCTAAATCGAATACATTGAAATAATAATATTTTTGTTACTAACGTTTTGTAAGGCATTATGTAGTTTTGTCTTTTTAAACAATACAGTGCTGAAGTTAACAAAAACAAAACCTCTTTTAACTATATAACACACCACACCTTTCTCTGATTTTGACTTGATTTTTTCCTTCTTTAATTTCATTCACAGCCTCTGATAAACCATACTCTCCCTGGACAAGAAAAAAAAATGAGTGTAAAATTATCTAGCAGAATGAACAACAGCATAGAAAAAAAACACTCATTTTTAGAGTTACCATGAAGTATTTATCATCTAAAAATATATTTGCACAGAACTTACAGCCTCATACTGTCTCATTCTCTCTAACAGCTCACTCAGTTCTTTGTCTTTTACTCTGCAGTCTTGGTCAGCCTGTAAAATACATTGAATAACATTCATAATTAATAGAGATTTTGAACAAGAGACTTTTATTCTATTGCTGTAAGTATAATCAATCAATACTTTTAAGTTCTAGCAATCAGGCAGAAAAAGAAACCTTTTTATTCTCCGCTTCTGCCTGTTGGAGTCGCTCTCGCAAGAGTTTGTTTTCATTTTGGAACTCTCTGACTTTTGTTTGCATTCTGTCCCCTTGAGATGAGCCAGCTGGTGAGAAAAACAAAATTCACTCATTCATTAAAGAGCTGAGGTTTGATAACAACAGGTTATCTTCTCACAAGACTAATTAACAATGTTGACATGAAGAACTACTCAACTCATGAACAAAATAAAGTATTATAGATACAAAAAATGAAAAAAATATAATAATAAAAATAATAATCTTTATTATTCATTAGGAAATTAGTTTTACTATTTGTGCATTACACCAAAGAAAACATTATAACTACATAAAACCAAAATATACATTTACACCAGATACACTCATGATTTACATGTGAAATGTTTATATCAGATAGTTGAATTGTGTTTAATGATTTGATTGCCAGTGGAACATAAGAGTTTTGTGACTGTTTGTCTTTGTTATCAATGTCTTGTATCTCCTTTGTGATGGCAAAATTATACAATATACATATTATATAAGAATAATATAAAAACAGTTTTAAGACACAGATAAAGAAGCAGAAAAGACCACAGACATGATCAATGTCAATACTGCAGCTGTTCTACATAAGATTTTTACTTCCTGTAAACTAAAATCTGTTAGTATTAAGTTGAACCATGTTTGCATTGTGTAAGAGACTTTGAAGACAGCTGGATACATTCCATGCCTAAACATGATGCCAAGGATGATTGTAAGAGGAGAAAACAATTAGACCAATGGGGTAGCAAAACAAGACTCCCGTAGGGCTGCCTGAGTTGGTGCAAGAGGATGTTCATTGCATACGTCAGGGTTGCTAAGAGAGCCCTTACAATACATTTTTGAAAAAATGGTGAGTCCCGCACGGTTATAGAGAGAAAATGTTGGACGTTGTTGCCAGTGTAATCAGTCTTTGGACTCCAGCCCTGTGCATCTGGAGTTTCCAAGACACTGGAAATAGACACCTACTTGGATCTCCCCCAAACAGAACTCTATTGTTCAGACAGGGTGGAAGAGAGAGCTTTTGTTTGTTCCATTGGCCTAGAGTTTCAAGAGCCTTCTGCTCAACTCTTCCTGACAATGTCAAATAGATGCAGTAGAGCATTCAGTAGAAAAGAAATATGAAATGCTATGATTAATGTGACATGCAGAAAACTTCACTATGGGAATTACTTTCATATTTTAAATCAGGTACTCAATTATGACTAATGGACTCAGATATCTTAAATCTATTGAAATTCTTGACAGACAATGAAGTAAAACCCTGGTTTTTGTACAATCAACTACTCTTACACTCTGTCAACATATTTAATGCAGTAAAGAAGCACAGCCAATGCTTATGCATTTTTTTTTCTCTTTCATTTACTCTCTAAACATGATACATACATGTGCAAATATAATTAAAGAATCTTTAAGGTTTTTATGATTCACAAACCTTTATGCAATTCATTGTTTAAGTCTTCAATCAATGCAGCATTCTTCTCCATCTCAATGGTGTATTGGTCCACTTTCTCTGTCAGCTCAGCTATTTGCTTATCTTTATCTTTCAACACCTTATTATTCAAAACAATAATGTTAAAAAGTGCTGCAGTAATAAGCAATAATATTCAATATTAATAAATCATCTCATAATAAAATAACTCCAATTGAAGTATCATTTTCTAGGCTTCATTCAATAAGATTCATCTAACATTAAACAAAGATATACTCATCTCACAGGACATTGTTCAAGTATGATGGATACACATTGGACATGACATGCAGGACATACACAGAAAATAAACAACTTGGCTGCACTAAAAGTCAATTAAAAGAAGAAATCTATCCCCAGAACTAAAACTGAAGTTGAGTGCAAGTCAAGATTTTTAGTTTCAACCAGAATTTTCTCTTGTTTTTTTTTTCATTATAAATTTCATTTTTTAAGGAGACTTAGAGAGTCAATGTTGTCAATAGTGCTTTTAATACCAAGACATACTAGACTCAAACAGGTCTAATGTGTGTTAATTTTTACCTCACTAAGTGCAGAGACTGAAGCTTTATCTGAGTCCATGTTAGCAGCTATCAGCTGACTTTTCAACTTGAAAATCTCATCTTGCAGGTTGGCCATTTGAATATCTTTCTCTTGCATTATTTCCTAAAAACAATAAAATACTGATTTGTACAAAGAAATTTATGTTTATTTAGAAAAAGAGGGAAGAAAGTAAGGCTGGATTAAGCTTTAAACAGATTTTTAGATGGTTTTTTTTTGGTTTATTTTTAAAAGACTTTTTTTTAAATTAATATCTAACCTGCCATTCATCTACTTTTTGATTTACTGCCACCATAATTGCATCATCAGCTTCACCTTTAGAACGAACTTGTTCTGAGAGATCTTGAACTTGGTTCTTAAGGAGTTCATTTTCTTCCCGCAGAGCATCTGTCACGGCATCACTTTGTTGTAGAACATTCTAGCAATGAAATACATACCAAATGAATCTTTACAAACAATCCTTGCATTTCATTTACTTAATGTTATTATTGAAGGTCTAAATTCAGTCATAATATTTTATCATAAGTAGTGTTTGAATATCTAACAAGCAAAAATAAAAAAGAATTATATAAGGGAAAGAAACGCTCGTTATATATTCTGGGTAATTTTTTTATCTTCGACAATAAATTATCGTGCAGTGTTTCAACTTGATCTGAGAATGGGAAGTCGGAGAATTAATGTGTACAATATTTGTATTAGTCAGACAGAGTGAGTTGATATAAGCTTTAAAAATATATATCATAGGAATGGCTAGGTCACAATCAAATAATAAATAATTTTTATTCAGTAGGGTGGTGAATTTGTGGATACTTTTCTAGGCGTATATAACGTTATGAGACTGTATCAACAATATTGATGTGTTCTATCAAAATTTTCTATCAACTCTACTATTAGGTTATTTCTGACTAAGTTTTAGTCTCATCCTTAAATTCTCAATGCAAATAGTTTTTTTTTCTCTCACTTTTAGCTTGAGATAGTCTTCTGAAGTCCTGTCCATCTGTGTGATGGCTTCTTCCAAATTTCTTTGAAGGTCCTCACATCTTTTCTGAAGCAAGTCATTGGCATCTGTCATGTTCTGTCATAATAAAAACATAGAACACATTAAAATACAATTTAGATTATTAAATGTAATATGTAAGATAAGATAACTTTGATTGATCCAATCAAATGGAAATTCGGTTTGACTACAATTGATAATCTCAGCGTAACTACTGTACAATAACAATATAGATGCACATATGAATGACATTCACACATGAAAAACACATTCACTCTCATAACCAGTGCTTTATAAATAGACTTCTATGTCCTATGTACTTCTCCATGACGACAGAATGTTAATTTTTAATGTTGGTCATCCAGGGTCTATTATTACTGAATGTTTTATTTTTCTTCTTTGGTACAATCATGTTTTCGCAGAACTGGATGTACGAATTAGCAGTTGTGGTAAGCTCATCTGTCTGGGCAGTTGTTTACAAACATGTCCCAATCTGTTTGCTACAGACAACTTTGTAGCTGTAAAACAGTGTCATCAGACCATGACTGGATGGACTGTACTTTGGGTTTTGTTGTTTTAAAAACCAATTTGTACGCGATCATTGTGTGTTCCGACTCTCAGAGGGGAAATAACGATCGAAATGTGTAGGCCATTTTTATGTTGCTATATATACAATAAAAAGTAATAATATAATAAATATGTGATATAATATACATAAAATATGCATAATTTGTAGTCTCTAATATTTATGTAATAAATCAGAAGGTCAATATTATATCCTACATATAGAACATTATGAAGCATTCAAATTGTAGAATCTGTACTAATTTTTAACATATAGAATTAGATTTTTTGTTTTACAACTTTTTAATTAGAAGATGGGTTAAACCTTATGCCAAATTATTGTTATTTACAAGTACATTTCTATTTAAAAGTAATTTTACTCTATTTAGAAAATGTCTAAGAAATTAATAATATGTTTAGATGTTTTTGTAAGTAACATTATCTCCAAAATTTAATACTAAGGTGCCAATGACTATGTTGTCAATCTAGCTGGGTTGATAATTTATGTATGTTTAGTGGGAATCATTCATTACCTGTAATTCTTCCATTGTTTCTGCCAACTCTCTGTTCTTCTTGGCCAATTTTTCTTTGAACTCAGCATCTTCCCCTCTTCTGGAAACAATATTGTCTCTTTGAGATTGCATCTGCATCTTGTAGTCACTAATGTCTTGCCTCATCTGATCATTCTAAAAGTATTCAGAAGTCAAAGTTCATAAGTCTTCTGAATCTCAAAAAACAACACCAACACTATAAATGATAAAAACTATTTATACTCAATAAATAATAGATATTAACCATTGCTGAAAAAAATGTTGAGTTGATGAGACTAACATATAGGATTTAGTCGAATCTTACAAATTATGAATGAAAAAAACGAATCAAAAGTAAATAATTACATCTTCTCTTGTCTCCTTCAGTTCTTTTTCCAGTTCATTGATTCTTTCACTATACTGTCACAATAAAAAGAGAAATCAAAAGTTTTAACTTTCACAAAATCAAAATTCTAAAACTTGTAATAAATATTGATTTCAAAAAGTAAAAAAAAATAAATACAATAACTGTTTATTGATAATGTATTTTATGTAATGATAATTTAAAGACTTTTGATTAAAATAAAATATAAATGCATTATCTACATATCTACATAAATATAATCGTTTACGCTACTGGTATCTAAAACCATTAAGAAAAATATTTTCTTTTCACTGCCTGCTAATGTCATCGGCAAAGGCTTTACTTTGGATCTCAAATGTTAATGTAACCTCTATAGCTGCTCTTTCAGGGGCCATGTGCATTTCTCTATGCCATTCTTCCAGGCTCTTACAGTCATCCCCTATTCAATAAATAAAGATATTGAACAAATGTCATTAGAACTAAACAAACTCTGAACCAACCTTTTCTGCCGCTCTCTTCTCACTATTCAAATCCCTGTTTAAATCTTTGATCTCCAGTTTTAGCTTGTCATTCATTTCTTCCAAATCCTGAAGCTGGCCTCTGAGATATCGTGTGTCTTTGGAGCCACCTTCACTAGGGCCATGTTTCTGAACACAAACACACAAAAAGACATAATTTTTTTTTTTACATCAGGATGCACAATATGAAAACTATAAGGCTTCTAAAGTGAGCACAAAGTTTTAAACAAACCGTCACTAACTAATGTTTAAGAAAGACTGTATTGACCAACCTTTATTTCTTCTAACTCTTTTTTAGCTCGTTCAATTTCTTTCTTTAACTCTTGCTCTACAAAATAAAACTATGCATTGTTCATTACCATGTCTGATGTATTGAAAAAAAAAAAAACAACATTACTACTTGAAGCAGGGAGCTAAGAATGATATTCAGTAAACAGAAAATACAAAATAAAATGAAATTTTAAATAATAAACCTAATTCAAAGTAAAAAGCCTTAAGTAACTACAATTTACAAAATCAAGATCAAGGGATGAACACAAAGAAATTACTTTTCAATTTCTATTCACCAAAAAATTCTTTAAGATACTCATGCTCATAACATGGATTGTATTTAGTAATATGAATTACAAAATAGGAAAACAAGGTTAAATAATTTAGAAATGTTAGGCAATAGTAATTTTTTTTATGCTCATTGCATTTTTATTGTAATGCAGTTTTTATTCACTAAATAAATGACTGTGTTTAGTCTTGGCTCAATTTAAGTCTACTAATGTAACATAACTTTTGCTTTGAAAAAAAAAATGTAACTAGATACCCTGGGGCACATTCCTGGACCTTAGGTTAGGAATCATGACCCATGGTAGCTCTCTGAAACATGCCACTGTGATCGTAAGAAATGGTATGTATATGTTAATTGATAGTCCCAACATCTTCAGTGCTTGCATGGGAGTAGCAAGGATTTTTGTCTTTCTCCCCCCCCCCCCCCCCCACCATATAGGTTCAACACACACACACCCGCTACACCCATGTGTGCTTGACTTCTGATTTTTTTTAATGAGTTATCACTATATATGGGTTATCCTTATCACTGCAAGACAGTTGGGGGTTTCAAATAGTACCCTATCTTAGACAAAATACCTTACAATGTTGACAAGCCTGTAGCTTCCGATTTTAGAGGGGATAGTAGTTTAGCTGGGATTAGTGTCAAAGCCAAAAGAGCAGGCCATGTGCTGAACTAATTTGTCAAAGGTTATTTGAGATGTGTTCTATTTAGAAGTATTATAATGGTCTAGATGACACTTGACAACTAAAATATTGTTTTTAAATTTGATTGCTATTGATTAAGTTTTTGATTTGGTCAAGAATCTCCTATTTCTTACTTATCTTATCTTATATAATACAGACGTTACTTCAAAAAAGAAGATGATTACGTCCTATGCGTCATGCATTTAGTCATGCATATTAACCAATGACTTAAATTGTGCCAAGTCACAGGTTTTCCTGGCTAGCTCAGGCAACCCATTCCATGCTCTATTAGCACTAGTGAAGAAGGAGTATTTGTACAAATTTGTCCTAGCATATGGGACGATGAATGTGCCTTTATTTTTGTGTCTTTCAGAGTATTTTATTAAATTTTGTTTTTGTACTTGAAGATTATGGTTCAGTGTTTTATGTACAATTGTTACTTTACTTTTGAGTCTTCTGTCCTGAAGGCTTTCTAAATTTAGTGATTTTACTAAAGGTGTTACTCAAGTCAAATGTGAATATTCATTTGTTATGAATCTCACAGCTCTATTTTGTGTGTGTTCCAGTTTCTTAATGTTTTCTTGAGTTGAGGGGTCAGTGTATTTCTTGCTTACTAGCTCTTTGCTATTTTAATTCATTAAGATAATCACGGTGACAATTGGTAGCAGTAGCAAGGTGCTTATGTGAATTATTGAATAATATCTATCTATATATCTTATATATATATATATATTATATCTATTCATCATTTTATCACTCTCATTGTATATATATATATATATATATATGGCTCCTTCTGTCTCGTAAGACAATAGATGCGCCCAGATGAGTCACTGGCTATGGTTACGTCTTGAGACGGGGCAGAATCTGGAGTGGCTGATCAAGCCAATTCTGGATCGGCAGAGTTTGCCACAGTTCGAGCATTTATATTCAACTGTCCTAGGGCTTACTGATAGGGCAGATTTCTTTTTCTTTCTCTTGACCGATGCAGAAACTCATTGTACATATACATATATCAGTATTTTACAATTAAATTATTATTTTTTTGTTATTTAAGCCATCCACTGTGTGTGCATGATGTTCTTGTCAGATTCAACCTCGGGACCTTAATTGTGTACAGCTATTTAACAACACAAATAATTCCTGAACCTGACACTCATTGTATTTCTTGGTTACTAGCTCTTTGCTATTTTAATTCATTAAGATAATGTTTACTTTAAGACATCATTAGATTTTGTTGTACCTTTTTTCATGGCTTTTTTGGCTTCAAGTTCTGCTTCAGTCATGGCATCTTCCAACAGTTGATTTCTGTTTACCATCACAGCTTGGCAAACTTCAAATAATTTTTTCAGCTTAACTGTGTCAAAGTCATCCCCAACTTTGCCCTAAAATAAAAGCACATCTAAGCTTAGTTTTTTATCTTCTATTACATAATTCCATTATTAATAATTTTATTTACTTTGTTTTTATATATTGCACAATAAAACAAAAGAACTAGAGCTAATTATTTAAATATAATTTGTATATAAGATCAGTTTATTGATATATAAATCTAAATTTAAGCTAAAAGTAGAATAGGACTCCTACATCTTTAAGTGTTCCAAACAGTTCATCAGCTTGCTCTTCTGACAGCGACTTGGCATTTACAGCTTCAATAGCTGGCCAATTTAATGGCGCCATTGCTTCAGGTAGTTTCTGACAAATCAACTACCCAGTACTGCAATTCTATAAGAAAAAAAAAGGTAAATGTTTATAATTTAAAGCATCTAAACAAACTCTATGCACATATCAAACATAATGTTAACATAGTAGGTCATTCAATAAGCCTGACAGCATTGGATAATTTATGGTCTACGATTATTATCCTGCATTACCATTGGAGATTTTCACACTAAAAGTTAATTACAGTAGTCTCCCCTTTGTTTAAACTTTGATTTTAACAATATCATTTACATTTTTAAGCAATAAAATTCAGTAAGAAATAAAAATAAAATAGGAAAGTAAAAAAAAAATTAAGAGAAACATACAAAATGAAAAGAGAAAGATTGAGATTGAGAAACTAAACAGTGTCAAGGATATGATATAGACAGATCAATTCTATCAACTAAATTTAAATAGCAAAGTGCTTAGATTCTACAAGGTTGAAAAATGCATAAAAAATACTTTGCTTATTAATGCTTCCATATTCTGTACCAAAATGGTTGCTTTTTATTGATTTGCCTTCATGTATAAAAAACTCCAATGAAAATATATCTTATTTGCCTGTGATTAGTGTGATGATGTCGTAACTAGACAGTTAGTTATAACTTATGGTGATAATATTTCCATTTCCAAGAAAAATAGATCTAGAAACTAGATTTAGGTCTAGATCTAGATCTATTCATTTTGCAATTATTTCGCTTTTTTATTTAAATCTATCATCTTTAATTTATTTACTCATTATTGTATGTATGAAACTAAAAAATTCTGATTCTAGAATAAGAATAATCTACTTGTCTAGACATTCTAGACTAGATTCTTGATCTAGTTGTTGAACTTCTAGAGAATAGAGTCTCTTCTAGAGACATTAACATTAGACATTAAGAAAAGATAGATCTTGACTAGATCTAGTAGCATACTCAACTACTAACTTAGTAACTAGCAGAGTCTAAATAAAATATAGAAGTTTATTTAATTCGGACAAAACATGAATTTGGACATTCACTGTTTTTGTGGTCATTAAATTATTATTTTAATATTTATTATAAAACTAGCGCGCTGTATAATGTGCTTGTCCATTTTCCAATGATTCTGACCCAATTTCCTT
The DNA here is from genome assembly GCA_030265305.1 of Biomphalaria pfeifferi. NCBI lineage: Eukaryota > Metazoa > Mollusca > Gastropoda > Planorbidae > Biomphalaria > Biomphalaria pfeifferi. Next base: position 1,351,844 of record JASAOG010000093.1, read on the forward strand.
CCATTTAGCTGTCTTTTTCTGTAAGAAAAACAAATTTCAAATTTGTTAGTCAGGTTGTTGTTTTTTCCTATGTTACCCAGATGACTTTACCTCTTCCTAGGCTTAAGACTATATTTTTTGATTGGTTTATGAGCCCAGCAATATTTATTCTGTTTTTAAAGCTGATTTATTTGATTCATAAGCCAAGTTGTTTGATTCCATACAATAAAAAATTAATAGGGTGTCCGAATTAAATTACGATTTTCTTACCAAAATTTATTTCGGACAGCCAGTTTTGGACATCAATGTTAATGATCTTATATTATATTTGCTCGTTTGTTATTGTTTTTTTAATAGAGAATAAATGGGCAAATGTTTGGAGTGAGCTTGGTACATTGAATGAAGTTAAATGCTTAGATCTAGACCTGCTAGATTGATCTAGATTTATATAGAGAATATAGAGGATTCAGTTATGCAAGAATGGCTATCCTAACCTGTACTATTCTACATTAGATCATTGTATTAGAAATTTATTAAATTAATAAACAAAAAACACAAACATTCAACACACATCTATTCATGCAAACATAAAATAAGTCTAAAAGTCTGTGCAGAAGTCACTATCCCACTGACCTAATTTTGGTAGAATAAGTGTGTTCATATTTTTATTTTTTTGTGTTCGTATTTATGCATAGTTTGAGAACATCTTAATAATTTCATGTGAGGGGCTATGCCTGGGGATCTTAAAATTTAGTTAATGTTAATATAGAATTAAAATCTGACTTTATTGATGCCTAAATATAGAGACTGTCCGAAATAAATTATGGTATCCAGAATCAAATATTGTAGGTCAAATGTGTCCGAATTAAATGAAAACACACGGCCTCTTTGACCTTAAATATAACAACAAAATTAGGTTAGGGGTACAAATATAAGTAGTCATCCTTATTCTCCTTAAACTAAAGAAGATTTTGATACTTCATTTTCTTTTCTATGTCGAACCATTATAAAATAATGCGCTGTCAATGTCAAACTTTCAAATTTGGGTCTATATGTGTCCGAATAGCATAAACTTCTCAAGAAAATTTTCAAGTTACAACACGAAAAGAATTTAATACAGAGCTAAAATTATAAGATTAGCAAAAGACAATAGTCTTATCTATTAATGATGAATGAATTTCGTAAGCAAGGGTATGCATGTTCAATAAAATTTAGATCTACATTTTACAATATAACCAATCAGTTGAATCAGTTCTTTTGTTGTTTACATGTGTTAGATCAGCTCAAAAAGTTAGGTTTACCAAAATGCCTCCATCATTGCTATGTAAGGGATACTAAACATATTTTTAGACATCAATGAGCAGAAAAAAAAGGCATAATCTATATAAATGCGTCTCGACTCAGGTCAATGACTAGCCCAAATAACAAACTTTTTTTTTTTTTTTTAACTGAAAAATACACCGTATTTGTGCATTTTAATCTTGATGGTTGTGTCCCATTAGAAGATATATATAGATCTAGTTCTTAATTTGGATCTAGATATCTCTAGGTTTAATGCATCGCTTCAACTATTATCAAGCGTATAGTTATATTGTTTGTTTAGAACAAATTAATTAAAGCATATAGATTTTAAAACTACTTAAAGCTATATATAGCTAATATATGTGGTAAACATAGAAGAAATTTTTCTTTTTTTAAAAAAACTAGATCCTTAAAAAACAAACAAACAGGAAACCAAACTTTTTGAAACTACAACCCCTGCCCTTGCACTGATAGTATGCCATCATAGTCTATGCTATTGCTAGATGTATAACTATATTACTTTTGTCAGTGTAAATCTTGTATTTCACTTTATATTTAGTTTTTTAATAATTTACCATTGATAATCAGAAATTCAAGCTTTAAGTTTTTAAAGAGCTGACTGTTAGTTTTTCTATTTGAATGTAGGCCTTTTCAGTTTGGCTGTTTTGCCATCGTTTGTAGTTTTTAAAAATATTTTTATTTCATTCTTTCAGAAACGTTACATTTCCATGATTTAGCAAATTTTGCAAGTTCATATTAAAAATGTGTGACACCTTATCAAATTTAAGTATCTTTTTCCTTTTTTTTTAAAGGGCCTAAATATTAAATTGAGATTATGCAGAGAAAAAAAATCCATTAATAAATACAAAATTCACGTAAACGAATAGCAGTTAAAAATGAATTCACATGTATTTTATTATGGTTTAAAAAAACAACGTAAATTCCACTTACTGGTTAATCTGGTTTATCGCATTATTCTTACCCTAAATTTAATTCTTATTAACTCAGTGCGCTTTGTAAGTGAAGGATGTATTTAGGAGAAAGTTTCTAAGCGCTTTCATGCATTTTCTTGTCTAATTTTGTATTCGAACTCAAGTTCTCTACTTACGGAAGCCAAGTGGTAAACGCCTCTCAGACATACGTCCCATTAACAGGACTAAAAGTCCATTTGTCTAAAGGATACTGGATGAAAACTTGGAGGGCTATCTGTTACGAGGGAACTTTATATCTTATGATGTATACTAAGGAATGTTTAAGTCGCTGATTAACATGCATGACTAGATTGACATATGAAATCCGTAGGACGCAATTGTCTTCTCTTTTGAAGTAACATCTGTAATCTATAAGATAAGAAATCCAATCTTTCTTAATTATCGCGGGTTTTCCGTTCCAGGCCCAACCGAGAAAGCAGGGGTGGACTGGCTATATGGGCAAACGGTGGGCAGGTACCAAATGGGCCGGTCTGGTCGCGACCAAAGAAAAAAAATTTCAATGAAGACAACTTAAAAAAAGTGACAGCAGCAAGACACAAAGGCGCGAACACGTTTTTTTTTCTAATTCTTATTACAATTAATTTGGTTTGAAAGTCAACAAGAATATCAAGAAAAAAAATAAAATAAAAATAAATACACTGTACGTATTATCATTTCCAAAACGTTAGACCGTACTTTCTGCTATGCACGAGCGGCATGGACTGCTTTGTGTCTTCGAGGTTGTGTTTGGCCTACTCATTTTGCTGGTCGGCATGGGCCTTTGATGGCACTCCTATTTTTTTTTGCTCCTTCCCTCCCCGTCTTTTAATGGTTCCAATGAAATTTAACCAAAAAGAGGGATGAGAGAGGTTAAGTTAGAAAACATTGATATAACGCAGAAAAAAAAAAGATAGGCGCGACAATGAGCTCTTTAACAATACTGAATAGAAATTAACTTGAACACATACACACAGCCGCGAAATTGCAAGCCACCCAATTTATTTACAGCTCAATATGGGTATAATGCTCTACTTTCTTCGATTTGAAAAGAAAAAGTAAGTTTCTTTTTGTTTATTTTTAATAACATAGATCTATAAATACTACACTTAGAGCTTACAAAAAAATTATTTAATTAAAAAATAAATCTAGATCTAAATCAATTTTATACTATTATAATTAATGGCAAACTTGTGCTTAGTAATAATAATAAGGCTAGTCTTCGAGTCCGAAGATTAGTGAGGAATGCAATATTTCCCGTGGCTGCGCAGCCCCAGCTGAGACCTACATATTTTGCCAGGGCAAACATAACCATTGTCCGCAGGGGGTCGATTTATATTTTCTTTTCGCCATCTGCGTTCGTCCTCGGCAGCAGATTTTCTTTTGGTCTCAAATGTGTATCCCGCGGCCTTCGTGAGTGACCTCCAGCTGTCTCGTTCTGAGGCCGCATGCAACCAGGTGCTCTCTTCTATGTCATCCAAGGAAAGTTGACGCCTAAGCTGGTCTTTGAAGCGTTTCCATGGGGCGCCTCTGATACGTTGACCACCTTTTAGCTCACCAAAAAAGAATGCCTTTGACATACGTTCGTCTCCCATGTGGGAAACGTGCCATGCTCAGCGTAACTGTCGGACCAAAAGAGATCTCTCTATATTGTCAATACCGGCGTTCGCAAGGACATCGCTGTTTGTAGTGCAGTCTTGCCACCGTATGTCCATGATGGAGCGCAAGCATCTTTGGTGGAAGCGCTAAAGAAGTCTTAGATGTTTCCTGTATAATGTCCATGTCTCGGAGCTTTACAGAAGGGTTGAGAGAACCACCGCCTGGTAGATACTGATTTATGTAGGCATTCGGAGCGATCTGTTCCGCCAAACTCTCGCCTGAAGGCGTCCAAAAGCGCTACTGGCCCTGGCCAGACGGTTATCAACTTCCCTTGAAAGTGAGGCGTCATTTGACACTATACTATCTAGATTTGTGAAGTGGTCTACCACATTAAGGGGCTGTCCGTTTACGGTAATCCTTGGGGCTAAGTATGTGTTGTTGGGTGACTTCTGGAACATGACTTCTGTTTTCCCGAGGTTTATAGATAGATCGAAAGAGGCGGCAGCGTATGCAAATTCGTTTACCGCGTTCTGGGGGTCATGATCATCGTGAGCTAGCATAGAGAAGCTCCGTTATGACCATCTCCTTTGTTTTTTATGGGATAGTAGACGTCGAAGATTGAACACATTGCCGTCAGAACGAAACCGAATATAGATGCCTTCGTGCAATCACTGCCTCATTTGACCCAGCATTACGCCAAAGAAGATAGCGAATAGAGTAGGAGCAAGTACACAGCCCTGCTTCTGGCCTATTTGTCCAACTTGAAGCTGCTTTTGAATGGATAGAAAAGAAGATTGGCATCCCAGCCTGGCCAAAATCCTCCACAAACCATCGCGACTGACCGTGTCGAAAGCCTTGGTGAAGTCCACAAAGGCAGCGTATAGGTTTAAGTTCTGCTTTTTGCATTTTTCTTGTAATTGTCAAAGAACAAATATCATGTCAGATGTACCTCTTCCGGCTCTAAAACCATATTGGTTTTCAGATAAGACCTCGTCCACTAAAGAGTGGGTTAGTCGGTCGAGCAACTTAGTATGAAGTCATTATTGGTGAAAATTATTATAATAATTACAATAATTTATATAGCTCTGTCACAACCGATATTTAATGAAAGGATATTTATATTTTAAATAATGGGCCATGGTATATTCATATACAAATCGCGTTTTTGAGAATGTACTAGGAGTAAGCAAGAGCTTTTCACATTGAGTAAGTGCGTCTCTAACCGTTCTGCTTTCTCATATCTTTTAATGGAATGGGTTGCCCAAGTCAGCCAGGGAAACCAATGATTTAGCATATTTAAGTCACAGATCAACATACATGAATAGATTGACACATGAAATGCGTAAGACGTAACAATCTTATTTTTGAAGAAACGTCTGTAACCTATAAGTAATACCAAAAAGCTTTAATCTCATTAGGCTGCTATTGTATAGTTTATACCTTTCAGACTACATACATGTATAAATAGAATACATTATGTAATCCTACGCATGCATACATTCAGTTTTCGATGCGTTATCAAACTTTATCTATTTTGTAGAGAGTTAGGCTTACACCTATAATATAACACATAAGCGGAGCCGGGAGGGGAGGGTCTTCAAACCATCACTTGCCTCAGACCTCATTGTCTGAAAGGGAAACGTTACTAACTCAAGCAAACTACAGTCACCAAATTTCATGAGCGTAGCCAAAAGGGGTTTTGTGGTTTCCCTTCCCCCCCCCCCCCCAATACAAAAACTAAAGCATTTTACCATTTTCTACCAGTCGCAGGACTCCATTGAATAGCAGAGTTGGTTTTTGATTTTTTTTAGCGGAAGAGTAACAGGCTAATTGCACTTTAGATACCTCAGAATATGCATTTTTAAAGTTCACCGGACTTCCTAGCTGCCCTTTAGCGGTGTGTACTGTCTTCCACTAATTATAGGAAGAGAGTATTATAGTTTAGAAAAACGTTTGAAAGAATGAAAGATCAGAATGTAATGAAGATTAATTACATACACACACACACACTAATATATATATATAAATTGCGGATTGGGTTAAAAAAAAAAACCCACACCGAAAATATATGACATGCCATTTGTGGGCCGGTTTATGTGGTAATGCCCGGGCCGATTTTGATACCCAATCCGCCCCTGCGAGAAAGTATGGACGTTATTATTATTAGTTATATTTTTTTAAAACTGTATAAACACTCCCGAAATCGTTTTATTATTCTCGTAATAACTTTTCCTAAACATTGCATGTAAACTAGCTTACTTCTATTAAAATGTTCACAGAAATGCTTGTTTTTTAAAAAAACAACAACTATTGTAGACCCATATAGTAATAAGTTAAAATAAAACTAGGTCAAATCTGAATGTAATTTAATTTTAACAACATTTGATTTATAGAAGATTATATATTACAAAAAATGTTTTGGCTTTCACTTTATGTCCACCAATGTTTGGTGTTTCAACTATGCACTGGTAATCACATTTTTAAGCAAGTTAAATTATATTTAAAAATACTTATTAAAAAATAATAATTGGTCTGTATTAAGTGAAGTTGCATTAAGACTAAGACAAAGACTGCTTTAATCTGCTTTATTGATTCTTATGGAAATTTGTTGTGATTACAAGGACTCTTTTTCTCATATACAGACAACACAACAGAAACATACACATAAATAGAACAGACACAACATAAAGAGTTCCTTCAGCGACTACAGACAGGCATCGTGGTCCTTTTCGTGTTTCCTGATACAAGGGTGGCGTTGATAAAGTCTGACCGAGTAAGTTACGAAAGAGTTTTTGTACCGCTCTGTTCTTGTCTTGATTAACAGAAGTCGCCCACTTCGCGACGACATGACGTAGTTCTGATGGAGCGGGTGGCTGTTGTCTTCCAAGATTTTTCTAATTTTTTTTTCAGACATTTCTGTTCAAAATGTTCCTTTATTTTGAATCAATCCTAACTGCTGGTCTTGCGACGTTTACGCGTCTGCTATCTTGCTTGTTGACAAAGAGTCCCATTAGCGCTTTTGGGAGAAAGCACCGTTCAGTCGCTGCCATATGTCTCATTATTGCAAGGCCGTATCTCCCGTTAGTTTAGTACATTTTTCATTTAAAACAAAATTAGTTAAGGCTACTCGATTGGTTGATTTTGATTGATTCATATGTTGTCATGGACAATGAATAACAGTGCAACGTTTCAACTTGAACCGGGAATGGGCGCTGGGAGAAATGAAGTGTAAAGATTTTGACCAGAGTCAATTTCAGTTTTGATAGGAGCACTGTGTAGTATGTTTAGACTGGACCATATTGTATTTTTCTACATCCAATGTGGTTATTATTGAAGATGTTGACATGACTGAATGACCACAAAGATAAGTTTAGCTGTATCTGGAAATATTGATTCGATTTTTAAAGCTAGATTTAGTATTTATTTTTAATTTGATTTTTTTTTTCAATTCTATTCAGTTTAGGATGGACTAAAGTTTGTATTTAAATTTCACATGAGATTAAAAGATAAATAACAAAGTATGATGTAGATTCCAACGAGCTTGATGTAGACTTCGTGGCACCGAGACATAAGCAACATTCTAGTCTATAGTGCCTTCTCACGTTTTAAAAGATCATAAAATATATATTAAAATAATGGCCTTACACTAAGCCTACTTCCTCTGTGTCTTTCATTATAATAATATTTCTTGTACGATTTTGAAGTGAAAAAAATGTTAAAAAAACAAACAAACAAACAAAAACTCAAATTCTTAACAGCTACAATAAGACAAGAACAAATATAAGGTGCTCTAGTCTTTTATTTCTTCTGTTTTTTTTTTTTCTGTTTCGACATTACATCAAGATTTTTTTTTATTTTGTAGTTTTGAAATTATTTTCATTAAAAAAAACCAAACGGTTTTATAAAAATTTTTGACATTGTGTTAAACCACAAAGTCAGACTTTGAGAAAAGTCAACCAGAACCAAACAGAAACATGAAAACTTGCAATTTTGGCGGACTGTTAAAAAAATAGAGGAAAACACATACACCAATTGCACAAACTCTACAGACCAGAGACAGACTTAAGAGCTGCATAGGTCCTTACAAAAGAGATACAACAATTAATTAGAGGCAAATATCGGAAAGAAAATTGAAGATGACAAAATACAAAGATATAACATTGTCCAAATTTACATCATGAGACGAAATTCTTATTAGAAGGGAGTTCCTCTCTTCCTTGACACTAGTCTAGATTGACTAGTTTGTGTGCTAAATGTTTGTTATAAATTCTACTGTAGATTGTGTTCAAGATTGTGCTTTAAGTTACAGTTGTAATGGAAGGCAACTTTAAATGTTTCACTTTATTTTTAGCTGGAATAAATAATATATAATAAATATATACAGACCTACTATGCTTGTCAGATGAGCCAGCCAGGTAAACCAGTGACTAGGCAGAATTTAAGTCATTGAGACTTTGAGAAACATGCATAACTAAATGCATGACGGGTGGGACGTATGCATCTTCTTTTTTGAAGTAACGTCTGCATTATATAAGATAAGAAATCAGTGTACTGATGCGCGCGATTTGATGTCAGCTGATATCTAAGGAAAAGCCTTTTTCTTGATCTAACCAACTATTCGTTAAACCAGTGTTTCCCAAAGTGGGGTACGCTTACCCCCAAAGGTACGGGAAGACTTTGGAGGGGAAACGCGTTGCATCTCATAAAATATGCTTATTTTTTGAATATCCATTTATTATGTTCTGTTAATAAATTAAAGTGTGGTGGGGGTGAGGAGTACTCAGCATTACAAAAGTTATATATACATAGTTATACATAGGTCAAAAGTTTGGGAAACACTGCGTTAAACGCCCGTTTCTGTTAATTATTATCTCGTGGAACCCAATTCCTAACAGACTTTAGCAGGCCAACTGCCTTTGAGCGCTCAGCAAACACAACTCAGTTCTAGTTAAATCTCAATAAAAATTCCTAGTCTACATCGATATTCGAACCCAAGTTTAGTGCGTTCTGCTCCAATATCTTCATGAACATGTTAGGGACGTCGGTAGTCTTGGAGATGGTTTCAGTACTGCTTTTGAAGTCCAACAAACACAACTCAATTCTAGTTGAATCTCAAACATTTCTAATCTGAATCAAGATTTAAACTCGAGCCCTCTTGCTAGGTAACCAAGCGGCATATGGTACACATATTAGCCTACTACATAAAGTTAATATAAACTGTTTTTGTTTAATTATCATAATATATGGACTCTTAGCGTAGTTACACAGATGTGTAACCAAAAGTCATTGGTTAATATGCATGACTGAATGCATGACCCGTAGGACGTAATCATCTTCTTTTTTGAAGTAACGTCTGTATTATCTATATTATAAAGTAGAATGTGAGGTGTATGTATGTATGTATGTATGTATGTTACTTATAGACATCAAAACCGCTTGACCAATCTTGATAAAACTAGGCAGGAATGTTCCTTGGGTACTAACTTAGACCGTAGTGTATGTATTGTAGCCCTAAAACAAACTTAAGACCCTCAAAAAAAAATAATATTGTCCGACTCTATTAAAGCTACAGTATTTTATGGATCTAGGCCATGTTTAACAATATTGACATGAGAAAAGATCGAAAGGATTTAGGCCTAGATCTAATTTTAAGAAATACACTTTGCGCACATAGTTTTTTACTTTTACACATGAAAATACAAAAGAAGATCCATTAATTTCATAATATAATAAAATTAACCTTCAATTTTGTGTTTCAAAAGCATTTTTTACATAAATTTGTTCCTGATATCTGTGACTACAGATTTCCTGGCGAACATTCTTTCATTAGACATTACCAATTGGTTACACATTAACACATCTCTCTACTGAGTCTATTCCTAGGTCTAGCTCTAAAACGCTTATTGAACTCTAAGATGATAAAACTTCTTTTCGCAAAGATAGTTTTGTGCTTTAACACATAAACATACTAATTATTGTCCATTCATTTGATATTTTAATCAATTTAACATTCAAATTTGTTTTTCTAAAGCATTTTTAATACATTCGTTCGCTGTTCGCTAAAGTTGCGTGGCCGTGTTGAGATAGGCCTATATTCATTCATGAAAAAAGGTCACGCATGCGCAACACAGAATGAAATCTATAAAAGCCAATTTTTAACTCTAGATTAGTGTAGATTTAGATCTATGTCTACCTCAAGATCTACTTTATACTTTAACACATAACATACAAAATTAAGTCTATTCATCTCAAATTTTAATCAAATATATGTAGGCCTACAAGCAAATGTTTTAATTTGAAAAAATGGATTTAAGCCTATTAGCTATTTTGATTTGATAGCTTCATTCACACTATTTTTACATTGACACATTTGCTTTACTTATTACATTATTATTTCGTTTAATTGTGACTATATCGACAGTAATGCGCAAATAAAGACCCGCGGGTCGCGGGTAACATATGTCTAGTATAAGATAAGATAAGTATTTAAACAGGAAATAATAGTGTCGTCTCTTTCGTTACATTATGACAAGTGTAATAAAAAATCAAACAGAAACAATGTCTAAGCACTGTGTGGTTCTTCTAAATGTGAGACACATTCGACACATAATCTCGCAGATCATCAACACTCTCTAACACCAACAGACACTTGGAGACAACACAAGTTATTGACCCTGATGACTGCTCCGGTAGGCGGTTGCATGTTTGCTGTTGTACACATCATAGCTGCAATACTTGAGAAGCTCGGAGATGGTACAGGTGTGATAGCAGCACTCACACACGATGGAGCCCCTCGCCTCACGCTTTGTCAGATAGGACAGGGCTTCTTTTTTGTTTAGGAGAATGTGCTTAATGTTCTCGTTTACTGATAGAAAGAGAAATGAAAAGCTCAATTCACAGCATGACAGACACGAATTAATTGATGAATTTATCAAGTAATTTAGTCACATCTTATTAACAGTTAATACTTTGTAGAACAATGAATCAACGTATAAAACAGTCACGTTCGAACCATATATTCAATCTATCTTCCACTCACCTATACATTCTTCAATCCATCATTTACAACACGACTGATAAACTGTTGTCAACAAATCATTGAAGCCATTTAATCGGCCATTCTCAAGACTGGCATCAACCAACAAGTCAATTAGTCAAGCATGTATTACGACAGTCAGACCACCATTCTAATGAAATTGAAATATCTCAATTCATTATTTTATTTTATCTGCCAAATGTAGACCAAAATTAAAGCTTAATTTTCTAGCATATTATGCCATAGGGGTTAGATGTAATAGAACTCTATATTCACGGGGGACATATCAGTGGCGTAGCTACGGTGTGGGGAGGAGGGGGGGAGAATTTGAAAATCCCCCTTGGGCACCCACTTGAGGAGGGCCCACAAATGAGTGTTTTTTTACATTAAAAATTAATATTGCACAAAATGCAGGGGCCCCCAAAGACGTCAAGCCTCCGGGCTCCCAAACGATGGATAATTCCTAGCTACGCTCCTGGAACATATGTATGCCTGACTTGCGTGTCTTCGGAAAGATAGCAAAAGTTTAGTCCAATGGAACTGAAACTCCATTAAGACCTGTGGGCAGGTGTTTCTTAAGGCCGGATTCTCAGAGAGTAGTTATTTTCTGCCACACATAGAGCAACATAAAAGTGTAATTTTCGAGCATATTATGCCATATTCAAATAGCACACACTGTTTGCATACATACGCAAAAATTTTCGAGGGGTTAGAAAGCATCAGATCACGGGGCTGTAGACCAGGAGCGGAATGGGTTTCGAAATCAGCCTTGAAATTAATATACTAGAGGAAAGTTAAGTTCCCCTCTAAGACCTTGCGATCTATGGGGTACATGATGTAAAGGTTACCTGTTTCTGTGGCCCACGATTAACGAGGGTGTCATGTGGTCAGCACATCGATCAACCGCTTTTACTTTTCCCCAAATATTGTCTGTCAGGTACTCATTAGAGCTACGTGGACCCAAAATGCGACCTAAGGAACCCAAAATATAAAAACCCACTCTTCACCAGAATTCATATCCGGGGCCCCTCGATTCAGAAGCCAAGCGCTTTACCATTCAGCCACCGTGCCTCCAATTTGTATTATATACGGTCCACAAATCACGTACCATATAAAGGGGACATACTCGTGCCTGTTTTCATAAATATGGTAGGCTTTAAATACATAAAACCCTACATGCTGCATGGGTTTACATAGCTTGATGCATTTTGTACATGTTTTATTTTAGGTTTTATATAAAAGCAAAGACAATGGACAATTACGACTCTCTGTCGGCCCCTTTAATAAGAGAGAATTATAAAAAAATTTTAAGGGTTTTACTGTAATTAAAAGTGGCACATAGGCGGAGTACACTCCGGCCCATAGGGCATCAACGTTTACCCGAATTCCCACATAGCCAGTCTACCACTGCTGTGGACCTTAGTTTGAATGTTAATAGTATACTTGTGCTGTATTCCATTATGTGTTATCATTTATTTCGATGCGGCACGCTGACTACTGCCGTTTTTTTTTCGCCCTTAAATTAATCACTAAATCCATACATCTATAATAGTACTACAGTAGTATTATTTAACTATCACTTATCTATATAATCTCTACCTCTCTCTGTGGTATCTCTCTTCACCAACAGTCCCGAGAAAGAGTTACACAGCAGGTTGACAGTGTCTACCAGTAGGCGTCCACACCTGCCATTACGATGCGGCCTACTCAACACGTTACAGGTGTGGTCGTACTCGGCCACTGTGACACTGGTGCTGTGTGCGAGGGTGAGCAGAAGTAGCAGTCTGCTTACGTAGGCCATGGTTGATTGATTTCCCTTTAGCAGCTGCATGTTGGAGTACACCTGAAAATCAAATTTAAAAAAATGTATTGGTAAAAAAAAACATTTTAAGTAATTAGAAAAAAATTCCGTGAAACGATAGATACACTCTTGGGCTAGTTAGATCTAACAGAACTTTAGGTCCCTGGGGGACAGCTGTATGCCCGCCATGACGGCGCCATGCGTGTCTCGGGAAACATCGAAGCAAAATGTTTAGTCCGATCGAACTCCATTAAGACCAGTGGGCAGGCGTTTCGAAAGGCCGGATAGCAGAGAGTTAGTGGTCGGATATAGCCCTCTTGTCGTAGTTTGGACGTCAGTGCCTTGGTTTTTCTTATTATCTAATTAGAAAACATCCTAATAGAGTGGCCAATTACTTTTTTAATCACCAGAATTCTACGTTCTATTTAAAACATGAAGGTAGCGAGCAGTTTAGTAGAGTGCTTTTTTTTCTAATCAAATTTTAAGATAGTTCTGTAACTCTTTTTCCTTTCTTCTCATGAGACATTTAACTGACCAGTCCAACCGCTGGACACAGACAACTTTGAAGTGCTGATTAAATCAATTCCAAAATTACTGATTGAATTCCTTCTGTCAATCCTTATTACTGAAACGCTTCCAGACCACTCCGTTAAACGCCCATGTCCTTGACGTAAAGACTATTAATGATCATCCCCCAGAGGGTCACGACGGTCAGGCCAACATCTAGTCCTGTACTGGATCACCAGTAACATAATTAGAATTCAAGAGAAAAAGATTAACTGAACATCTTTTTTATTGTTGGTTTTGTTCCACGACGTCTTAAAATTCGAAATCATTTAAACTCTTTACTGAGCAGCCTGTTTGGAGTTTAACTATTTACCACGCAGCCTGTTGTGTCTTTTACAAAATCTCATGCTCAATAATATTTCATTTCTCATATTAATGATCAGAAAATATATTTTAAAATATCGTATTTTTTCTTTTTATAAGTTTTCAATAAACATTTAAATAATCTAATATTCAAAACTACGAAAACAAAAAGCTACCACAAATCGAAAATATTCCCGAAATACCTGTTTTCGTAATCAAAATAAGATACCATTTTTGTTTTTAACACTGGGACATCACATGTCTCGAGGCTATAAACCAAACGATGTATTGAAAACGTTCGCTGGTCCATTCCTCTAAATCAGTGGTCCTCAAACTCTGGTCCGCGGACCCTCGGGGTCCGCGAGACGATCATAGGGTGTCCGAAGAAAGATGAAAATTGTATATATTTAAAATAACTTCTTCATTTAAACCAGTTAATCCGATCGGAGAGTAAAATCCCTAAATTTAGAAAGCCTTCAGGACAGAAGACTCAAAAGTAAAGTAGCAATTTTTTTATACACAAAACACTGAACCATAATCTTCAAATACAAAAACAAAATCTAATAAAATACTCAGAAAGACACAAAGATAAAGGCACATTCCTCGTTCCATATGCTAGGACAAATATGTACAAATTTTTCTTCTTCCCCAGTGCCTGAGATAGTCTGGAAAACCATAATTTAGGTCACTGGTTAATATGCATGACTAAATGTATGAGGCGTAGGACGTAATCACCTTGTTTTTTGAAGTAACGTCTGTATTCCATAAGAAAAGAGAGTTTGTCCCTCACAACTGTTTAGACTTTAGACAATAAAGAGGTCTCCGGGGCAAAAAAGTTTGAGAACCTCTGTCCTACATTACATGTTTTAAACCACATGCCACCTCACACAGCTCTAGGAATGTAACACGTAATGTTTGTTACATAATGCGACCCCCCTCTCTCTGTTTTAACATCATGTTTATATCAAAGGGAAGAAATTACAGCCATGAATAATATATCTAGCTAGAAGAAAATGATATTGAAATAATTAATGTACATTTTGTAAAAAAAAAGATGACTGTTTTATTGCAGAGTTGGATTAAAGTAATGCGGAAGCCCCAGGGCAGTATCTCTATAGGCAGTTTCTATTCTCTTTTGACAAATTGAATAAAAATAAACCTACTTTACGTTACGGCAACATTTTCCTTCTTTTTTTATTTTTAAAAATATATATAATAAAAAGTGTTTTGTTTGAGCCTCCCCCCCCCCCCCCCCCCTAATGAGTCTGCTCTGTTTCCACTACCGTAAATCAGACTCTAATTTCATGTCACATTGTGTCGAAAACCTTCTTCAAATAGAAACTGTGTAATAGAAATAATGTACTGAAAACGAGAAAGGGGGGGGGGAGGGGTGTGTAAGTATTTTGTTAGCATTGAAGATACCGCACATTTTTTTTTTTTTTTTTACAGGAAATTGAAATTGAGAATCTGCCTATTACATGCAGCGACGCTTGTCTAAAACACGACTGAGCTTTATATAGGCCTTATTATCTGATTGGTTCCGGCTTTTAACGGGTCTAATGCTAAACAGTCTATTTTAGTGTTGGTTTATATTTCATGTAAAGGACAAATTGTTAAAAAAAATAATTTTTCATTAATTTCTACATTAATAAATGCAAGTCAGAGTTCGCTTCATTCATGGCTTATTAAATCAATAAGGTTCCCGTGTTCTCAGTTCAATTAGAGACTCCCCGACTTAGTTCTTTATTAGCTCCAGACATCCAAGTCTTAATAGAGTCAGCTTATAATTCAATCTTCATTTGTATTCAGGGACAGGGAAACCAAATGATGAACGCATATCTTTATCAATACTTTCTCGTCATCTCATTTCATGTAAATGCAAGACACAATTCCATTGTACACTAAATAGTTGTCTTGTGTGTGAGTTGACTGATTACTAGAATGGGTACAAAACGAAGAGGGGAGTGATTGGAACTAATGACTCAATACATAGGTCAGTAGCCTTCTGTCAGTGCTTCTAGAGACGGAGGAGTAGCGCATCTCAAACTGTCCACATAAAGAGCTTAAAAAGTGATGGTCTTAGAGGTGAATCGATATCACTCAGTCACAACATAGATCTAGTACAAAAAAAAAAGGGAATTAAAAAGCTAGATGTAAAATACGTTTAATTAGATCATGCAAACTATAATTCTGAAATGTTTGCCGGACATAAATATAATTTAACTAGTTTCCAGGTACTTCAGTTGGCATAAAGGTAGGGATAGAATCATAGAACACATACACTTACTTACACAAAAAAGTAAAGTTACCCTTTCAGACTTTGCGATCTATAGGGCAGATGATGTAAAGGTCATATGTTTATGTGGCCAACGGTAAACGAGGGTGTCCTGTGGCCAGCACAAGGACCGGCCGGTTTTACTTTTCCTCAACTAATGTCAGGTACCCATTAGAGCTGGGTGGACTCAGAGGCGCCCAAAGATAACAAAATTAAAATCCCAGTCTTCAGTATTTGAACCCGGAACCTCCGGTTCCAAAGCCAGGTGATTTACCACTCAGCCATAGGCTTCAAAAATTGTCATTCGGAACAATTTCAATCCTAAAAATATGTAAGTCAAATGTAATTTAAAGATGATTAAATAATTCTGAAAAAATTATAACCCAAAGTTTTCACAGAGTGGCTAGTTAGCTAGTGACGTCTTTCTCCTAAGATATACATAAGCTGTCAAAAGAAAAGTAGAGCCGTTTTCGAAATACAAAAACTTTTTCCTTTATTTTTTTTAACGTATAAACTCAATGCAGAAATTGCAATGAAAAAGATTTTTTATAATTCCTCAGTGCTTGAGAGAATTAGATGAACTACAGAAATGGGAATCAAATTGGAGCATGTCTTTCCACCCAGAAAAATGTCAGTAATTAAGAGTAACAAAAAAACTAAAACAAATTAATTCCACTTATCTTATTCATGGTAAACCAGTAACACAGACTAAAAACGCAAAATACCTAGGTGTTATAATATATGAAAAACTGTCATGGAATCAACATATTGATGAAACTATCAAAAAAATAAAACAAAGCATTAGGGTTATTAGAAGAAATTTCTATAAATCAAATGAGAACATAAAATTAATATGTTATTTAACCTTGGTTAGGCCAAAAATAGATTATGCATCCTCTGTTTGGGACCCCTCAACTCAAGAAAACATTAAGAAACTGGAACAGACACAAAATAGAGCAGTGAGATTAATAACAAACGACTAGAGTAACACCTTTAGTAAAATCACTACATTTAGAATGCCTTCAGGAGAGAAGACTTAAAAGTAAAGTAGCAATTATACATAAAACACAGAATCATAATCTCCAAATGCAAAAACAAAATCTAATAAAATACTCAGAAAGACACAAAGATAAAGGCACATTCCTCGTTCCATTTGCTAGGACAAATTTGTACTAATACTCCTTCTTCCCTAGTGCTATTAGAGCATGGAAAGGGTTGCCTCGGCTAGCCAGGAAAACCAGTGACCGGTAGAATTTAGGTCATTGGTTGACATGCATGACTAGAAGATAAGAAGATCAGATTTAGACACCAATGACAACATACTGTTATAAATCCAGGATGCGTCCATTAATATTATTCTTTACTTTAAAGATTAAGATCCTTTAATTTACCGCTACTGTCATCGTTGCACTAGGCTTATCAACACAAAACATATTTAGAAATAATCTGTTTATTTCTATTGTTCTGTTTCTGAGCTACTAGAAAACAATGCAGTGAAACTGTAATCAGTGGCGTTCCTTGGGGTGTGCGTTAGGTGCCGACTGCATCAGTTGAAGTGAAGCCTATAACATCTATCAACAGAATGGAATGAAATAGTCAGAAGATCCAGAGATAAATAAGCCTACTAGGATATATTAAGAATTATAAGAACATGAATACATTATGTTAGATTTTAATGCCGAGAAAGTTGTTATTGGCGAGAACGCAAAACGGGATTTTTCTCAATGTATCATTCGCAGAGCTTCTTGTAAGGACGAAATAACCATACTCTTGCAAAACTTAAAAAAAATAAAAATAAACAGAAAAAAAAATTCAATAAATTGGTATTCTCAGAAAAAAATAGATTTGATTCCTTAAGGAAAAGATTTACATTTTGTGTGTGTGTGTGATATGAACGAATAAAATATTAAGATTTTTCTTTCTTTTTGTTCTTTTACAGGTTGTCTCCCTTAGCACGTCGCTATTGCTGAAACACAATCCTGCTGACAATTTTATGGTGCAATAAACGTTTACTCTATACAAGCACTAGCATTACCCACCGGTTATGCCCCTAATTTGTTCCTTGAGTATATTTTTCCGCAAATGAACACCTTCTTTATTTTACTTATAACGATAATATAAAAGGCCACAGATAAAAGCTTCCCCACAAATTAACTTAGCCAGCGAATTAAAGTATAAATTCGAGTAACACCTCTTTCTCTCCTCCTTCCCAAGAACTCTCCACCTTAAAGTACACTATCTCAATAGTCTTCTGCTCTTCAGTTCTGATCCGAACTATTTCATGGACGCTATGATATTTTTGGGCCGGGGGCTCTCTTGTCTTCTTACACCCTGCAAATCGTAATGCTCACATAATAGTTTGGCCATACCACCATTATCCTTTTGTACTTTCCATAAAACTGCCCCATTTCATCAATCCCTCTTTAGGCCGGCGTATTCCAGCATGTGTTACGTTTAATCGGAACGGCCCACTTAAAAACGCGCTGCCAAACGCACTTCCCTCTGCGGCTGTGAACTCTATAACACTTTTTTTTTCTATTCTCCTTTTTTGTTTCGTCCACCACAAGCGGGGATAATTAGTGATAGATGAGTAATGAATGAATGGTACAGTCAGGGCCCTTGGGTTTCATAGCATAGCCAAGGGTTCAAGGTTTCCCAAACTTGTTTACAGACATGTCATACCAAGTGACACGTGTCAATTAACACATGCCAGTACGTGCCTTTGTGTCACATAGCAGCACATGTCTTTGTGACACATGGTCATTAACACATACCATTGTGTCACCTTGTAACACATAATACATTGTATTCTCTTTAATTCTCGTTACTAAAGCTAGTATTAGGAAATAAAAAAAAAAACAATTCTAGATGCCAATTAAAAAACATTAATAGGCATCAAGAATTGTTTATTAAGAAATATTTTGGAGGCGCGGTGGATTAGCGGTAAAGCGCTTGGCTTCCGAACCAGGGGTCCCGGGTTCGAATCCTGGTTATGACTGGGATTTTTAATTTCGGGATCTTTGGGCGCCTCTAAGTCCACCCAGCTCTAATGGGTGCCTGAAATTAGTTGGGGGAAAAGTAAAGGCGGTTGGTCGTTGTGCTGGCCACATGACACCCTCGTAAACCGTAAGCCTCGGAAATACATGACCTTTGCATCATCTACCCTATAGACCACACGGGAACTTTACTTTCGAGGCCGTATGTTCCACGAGGAACTCAAAGGAGTGATGGTGATGATTAAGAAATATTAGACCGAATACACCTGCTGTTGGTGGAAAGAAATTTTTAATAGTTGACAGTTAGATGAACCAAGATAAACATTTATCATTTTACGGTTAAAAAAAAAAAGCACACAAGCACAGTCACACACATACACACACTATCTCACACAAACACACACACTCACAAACAATAATTGAAACAATAACAACAACGTTGGTTAAGTTTGTCTCTGAGAGTTATTTCCCTGGACACAATGTTTTAGTCAAGTTATCCAATCAGAGACGAAGCTCTGTGTGGAAGAAAATAAAACATTTTTTCCCATTAGATTATTAAAGGGTTTCTAGTGATACTTACGAGTCACCCTCTCAATAAGAATGCATTCCGTGGCCAAACCAGTGTCTCAATAATCATATAAAAATAAAAATGTAGAAAAAAAAATTTTGCTTAGAAATTTTTATATTTTTTTTTACAATTAAACTTATTGAATTTTTGTTTTGTTTTAGTCAATGACACAAAAAAGCATAATTTAAAAAAAAATCAATATTGCCCTTGCAAGTATAGAGATACAGAACTTTTCCAGTTGGTTAGAGAATTTGGGTCAATACGTTCAGGCGCACTCAATGAATCGATCGATTTTCATTCTCAGATATAAAACTAATCATATGTCATTGATGTGGCTAATTAAATCTTATTATTTAGTTGATCAGAGAGACTAGACATTTGTAATGAATAGGTCCAAATGGAGGTCTTAATAAAGAAAAACATGTACAGACAAAGTTACTCGAGTTGAGATTTTCAGATTTAGTTACGAAAAATATCTTGTTAAAAACATAAATACAAGTTGTAAAGTTCATTTCAATTTGATTTTAATGTATTAAACCACGTGATATTATTGACAAAATAACTTATATGACTCTTTGTAAACATTTGCATGCGTTTCAGGCTATCTTGTAATCAATCAATCACATTGTGTTAAAACACTTAACGAATTCAGACATACTATATATATATATATAGTACACCTAGACTGGAAAACAAAAGACAAGTTCGTATTTGATCGTTATGTATGCGACCTTTTTTTTTTTTCTTTTTTTTTAGAAGGGAAGTCGCCGTGAATCTTGGGTAATCGCTCTTTTCTGTCTTGGAAAAATAATGATCTATAGTTTTCAAAGTTTAGAAATATTGCAATTCCATTTAGCGGATATTAAATAGAATAGGCTATTAATCACAGAACTATATGTTTACGCAAATTTATGATATAAAGACATTTCCCTTTAGTTTCTATTGAAATATTATTGCGACAATTTAAAGTCTAAATAATTTAAGCCTGTTGATTAGAATCATTTTATGATTTTAGATTGTACATTTAAATAGATTGATTACCTATATCTTTATAGATCTAGATTCAATGAAACAATGAAAATTAAATAAATAAAATGCGAGTCCAATTACTCGGACCATTCATACTCAACTTTATAAATAGTATTGTATGTTACATAGGTTAGGTTGGAAAAAAATTACTTTTAGAACTACTTTACAAAAGAACACATTGTTTCTCACATCTTTCTCATCTTATTACATTTACAGACGACATAGCTATTGCTGACCTTATCTACACTAGCGATAGACTTTATCAAGAAGTAATCAATATATTTTAGAGCGGTGTGTACATTTTGGAAGTCCAGAAAAACAAAAGAAAATATTGATATAATTAACCGAGCATATAAGTATTTATAAGTTATTTACAGCTTTCATGTTTTCCCTGCCAAAATCTAGACGAAAATGCACCAAAGACAAGTCTGCTTTAAAAAAACAAATATTCAAGACCACAGTCAGAACGATCTTTCAACTTGTTTTTGATGGAGCTACGTAGTTCGACCAACACCTGGCTTTGCATCCGCAGAACATAAGCCCAGATAAAATAAACAATTAGTTAATCAAATATCGTACCAGACAGGGACAACAACTCATCAAACTTTTCACGAAAGATAACTCTTCAGCGTCTGAATTTATTGTAGGCTACCGATTACCCTCTTTTGTAGTATTTGCATGTCAAAAGATTTTAAGGGTGTTGTTGGGCCTGCACTGGACCCACTTTATTCTTTACAGTAGAACTAAATCTAAGTCACCCACATAAAAGAAAGAATGGCTACATGAATTTCGAAAAGTTTCCCTTTCAGACCTTGTGGTCCATAGAGCAGATAATGTAAAGGTCATCTGCTTCTGTGGCCTACGGTTGGGTGTCATGTGACCGCCTTTATTTTTTCCCCAACTAATGCCAGGTATCCATTAAAGCTGTGTGCACTCACGCCCAAGGAACCCGAAATTCAAAATGCCAGGATTCAAACCAGGGACTCATCGTTTCAGAAGCCAAGCGCTTTACCACTCACCCAACTTGCCTCCCGAATATCATCAAACCCCCAAGCGAAATTTATCAAATAGGTTTTAAAACTCAGCACCCAAAGATCTTCGGTTCGGTAGCCAAGCGATCTACCACATGGCGTTCACCTAACACACATACGCACACAGAAACATACTCGCACAAACAGCCCTATCACTAAAACTAAACACAGCACTATCAAACAAGTACAATCCAAAGTAAACAGAAGGCGTACCCCTAACTTTCTTTTCTTTTAAGTTCACATTGGTTCCTCTCGTAACTTCTTTTGTTGCAGAACGTAACTCAGCGTAACGGAACAACGTAACACAAAACAATATGGTGGAACATAATTTAACATGATATAACATATGGCGAAACAAACCGTAACGCAATATTGTAAACACTGTTTTCTTTTATTTAATTTTCAATTTCAGTCCAAGAACAAAAAAAATGAAATTGAAGGAAGACTGCAAAACATGCATATCGTATTTAAAAGATCCTTATCAAAATCCATATTTTGTTCTAGAGAGAAATGGAAGCAGAAGAATATATAATTTGGTTTCTAATGTCGGTGTCGATAGAAAACAATTCCTTTTTTTAAACATCGATTAATTAAAAAAAAAAAAAAAAAAAAAGGGCCAGTGGAATTCATCAAAATCATTTTAATGTTTTGCTGTCAACTAAAACAAATGTCATCACTCATAGCTACTTAATGGATAACGACACAAACATAATTTCATTATGCTATCTCAGAATCTCTATACAACTCTCTCTCTCTTTCTATCGCCCCTCATCCTCTCTCTCCCTCTTTCATTATTCCTTTTTATGCGTTTCTGTTTCTTTCTCTACTCCCTCTCAATCTTTCACACACTCTCTCTCTCCCTCCTGTGGCTCTCAGTTTCTTAATTACGTTCTCTGCATTTGTCCCTCTCACGCTCTTTCTCTTTGACTCTCGGTTACAGAATACCTCTCTGCATTTCTATGTCTCTCTCACGACCTCCCTCTCTCGTTTTCTCTCCTCCACTCTTTTACTCATTTCTCTTCACACTTTCTTGCTCTCTTTGTTAAATCCTTATCTCTTTCTCTCAGTTTCAACACGCGGCTGACTCGTAAGCAAACGAGCAGTATGTGTATATTTGTAGGTTTGTGTATATTTGTAAGTGTGTGTATATTTGTAAGTGTGTGTGTATGATTTATATATATATATCTTTGACAAAATTATTTTGCTTTTTTTTTTAAATTCTTAAAAAGTGTTATAAAAATAAAAAAAACAAAGAACATGTGCACTTGTTATCAGACAGACAGACACACACTCATTCCCTCTGTCTCTCATGTCATTCTATTCCCAGCGAAAGTCGTCAGTAATTCCAAAAGGAAGTTATTTTAGTTCTGAATTATGGCGAGTTCGATAAAACGTAATTTCCTCTTTTTCTTGAATTCTGTGTATGCATTCAAAGGCTGCACAATTGAAATCTTTTAATACTCAATTGTTTTTCTTCTGTCTTGCATGTTCATCCACATTTCTTTCTGTTGTTTTCCCAAAAGAAAGCCCTCCCATTGAATGCACATTTCTAAAACAAGATTTGAAAGTGCTTTTCTTTCATGCAACAGCTGTATGGAATCTAGATTACTTGAAACAATAAGAAAATTACAAAACAATTAAAAAAATATTCCAGTTCATCCGTCCCAGTGGCACTGAGGACGTTCCTGGCCTGCTTCATTCAACACATCTTTCCATTCAGACCTATTCTGTGCTGTTCATCTCCATGCCAGGGCTCTCAGCTGTTGTAAATCTGATTCTACATCATCAATCCATCGTATTCGTAGTCTGCCATTGAAAACTATCACCTTCTTATCTTTTTATCTTATAGCATTCAGACCTTACTTCATATAAATTTACGTCCTACGAGTCATGCATCTAGTCATGCATGTTAACCAATGATCAATGACTTAAATTCTGCCTAGTCACTGGTTTTCCTGGCTGATCCAGGCAACCTATTCCATGCTCTAATAGCAATAGGGAAGAAGGAACATTTGTAAAAATTTATGGGACGAGGAATTTGCCTTTATCTTTGTGTCTTTCATAGTATTTTATTAAATTTTGTTTTTGTATTTGAAGATTATGGTTCAGTGTTTTATGTATAGTTGCTACTTTACTTTTGAGTCTTCTTTCCTAAAGGCTTTCTAAATTTAGTGATTTTACTTAAGTTGTTACTCTGGTTAAGTGTGAATATTCGTTTGTTATGAATTTTACTGCTCTATTTTGTGTCTGTTCCAGTTTCTTAATTACAACGGGAAAGAATCGAAAGCAATGAAAAGAGTACAATTTTATTTGAAGTCTAACACAAATTTCAAAGTAGGAGAATGCGAGATTGGAGATTTTCAAAATAAACTAAACAATGTCAAAGATGCTAAATTTAAACTCAAAGTTACCAACTATAAAACAAAAAATGTAATAAAATTCTAAGTGAATTTTTTAAATGAATGTACTAGCTTATAAAAACAACAACAACAAACAAACAATTATATTGGGGTATTTTATAAATGGCACTTTCATAACAAACAAACATTTGAAGTGCTGGGAGACATAAATGTTCATTTTGTGCAAGTCATAAAGTGAAAGTCTAATACTATCATCAGATTGAAATTATTTGGCGTTCAATACGAAAGAGCTTAAAAAATTTGATTTTGCTATGCTAAAAAGTATATCTTTGAAAAACATAGCTTAACAACGCTTATTTTGGCACCGGTTACATTAAAAAGCTATCTATTTATAGATTTCCGCCATGTAGGAACATATCCAATAGGCTTACATCTTATGAAGCTAAACTTTTGAAAATATTAAAATACATTAAGAAAATTTATACTTGAATCTCGATATGAAAAAATACTCAAGTATTTGCCCCCCCCCCCCCCCCCCCCCCCCCCAAACAAGACAAATATCCACTTAGGACAGATGACCAATAGCCGTTAATCTCTCCAACACCAAGCGTATAGACCTGTAAAGTCTACCAACATTAGACGTCTGCTAGCCCTAACTCGATCCGCGATGATAGACTCGGCTCGATGAGATAAACCACTTACACATTCTAAAGTGTTTCTCTGGCCCGAAATATTCCCGGTGAAATGATCCTACAAAACTCAAGCTGCTGTGTGCTTCCAGACCTTTCCGGTCAGGTAAACTAATGCACCATTAAACACAGGATCTAACATATGGGCTAGGTTGCGTAGAATTTTATTTAAAAAACATATGACGGTTCAAAGAAGGCCAAGGACGAAATGAAAGTTTAATTTTTAAAAAGGTCAAGGTTTGAAATTAAATGTGATCTAAACCTAAAACAAACGAGGCTTGGGTTTGAGATTATGTGTGATCTACATAGACAACATTTTAAAAATGTCGAAGCAGCAAAGTGAGGATTGAGATTATGTGTGATCTACACAGACAACATACACAGTTAACTAAATTAAATGTGCTATACACAAAAACATTTTTTTAGAACAAAGAAATAGCAGCGTTAACAGAAAAAAAAAATCTCCTAAAAAATCATTGTCTACATTTTTTGTAGAATGTGCGAACATTTGCTATCAACATTTCATTGCTTACGCAGTCAAGTAAGTTTCCCTTTAAAAACCTTGCGATCTATTGGGTTTATGATGTCAAGCCCATCTGTTTTTTAAACCCACGGTTAATGACGGTGTCTAGTGGCCAAGACAACGACCTAACGCCTTTAATCTTCCCTAATGTAAGGTACCCATTAGATCTGTGTGGACTCAGAAGTGCCCTAAAGGTCCTGAAATTAAAAATCGCAATCTTCACCAGGATCTAAACTCGGAACCCTTCGGTTCAGAAGCCAAGCGCTTTACCATTCAGCCACAGTGCCAACCATTAGTATACTATGCGGTCCACAAATCACGTACCATATGAAGTGCACAGACTCGTGCCTGTTCTCATAAATATGTTAGGATTTAAATGCATTAAACCTGACATAGGAATTAACGTCTAAGTGACATCTCGAAAAGTGTAGTGTAGGATGTCTGCCTGATAGCTTGATATGGGCTTCGATCGGACTATGCTCACGAAGGTCTTGGGATCGACTCCTGAATGTTTCCATCATCTTCCGTTCAGCAGTCCTGCAAGAGCTATGGGCTAGGCTGCTAGGACGTAATGATCTTCCGTTCAGCAGTCCTGCAAGAGCTATGGGCTAGGCTGCTAGGACGTAATGATCTTCCGTTCAGCAGTCCTGCTAGAGCTATGGGCTAGGCTGCTAGGACGTAATGGTCTTCTGTTCAGTAGTCCTGCAAGAGCTATGGGCTAGGCTGCTAGGACGTAATGATCTTCTGTTCAGCAGTCCCGCAAGAGCGCTATGGGCTAGGCTGCTAGGACGTAATGATCTTCTGTTCAGCAGTCCCGCAAGAGCTATGGGCTTGGCTGCTAGGACGTAGTGATCTTCCGTTCAGCAGTCCTGCAAGAGCTATGGGCTAGGCTGCTAGGACGTAATGATCTTCTGTTCAGCAGTCCCGCAAGAGCTATGGGCTAGGCTGCTAGGACGTAGTGATCTTCCGTTCAGCAGTCCTGCAAGAGCTATGGGCTAGGCTGCTAGGACGTAATGATCTTCTGTTCAGCAGTCCTGCAAGAGCTATGGGCTAGGCTGCTAGGACGTAATGATCTTCTGTTCAGCAGTCCTGCAAGAGCTATGGGCTAGGCTGCTAGGATATAACGATCTTCATGCCGGACGGAACGTTTCAAATTTATAAAACCAAGCTAATTATACATAAAATTATGTTAGGTCTATTGTTGACGACTACATGTATATCAAAACTGCAGGACCGGTCTTACAAATTTCGGGGCCCTATTTAACGGAGGTTGTTTTTTTTTACAATAACATATTATTACTATTAATTAGACCATCATATACGCATTTATTATACAACATACATTGGAAGCAACTCAAACACAATAGGCGGCAGTGGGTTAATTAAAGTTACGTAAATTGTTCGATACACAAAATATTTTAACCCTTTAAGTCCTACAACTTTAAAAGCCTGTGACTAGAACCATGACTGATAAATTGCGGGGGCCCTGCCATTTGCGAGACCCAATTTGAGCAATCAGCCTAAAGCCTACCCTGCTAAACAGCATTGTAATGTATTAGAAGTAGTTTTAGAGCACCAAAAAGAACGGACTGTGAACGGGGACATCAAAAGTGAAGTAATTTTAGACAAGGTCGAGATCATTAGTAATATCAAGAGACAGCGTAGAACCTTCATAGAATCAACATTAGGATAGAGACTTAGACTTGTCCGCTAGATCTTGTCTTCCGAATATCTGCACTTTTGCGCTTTAAAACCTAAGTATAAATTCTGTATGGAGGGAGCTGAACAGAGTAACAGAGGTGCCCCCCACACCGACACCGAAAGCGCTTTTAAGACGGCTTAAGCACCTACCGATTTTACCTGACAGATAGAAGACCCTTGCAGCAGGCGGCTTCCAAAAAAAGACAGCTAGAGAATTCTTACAAAAAAACAAAAAACAAAAAAACAAAACGTGGGATACACATTTTAGACTAAAACGAAATCTACTGCCGAAGACAAGCGTACATGGCAAAATAGACTTCCATATTAAAAAAACAACTTCTGTCTAGATTCTAAATGATTTTAAAGTTACAAAACAATACATCTATAAGCTCAACTCGTCTGGTGAACTTTCTAAGACATTATTAATACATAGATATAATTGTATGAGGGTCACTACAGATCCCTACTGTACGGTCCCTCATCAACAGATCCCTCCTCCAGAGAGCCCTCCTTACTCATTCAGAGCAAAGAAAGAAACAACATGGATCTATCTACATGTCACACATGCGTGCTCAGAGTTCAGTAAAACCTGTAAGTAGGTTTAGAGTTAGATCTAGACTCGAACCTGATTGCTCAGGCCAACATTGACAGAGACGTGAACTAAAAAACGAAACTGGATTACCTCGCACACGGTTGAGAAAGAAACAAGAGCACTAACTCTCTCCTAGTTCCGCCTGTCTTTCACTCCAAGAACAGAATCACAGAAAGAACGGCTACTTTTATTCTCGACACAGTTGAGGGCGAGGCACCACGGTGGAAGGGGGGGGGGAAATGTTCGGGATTTCAGTTCATTGCGAGAGGTCAAGTCTGAAAGAACTAGAGGGTAGGGCTAAAAGTTGTGGAACTGACTGGATAGGAAGGGAAAGCTGGGAAGAGGGGTGTCCTTAATGATGAAAACATAAAAGAAGGGTAAGGAGGGGTTGATTCTGGACGGAAGTTGTGTTCTAATAGACAAGTAGACATTTAGTTTTTAATAGCCAGGTGCTTGGCGATAAGAGGCCAGTAGTGTTTGTGTGTTGGGAGGTGGTGGGGGGGGGGGGGGGAGTCGCAAAAGTAGACTATGATTGATGAGATGTCAAAGTTTAACGAGCGAGTGATTATTAAGAGCGAACAGGTAGATGGCACTGGTGGAGGCCATTAGCCCTCAGACAAAGGTTAGTGCGGATTTTAGAATTGTCACATCAGAGCTTCATACCTATTGGATGTATCTGTGAGACATTGAGTGTGTGTGAAATAGGTTAATGAATGATTCTAACACATGAATGAACCAATCTGTCTGCTTTCTTCTTCTTTCACTGCCAAATAAAATTGTATTCCACTTCACTTTCTTTCTAGTATACTTGCTCATCGAAACGTAGTCAAAGTCAAGGATTTGGAGAATTGAGATAATTGTAAAAGAAAAAAAAAAGATTCCATACTTGAATTT
The DNA here is from genome assembly GCA_030265305.1 of Biomphalaria pfeifferi. Taxonomy (NCBI): domain Eukaryota; kingdom Metazoa; phylum Mollusca; class Gastropoda; family Planorbidae; genus Biomphalaria; species Biomphalaria pfeifferi. Next base: position 1,380,057 of record JASAOG010000093.1, read on the forward strand.
AGAAAACACCGGTTCTATTAAAAAACATTTATGAATAAAACTATATAAGTTTTTGTTATTATTATTATTTATAACATGAACTAATAATCATTCTCCGGCACTGCAAGAATCGAGATTCTTTAGAAGGAGATAAAAATGTATAAATGTCGTCTTAAGAGTGTGCACTTATACATTTTCGAATGCTGTGGCAGGTCTGCAGCGGTACTTCCCTCTGAACGATAGCAAGTAGGTCTATCTTTAAAGGTATGATTAGACTTCATCAGGGTCAGTTTTTATCAATCTATATTGCTAATATGGCGTTGAGAATTCATAATAATAGTCAATTTCCATAATCGCTCTCCAAACGAAGAAGTTTTAAAATATTATTATCATTTGAGTCAGGACGTTTAGCTTTTTTCCACACCAGTTGCAATATGCACTGAACTAGATAACAGTTTGTCTCAACTTGTCTGATATTTCGATTCCTTGACCTTATTATATAATCTTGTTAAATCTATCTTTTGTTTTTTCGACCTCGCGCTATGAACGTGACTACGTGACCCTAAAGGTCGCGAGCACGTTGCCCTGACTCATCGTGGCGCTCGCGTGGAAACGGTATTAGAGGAAGTGGCTAGGCTAAATGGGTAACAACACAGGACTCCCGTGGGGATGCCCATTAGAGGAAGTGGCTAGGCTAAATGGGTAGCAACATAGGACTCCCGTGGGGATGCCCATTAGAGAAAGTGGCTAGCCAAAATGGGTATCAACACATGACTCCCGTGGGGATGCCCATTAGAGGAAGTGGCTAGGCTAAATGGGTAGCAACACAGGACTCCCGTGGGGATGCCCATTAGAGGAAGTGGCAAGGATAAATGGGTAGCAGCACAGGACTCCCCTAGGGATGCCCACTAGAGGCATTGGCTAGGCTAAATTGGTAACAACACAGGACTCCCGTGGGGATGCCTATTAGAGGAAGTGGCTAGCCAAAATGGGTAGCAACACAGGACTCCCGTGGGGATGCCCATTAGAGGAAGTGGCTAGGCTAAATGGGTAGCAACACAGGACTCCCGTGAGGATGCCCATTAGAGGAAGTGGCAAGGATAAATGGGTAGCAGCACAGGACTCCCGTGAGGATGCCCATTAGAGGAAGTGGCAAGGATAAATGGGTAACAACACAGGACTCCCGTGGGGATGCCTATTAGAGGAAGTGGTTAGGCTAAATGGGCAGCAACACAGGACTCCCTTGGGAGTCCACCTATTGCACGGGCGGGGTTGCAAAAAAGTCCCCACAAACCTGTCACCAATCTATGCGCTGTTCCTCAAGGGACCGTTACATAAAATGGCGAGTCCCCCACGGTTAGATTGGTACATTGAAGGAAAATGTCAGAAGATCCCGGTGTATTCTCGGCCTTCGGCCGTGTCTAGCCCACGCGTTAGGGCCAAATGCATCGGTCAACAGCAATGCCTGACATAGGCATTGTCTAGGGTCTCTCCCAAACAGAACTGTGTGTTCACACAGGTTTTTTTTTTTACTGTTTGGCGTCCAAGCAGGTTTTTTTTTCAAACTTAGGGCTCGAAGAGCCTTTGGCTCAGCCCTTAGACATCAACAAGGACCCTAAAGGTACGGGCAGCCTCACAAAGGCGCCAGGGGTATGACCAGCGTCAAACAAGAAGAAGACACATCGTAGAGTGACACCCATATGGAAGTGGGCAGACTTTGTAAGAGAAGAGGAAAAGTCCACAAATGCAAAGGAGTGTAGTCCTATATAACCCTTCTTCCCTAGTGCAATTAGAGCATGGAATGAGTTGCCTGAACCAGCCAGGAAAACCAATTACTTGGCAGAATTTAAGTCATTGGTTAACATGCATGACCAGATAAATGACGCGTAGGTGGTAATCATAATCTTTTTGAAGTAACGTCTGTATTTTATAAGATGAGATAAGATACATTATAGTTGAACATAGTTATTCATAGCCTACAACTGCACACCCTGCCAATGTTCTGTTCATTTCTACACTTAAATTTAAAGTAAAAAAATACACTCAAACACACACAAACATAAATACTTCCTCTAAAACAATTTTGGAGATTAAGGCTGAGTGCAGTATTTCACATGTCACGCAAACCCAGTTGCTGCGTACATATTTTGCCACACCTGATGCAGACAAAGCCGTTGTCGGCCATGGGGTGGCGGTCTATTTACTTTACAACAGGTATACCAAACATAATGCAATATGAAGTACGGTATCAAACATAATACAGTCTAAGCGTCTGATCGGACTAATTGTAAACAAAGTAGATTTATCTATATTTTTTAAAAAGCATTTGTTTACACACTTTGGTTTCTCACTTGGGACAGAGTCTTATTTTATGTTCGAAGTTGTGTGTGTGTGTAAGGCAGTGTTTAGGTTTGTAAAGGAAAATTGTAAAATCATTTAATGTCAGGTCAAGTTGTGAGCAACATAGTATCGGGTTTCACTCCAGGCTGATGCCTTCAAATCTCATTGTATCGTAAAGTTTAATGATCGATTATCTTTGGAATTAACTTCGTTTTACAGATCGGTTCCTACACCTCTTTAACACAACTGTAAAGCTGTAAACTCATAAGTAGTTTAGATTTACCATGCTATTAAAACACATTAAACTACCAATATCTATCTATCTCTATCTAGTGTTATAAGATAAGTGCTTTAGAAAATACTTTATATTTATAACTTTTTTGGGTGGGAATAAATTTAAAGATTTAAAACAAATGAGGAATGAAATTCGGAAAATAAATAAATAAATAAATAATGTTGGAATCGATTTTAACTATATTCTTGTGGAATCGCCTATCACAACACTGACTGAGTTATAATGCTTTTACTACCGTGTGGAGAGAGAAAAAAAAGCAATGACAAGTGTTTGCGTGGGTGGGTGATGAGAGTTTGTTGTTAGTTTTTATGTCAGAGTGATACATCAGGTAAACTCGCACAAGTGTGTGTGTGTGTGTGTCCGTGCATGTGAAGGCCTGTGGTGATTTATGTCTGTAAGTTTGTTTGTGCTGCAGTGTGTTTGTAATTACATAAAAGTAGGGAAAAAAAACTCATTATCAAGCACTACCTAACAAATAAACAAAAAATAAAATTAAAACTCTTCATTTACTCTCGGAAGTCCTGCGATTTGAAAAGACATCACCATCGACATATTAGACTTACTTAGACTTATACACAGACTTACTTAGACTTATACACAGACTTACTTAGACTTATACACAGACTTACTTAGACTTATACACAGACTTACTTAGACTTATACACAGACTTACTTAGACTTATACACAGACTTACTTAGACTTATCCACAGACTTACTTAGACCAATACTAAGACACTGAATTCGACTAACTTAGTCTTAGATTCAGATTAAGATTTAGACTTACTTAGATCTGGACACAGACTTAGACTTACTTAGACTTAGGCAGACTTAGACACAGACTTATCTTGCATTTCGAAGTATCAAACAACACTGGAGGATCCAAGTCTAAGTAAGTCTAGGTAAGTTTAAGTCTAATTAAGTCTAAGTCTCCATGAAGGATGGGTTTTCCTTTCCTTGCAGTTTTAGATTCAGCTCATCAATTTCTCTGTTGTATCCACCATAAAGTAAAATGTTTGCAACTATTTGTCGTTCTCTAATTCAGGGTGATTAATGGCTTTCTCATTTAAGAATGTATTTTATTCATTCAAGCACAAAGCCAAACTTTTCAACACCTTACCTTTGGAAAGTCATAGCAATTTTTGGGGATAAGGAGATCGGAATACTCCTTACCTTTGGAAAGTCATGGCAATTTTTGGGGGAAGAAGGAGATCGGAATTCTCCTTACCTTTGTAAAGTCATAGCAATTTTTGGGGATAAGGAGATCAGAATACTCCTTACCTTTGGAAAGTCATGGCAATTTTTGGGGGAAGAAGGAGATCGGAATACTGAGTCTTTATTTCTTTAAAAAATTCTTTAAACTGACGATGGTAAAGTGCTTTTGACAAGATGCTGTTAACAATCTTGGTTACCAAATTCATGAACTCAACTATTTCGGCAGGAAATGTTTGGGCACAAAGTGATCTTTGTGTATTATTCAGAGAAAACGTAAGAATTTGGGGATTTATTTTGATCCGAAAAATTATAGTTGCCATTCTATTTTTTCCTGTCATCAGTTGCTATTTAAATGATTTTATTTAAATCGATCTTAATGTCTTGAAGGTATTTTTACACGGCATTCGCTCTATCTTCTCTTTAGTTTATCTCCAGAGCGGTCGCAATCCTAGAAGTTCTTCTTTTGAACCTTGGGAACACATATACTTGACAAAATTCGCATATGTGCCGTGTTTTTATGTCGCAAGACTCATCTATAGCAAGTGATAAGACAGCAGAAAGCTGAATATCTTCATTTTAGCTATTCTGTATTGTACTGTTTCAGCGGATAGTGGCAAATCTTTGATTTATTTTCCAAGATTTCTGGCTGTTTTTGAAATCTCGAAACAGTTCTTCAGATGCACTTAGGTAGCAGTCTTTGAAATACTCACCATTAGTAAATGGTTTCCCTTTTTGTGCAATTTCAAGTGGTATCTCAAAGCTTGCAAGATTAGCATTACTTTTAGATTTCTTCTAACTTTGAGAAGATAATTCGCTTCCACTTCATTTACTTGAAACAACAAACTATACGTCACAGTCAAAGCTTGGTTAAGATGCCAATTCATCTTGCGTCAATGCGAATTAAAACCGACGGACTGACAACAGTGACGACGCGTGTAATGGGGGCGGGGTGTGGTGAAAAGTGAGTACAAGTGGCTGAGAGACAGAATCGGTGCCTTATCCTCGTTAAACGATTCGGAACTATTTAAAAAAAAAACGTTTCGATAAAATAAATAATATTTGCGTATGAAACTAAAGAGCCGCAGCTTCACATCGAAAGAGCCGCATGTGGCTCGCGAGCCGCAGGTTGCCGACCCCGGGCTAGACTAAATAATAACTTAGATAAAAACAGCCTACAACATGACGACAGCAACACAATTTCAAAAGTATAAGAAGTTAGAGCGTGAAAACAAAACAAAACTACCAACTCATCAAAATTACCGAAACAAATCAGAAAACATTTCGAGTAGATCAGAACTAGAATCTAGATATCTAGATCTGGATCTCAATTCTGTCAGCTCGAAGCATTAGAGATGCACTGCGATTGGGGCCAAGACAACAGGAAGGACTACTCCCGCTGTATCCTAAAAAAGAAAACTTACTAGTTAATTCCCCTAAATTAAATATGCTGAATAAGACTTAACGTTGATCTCATCCTTTGCTGATGTTACCTTGATTTTTAATTAGTGATTGGCTGGAGAGGGAAAGAAATACATGGTTAGTTTTTGACAATTTGAACTTTGACATTTCCTACAAGGTCACTTCAATGACAAAAGCCAGTGTTTTGTAGGGAACTTCATTATGTAGAGATTGTTGAAGATACATCATCTACAGCAGAAGTCTGACATTTGGCCAAAGGGTAGAGTGAATCTGACTGAAAGAGAAAGAGAGAAGAGAGAGAGAAAGAGAGAGAGAGAGAAGAGAGGGAGAAGAGAGAGAGAAAGAGAGAGAGAGGGAGAGAGAGAGGGAGAAGAGAGAGAGAAAGAGAGAGAGAGGGAGAAGAGAGAGAGTAAGAGAGAGAGAGGGAGAGAGAAAGAGAGAGAGAGGGAGAGAGAGAGGGAGAAGAGAGAGAGAAAAGAGGGAGATGACTATAAAGGATAGTCAAAAATCTACAAAGATGAAAAGTTATATTATCTGCGATACAGTCTCTCATGAAAAAGTTGCTGAAAAGTTATAAAAAAAATCTTCTAATATTGCAACCATCTTCCAGTGGAAGTTCAAAAATAATTGCAGTATTTCACATGACCTTCATAGTTTGTCTGATCGGACGCAGACAAAGCTGTTATCGACCGAGGTTCTATTAAATTTCTCTTTTCGCAGTCTGCTTCCTAACATCAACAAGGGCTTTTCTTTGGGCCTCAAATGAGGCTCTTAGAATCCCCCACCTGCTTTCTAAGTGCAAACTGATTCCTGATTCGATCTTTAAAGCACTTTTCTTTGGGCCTAAAATGAGGCTCTTAGAATCCCCCACCTGCTTTCTAAGTGCAAACTGATTCCTGATTCGGTCTTTAAAGCACTTTTCTTTGGGTCTCAAATGAGGTTCTTAGAATCCCCCACCTGCTTTCTAAGTGCAAACTGATTTCTGATTCGGTCTTTATAGCACTTTTCTTTGGGTTTCAAATGATTCTCTTAGAATCTCCCACCTGCTTTCTAAGTGCAAACTGATTTCTGATTCGGTCTTTAAAGCACTTTTCTTTGGGTTTCAAATGATTCTCTTAGAATCTCCCACCTGCTTTCTAAGTGCAAACTGATTCCTGATTCGGTCTTTAAAGCACCCTTGTGTGGGCCGATGGTTACGCCGTCTTCTTTTATGCTTGTCAAAAAAAGTTGCATGCGTTTATCCTACTGGATAGTGTCTTGCCCAAAGCAGCTTTCCAACTTGTAGTAGCTGGGTTTAAACATAAAAGATAACGACTTTTCAACTACTTGTTTACTTCTACTACAAATTGAAACTAGATCTAGGTGAAATATACCCAACAAACGATGTCAAGTGTTTTGAAGAGATATTTTGGCCACATGCGAGCTCTGAACTAAAAACAAAAGTGTTTTTCTTTTGGCGTCGATTGAAAATGTTTTGACCTAGTTTTCTTAATGCTTATTTAAAAAAAAGAATATATTTGAAGTGAAGAGAAACCCGAAAGAGAAACGTACGAGTTGTGTAGGGTTAAAGAAATCTAGACAGAATGTGTAGTACTGACTTGCACGCAATAGACTGAAGAGGCTCAAGTAGTTGGCATTTGTTAAGGGAGAGAATTCAATAACTATTGAGGAGAAGAGCGGAGAGAATTATACAACTGTACAATGGAGAAACTACTTAGCAATTGGAGAAATACAACGAAATTTAAGGGACAGATGTGTGTAGGCCTACATGTCGAAGTTATGGTGATTATGTCTTTCATTGTGATCAAGTTAAACTAAGCTCAAGTGATTTATTTAACCCGCCTCGCCATGTTGTGAGGAACTGTCGCGCTTTGGAACATCAATATACAAGGTTGGAGAGACAGTGTCGTATAGGAGCATACTAAGCGATTCGGAATATGAAATAATCGATTCAACAGATAGTGGCAGGATGTCCCAGACTTGTTAAAAGTATATGGATTGAAATAATCAAGTTGCAAATGTATCACCTGGCCCAAAAAATTAATAAATATGGTAGGCAGCATCGAATGAGATAGGCAATGTCGAATAAGATAGGCAATGTCGAATAAGATAGGCAATGTCGAATAAGACAGGCGGTGCCAAATAAGATAGGCATCACCGAATAAAATACACCTCCCAAATCCAAAGCCTTATAAGAGGTACTTAACTTTGCTCTCTACTATGATAGGCCTTTATTAGCAGACAATGCACTACATTTTCGCAAACTATGAAATGAAATCATATAACAAAATTGTGATTACTGTTAATGGCTGATCTTGTATAAAGGATTTAAAAAAATCATCCCCAATTTTTTCTTTAGCTGTAAACTGAAGTTGAAAAAGAAATGAACAGCTAATGCCAGCGCTACAACATCCCCATGCTGAAAGACTGCACATAACAGGAAGATCCAGCTAATGCCAGCGCCACAACATCCCAATGCTGAAAGACTGCACATAACAGGAGGATCCAGCTAATACCAGCGCTACAACATCCCCATGCTGAAAGACTGCACATATCAGGAGGATCCAGCTAATGCCAGCGCTACAACATCCCCAAGCTGAAAGACTGCACAAAACAGGAGGATCCAGCTAAAGTCAGCGCTACAACATCCCCATGCTGAAAGACTGCACATAACAGGAAGAGTTTAAAGGTAACCAGATCAAACAATTTCCATCTCATTGAAGAGCTTCTACAAGAGGAGACAATATTATATGCCAGTGCTAATATTCTTAGGGCGGGGGCCTCAAGTCATAGTATGTGTCACCTCTCAGTCATGCCCTGAGTGTAGACAATTTTTCTCGTAAAAAAAGCTATTCTTTGTGTTGAACATGCACAGAGAAGATAAACATTGTCAGTTGTGTTTAATGTGATACTTATGAAGGAGGCTATTTGTTTACCTCCCCCCCCCCTTTTTTTTTTCCAGTCTCGCTGTGGCTGAGTGGTTAAGCGCTTGGCTTCCAAACCTAAGGTCTTGGGTTCGAATCTCGGTGAAGACCGGGATTTTGATTTTCGGGATTTTTTAAAGGTGGTTGGTCATTGTGCTGTCACATGACACCCTGCCCGTAAACAGTTGGTCAATGAAACAGTTGACCTTAACATCATCTGTCCTATAGATCGCAGGGTCTGAAAGGTGAACTTTACTTTACCTCTCTGTAAAAAAACGTCATCGAACTTAGACAATAAGTTTGTTAGCAAAGAAAACATCCGATACAAGCACTGGCGTCATTAATGATCATTTGATGGATTTTGTAAAAAAAAAGATCGAATGGCCATTCAACTCAAAATAAATACAATGACAATCTCTACGTCTGCTCAGCTGTTTCTGCTCTCAAAATGTAAAAACGTTGCATGTTTGGAAAAAAAAAAAATCACAGTAGGCATCGATCGTTTAATAATTATTTCGTTTTAATTGAACGTTTTACATTTTGTTTCGTGGGTTAAAAAAAAACTGAAAAATAAAAAAAACCCAGAAAAAAAAACAACATTTAAGTGGTGCTGGTTATTTTCCACTCAGAAAGAGGGAGTTTAAGCACCGTGACGCTGATCTCGGACACATGTGGTGACGTAATCAGGTATTAGGGCTTTGGCTATGGGATCTGTTAATACAGTGCCGGTTTTAAGTATAAGGAGGCCCTGAGGCATGATTTTTATGGAGCACCCCCCTTTTTTTTAATCGAAATCCTTAATAAAAATCCATTTATTAATAATAACATTCATATCTACTTAGATTCCAAAATTTAAAAAGTAGAAGACCTGTACATTTAATCTCCTTCTTTTTAAAGAAAATATCTAATATGTATATTTTTAGTAGAAACAAAAAACAAGTATATTTTTGAGTTTTTGAAGGGTAAGGCCCTGGATTTCCTTACTCAGCATTTCCAAAGACAGCCCCTGGGGAATCTTTTACGCTCTTCTCAGATCACACGTACACATAACTACAAAGTGTTGCGCCGTAACTTTATTTTGAATGACTTTAGGAAAAGACAAAAGAAAAACAAATATTACGAATAAAGAAATCCGCATTATACATTCAATATTTGGCTATGTGGAGTTCAGAAGTTAGCTTAATTCAAGTTGTGACACTACGACGTTACAGGTCTAGAACCTCTGATTTAGATTCCATTTTAAGAAAAGGACAATTAAGAATAAATCTGCGCCGACAAAGATTAATACAGAGAAAACAAGATTACAAAGAGAGTTTGTGTGGCAACTGCCATTATTTCGGCTGTCTAACTGTCTGCTGTAGTTCTGCTTTACTGCTGCTAGTAGTTTACTGTTTAGTGTTGGGCTAATTTAGGTTATTTGAGGGTTGATTAATTATTTAGTAGTGTGTATATATATAGTTTTTGTTTATTTCTAAGTTTATTTCCATTGTCGTATTCACCTATATTTTTATTGCTTTGTAAGTTGGTTGTAAATAAAGTAAATAAGTTTGCTTTATAATTGTAGTTGGTTATTTTATTTTTAGTTAGCTAGTTTAGTTTAGTTTAGTTTAATTGTGCTGTCTGGTTGCTTAGGCGACTCTAGCCCCTTGGTCGCAGACCGAGGGGCACAGATTGGGCCCACCCAGTAGAGCTACCACCTGCCTACTGTTATAAATGAACAAATGTTGAGCAGCAGCAAGTAACAAAAAGGGCCTCACTCAGTAGCGCCACCCTGACCTGCTCACACATGTAAAACAACAAACATTCTAAACTAGACCAAGAAATTCTAGATCTAGATCCTATAATGATTTTAATTAGAACTTAAATCTAAATCTAGTTTTAAAAATCTAGCTCTAGTGTAAGAAAAAAAATCTAGATGTAGTGTAAAAAATCTAGATCTAGTGTAAAAAAAATCTAGATCTAGTGTAAAAAATCTAGAGTAGATCTAAATCTATTATGTCTTTTTAAAATGCGAGTCACATTACGAGGTTTAATAAACATTACTATACCGAGTTGTTTTAGCATTTAAAGAATTTATTCCATATGACGTCAAAGGAAAAAAATCAACTACGTCACACGGCCTAGTTAGACTAAAACATATCATCTATACGAGCAGCTGTTGAGTGTTTATAGACATTGGTGCACCGAGTGATTTCTTTCAGCATTTCATTTATAGAATAACTCCATATGACGTCAAAGGAAAAAAAATCCAATACGTCACACGGCCTAGTTAGACTAAAAATGTCATCTATACGAGCAGCTTGTCGAGGGTTCATAGACATTGGTGCACCGAGTGATTTCTTTCAGCATTTCATTTAAAGAATAACTCCATATGACGTCAAAGGAAAAAGATTCCATTACGTCACACGTCCTAGTTAGACTAAAAAATGTCATCTATACGAGCAGCTTCTCGAGGGATCATAGACATTGGTGCACCGAGTTTTTCTTTTAGCATTTCATTTGATGGGCTAGTTAGACTTAATATATATATTAACATATATATAAAAGGATTAAAGACGCTTTTTTTTGTTTTGTCTGTCAGTTTGTCTGTCCATTATGTTAAAAGCGAGAAAAAAAAAAAGACTAAAAGCTATTGAAAATCTGATTAAAATTAATTTCCCTTCCGAAACATCGCATTAGTTTTAAGTTTCTATTATAGATTGTTCCGGGTGTTTATATATTTATAGTGAGAAAAAAATAAGAATTCCAGATTAATCCAATGCCTTTAAATAAATTTCTGGGATGGTCTGTTATGAAAATTAGATGTACCATACCCTTATGGAGATTTTATCAAACCATACTTTGGTGTTAGGAAGTTGTTTTCCTTAAAAATCAGAGCATAATATTAACGATAATTAGATTTTCAACGTTTTAGATAGAAAGTTAAATGTAGTGTAAGAGAGAAGTGCGATTTTACATAAATAGAGTTAAACTATTTTACATAAAAAATCCGGAACAACCAATTTTCGTAAATGAGAAAATTATTTGTTTTATTTATTAGAAGAGGGATTTCAAACATTTATTAGCGTTATTAGATTTTTCATATAAAATTCGGATCATTTTTGGCGACGATTTGTAAGAAAATTAAGGTAATGTAGGTCGATTTCTTTTTCAAAACAAAATCCGAAACATTCTTTACCGATTAAACAACTTTTATTATGTTTCAGCAAGAAAATTAACTGTAAAATAAGTCTAAAAATTAATTTTCAGTAATCGTTTCTCGTAAATTACTTTCTTATTTTAAAATTCTGAATAACCTATTGTCGATATTTTTGAAAAAAAAAAATTATTTGACATAATTTTGTTTTAAAACCAATATCCGGAACAACTTTATAGCTAATGAAATATAAATCAGTATAGATATTTTTATTTAGCATCTAAATGCTATTTACATTAAAAAACCGGAACAATATATTAAAGATCATGTGTTTCTTGCAACGTTTAAGCATGGAAATAAAATCTACGATAACTTAAAAGAGCAAACAAATATTCATTGGCATTGATTTGTTTTTCACAAAACATCCGGAACAATCTATTATAGATACTTTAAACTATTGCAATATTTCTGAATGAAAAATTAAAGATTAAATCAGATTTACAATAACCTCCAGTGTTATTTGTTAATCTAATCGTGACGGACAGACAGACCAACAGACAAAACGCACAAAAATAAGCTTTTATTCGGATGGGGGCACTAAACAAAAAAAATAATTAAATCTGATTTTTAAAAAAAGTTTAAGGAATTGGTTTAGCACCTGTTTATGTTGCAACGCTAAGCTACTGCACAAAAGTCGCTGCTTAAATAGTCCATTTTAAAAAAAGTGTATGATATTTACATATTACATATTAGCCTTTATAAGCAAACAGAAATGTTTTCTTTTAATTTTAGCAGCTAGTTAACCAAAAAAAACCAAACCTTTAAGTATTATTTATATTTGTTGTAAACATTTCCTGTACATTTTATAAATATATTTGACTTAGTGATACTGAAAATACACAAAATATTTTCATCTTTGTTAGCATATTGTAACATTGCCTCCCTTACATTTACGTAATTGTTTTAGAATTGGTGTATTTTTATGAAAAAATCGCTTGCATAATTATTTTATAAATTAAACGGTTTGCTTTTAGAAAATCAAAAGTAGCCGTTGCACCTAAACTTTTCAAGCCGGATTTAATGATGAAATAATATTTTTCATATCTCTTCTAGTTTTCGAGATCTGAGTGTGACAGACGGACAGACGGACATGTTGCACAAACCTAATAGCGGCTTTTTCCCCTTATGGGGGTCGCTAAAAAACACAAACAAAACAGCACTGGGGCATGGGAAGAGGCATTTGATAAATCGAAGTTGCAACATTAATTAAAACACGGAACGAAACTGTAACTAATGATTACTAATGTAAAGTACTCTAATGAAACAATACTGGTACTAGTACAACCGTTTATAAACAGAATTACTATCTCTAGCTAATGTAAAGTACTCTAATGAAACAATACTGGTACTAGTGCAACCGTTTATAAACCGAATTACTATCTCTAGCTAATGTAAAGTACTCTAACGAAACAATACTGGTACTAGTGCAACCGTTTATAAACAGAATTACTATCTCTAGCTAATGTAAAGTACTCTAATGAAACAATACTGGTACTATTACAACCGTTTATAAACAGAATTACTATCTTTAGCTAATGTAAAGTACTCTAATGAAACAATACTGGTACTAGTACAACCGTTTATAAACAGAATTACTATCTTTAGCTAATGTAAAGTACTCTAATGAAACAATACTGGTACTAGTACAACCGTTTACAAACAGAATTACTATCTCTAGTAATCAAAGTGATGACCAGATGATCAAAGTGATGACCAGATGATCAAAGTGCTGACCAGGTGATCAAAGTGATGACCAGGGGATCAAAGTGCTGACCAGGTGATCAAAGTGCTGACCAGGTGATCAAAGTGCTGACCTGGTGATCAAAGTGCTGACCAGGTGATCAAAGTGCTGATCAGGTGATCAAAGTGCTGACCAGGTGATCAAAGTGCTGATCAGGGGATCGAAGTGCTGACCAGGTGATCAAAGTGCTGACCAGGTGATCAAAGTGCTGACCAGGGGATCAAAGTGATGACCAGGGGATCAAAGTTATTATTTCAAGATACAAGACTCGGGATCTTTTAACAATGTGTTCCTGTCCACTTCTGACCCTGGCTGACTGTGACTATTGACAGACAACTTGAACACTGCCAATTAGTCTTTCAACACCATATTACTGCATTATTGTTATGTAGGTCAGACAGGTCTAAACATCCACCCCATTTCCATGCACATTTAGACTTTACAGACTCTGGGACAGGGGCAAGGATGCATATTCATTTTTGTTTTATCAAAAGAGAGTCTGATATTTGTGTTCAGACCTTGCGATCTACAGGCCAGATGGTGTTACCATGCAACTGGCCAGCACATTGACCCACCGACTTTACTTTCCCAACTTAATTCAGGTACCCATAAGAGTTTGGCAGACACAGGGGCGCCCGGTTGTCAAAATCATAGTCTTCACCTAGATTTGAACCCAGGACTCGAGGTTCGGAAGCCAAGCGCTTAGTCACTCAACCACCGCTTCCTACCATGAATAATTATGCAAAATTTAAACTTGATCCGCGAATGTGAAGTTGGAGGAAAAAAACGTGTCTACGTAATAAGGGTATTAAATCCATATATACATCCACTTCTCTCATTAAGTAGCATTTATTTAACTTATTTCAATATCAAACAAAATAATTAATCACCAATAATTAATAAACTAACTGGTTATTTTTTTAAAATTGATTCATGTCTTGTCACGTGTACTGAATAATTGTTCAATGTTTCAACTTGATCCGAGAAAGAAAATGGGGAAAAAAAACATGTTCAAACTTTTTACCAGTCAGGTAACTCAAGAACAAAGTTTGCTCAATCAGTGCGTGGGATTTTTTTTTTTCATTTCACTAGCAGATTCATAAAAGTATTCAATACGAAGCTTTAAACATATTCACTGTATATGTAATATGGAGGGGCAGTGGCTGAGTGGTAAAGCGCTTAGCTTTCGAACCAGCGATTCCGAGCTCGAATCCTGGTGAAGAATGGGATTTTAATTTCGGGATCTTTAGAATGGCTCTAATTCCATTCAGCTGTAATGGGTACCTGGGTAAACGTACAGGCGGTTGGTCGTTGTGTTGGCAACATGACACCCTCGTTAACCGTGAACAACAGAAACAGATGACCTTTACAGAAACAGATGACCTCTACATCATCTGCCCTATAGACTGGATGGCCTGAAAGGGCAACTTAAATTTAAATATATATAAAAAGGCTTGTCTTCGAGTTTGATGATTAAGAGGAGTGCAATATGTCACGTGGCTACGCAATCCGAACTGTGATTCATAATATTTAAACCTAGCCAGCTGAATGTGGTCGGTTTAGCTACTTTTTCCGACGCCTACGTCTGACCTTGGAAGCAAATTTCCTTTGAGTCTCAAATGTGTTTCCTACAGCCTTTTCCAACATAGACAAAGGAACGAGACATTTCTTTTGTGCTTATTTTTAACGAATTTGTCTAAATTTAGTACCATTTGAAATTTACTGTTGTTTCTCGAAAAGTAAACACTCTGTTTATTGTTTATATAAACAACATTGACATTCACTTTGATGGTTATTTTTTTCGTAATACACTCCAATGAATGTAATAGCTATTAGTCGGGCATAACAGTTCACCACACTAGTTTATTAGCGATTTCTTATTAGTATTAATGTCATAAATCTCAATGCTGGTACCTCTATAAAATGAAACTCGCTTATAAATAGGCGTTGAGCTATTCAAGTAATTATAAAATTCAAACGTTTTACTAGTCCATTGTTAGTTTAAATTTTTTTTATTGAATGACCCAATTCTCTCCTCTATTCCTATAAAAACAAAATTAATTAAAATTACAACTGATTGAATAATTTGCAAATTTTTGTATTGATTCGCGTGTTGGGATCGACAACAGATACTTGTGCAAAGTTTCCACTTGATCCGAGAATGGGAAGTAGGAGAAATAACGTGTCCAAGATTTTGAGCAGACAGACGGACAGACAGACGGAGTGAGTTGATACAAGCAAAGTAAAAAAAAAAAGTAGTCTGGACCAAACCTTGATTACATTAAGTCCTAGCCCATGGTTTTCTCTATTCTCATAAAGTCAATTCAATCGACTTCGTGGGGGGGAAAAACAGACATCGAACTGTGTCAATGTTGTCTTGGTGAATGCTAGGTTTCTGTCGCTCTAACAAAGACGTCATCCAGTGTGACGTCACACGGGAAACTAGCTACAAGATAGCCAGGACTATTTTAAAATACGTTTTCTTATTAGGCCCACAAAGTTTTCTGTAAAAGAAGAAAAAAAAAACTTTCACGGAGGACCATTTCTAATTCTTGAGTTCCATTTAGAGGTTGGTGTAGAGAGACCTGGATGACGGATATTTCAGAAGTATCTCATCCAAATTAATGTCACGTTAGGAGTTATATATCTTATCTTATGAAAGATTATAAAAGATAAGATAATACAGACTTTACTTCAAAAAAGAAGATGATTATGTCCTACGCGTCATGCATTTAGTCATGCATATTAACCAATGACTTAAATTCTGCCAAGTCACTGGTTTTCCTGGCTAGCTCAGGCAACCCATTCCATGCTCTAATAGCACTAGGGAAGAAGGAGTATTTGTATTTCTATCGTGTTGGTGTTTGTAATGCTATCACAGCGCCTTGAGCCTACATTTTGTTCGTTAACAGCGCTTTATAAGTAAAATTATTATTATTTGATACTTCAGTTAAAAAAAAACATACTGGGTCAAAATTTCGAATTAAAATGTTTTTTTTTTTTTAAGTAAATACAAGCACTCGTTCGTTGCTAACTAAACTATATCAGCGCCATTCGTTGATCAGGAAACATGAAAAGTACCAAGATATCTTCTAGATTCTAGATACCCCCTTCCCCACTGGTCCACAAAAGAGATTGGACCATATCGCTCTGAGCATGCTATAAGCATGAAAGTAGCGCTGTGTAAAAGCTATAAAAATAAATATCTATTTGTAGTCGCTCAATGAACACTTTTTTTTGTGTCTGTTCTATTTATGTAAATGTTTCTGTTGTGTTGTCTTTATATTGGCCCCCCCCCCCCCTTTTTGTAATCACAACAAATTTCCATAAGGATCAATAAGGCAGTCTTAGTCTTAAATAGGTATTGTCATAACTACACAATCATAAAGAATCTTAAACCAGTAGCATGAGCTTCGGGCGGGAGGGGCTTGTTAGTAATGGCTGGCTACCCACCTAGGAGAAGGAAAACTGAATTTAAACGTGTTCTGCCTCATAGCTATACCTAAGCATAAGAAGAGCTTCGGGAGTCAACCCCTAGAAAAATCAGGAGCGGCAGTTTGCAGGACACAGTGCTACGCCTTAGCAGAGCCCATGATACCGCTGACACCAAGCTGTTCCTTTGGATACATCGGTTGCGTAAGGAAGTGGGGAGGGGGGGGTTACTGCTATTTGGCTGATCATAGCTTATGCCCGGGCATTCATCTCATTGCTATGAAATGATCCATAATTGCTTCGCAATTTACTATGTACATATATAGATATGTCCAGCTTGGATAAAATATACTATTCGTCCTTTGTTTAACCTTATTAAAGTTTATCTTCTGTGGTCTTTTTTGCCTTTTTAAAAAGTGGATTCTGTTGATCCTTCACAGCCCCTTTGCCAGCGTGGAGCCTGAAGGGTAGATATTAGTAGTTTTGATTTGGCTTTTTTGTTGGAGGTTGGAAGAAAGTGAGCTAGTACCTTTTTTTATAAAAAAAAATTAAAGTAGATCAGTACAAATAATCTGATGGCGTTATAGGAGATCTTTTTATTGGGAATGGTATTTAATAAAAAACTGTTAAGTTTAGCTTTTAAATAAATAATAAAAAGTAAGCGAGTAAACTTTTTAGTTCTTTCTTTTTCTTTTTTTTTTTATAAAAACAATCTTTTATAAAGGAAATAGTTTCAAAAACATTCCAGGATTTCCAGCATGGTCGTGGAGTAGGCTGCAGCAAGGGTCCAGAAAATGATGACGGCAAGGGTGACAGGTCTAGAAAAATGTTGACAAAGTCAATTAAAAACAATCCTGAAGCTTTTCCTCAAATCAAATATTCCAAAACAAATTTTTTAAAGGGCTTATGAGTTATTAATTTTTTTTTTTGCAACAATTTCGTTCCTTAGAACCCAAGACAAGGGACCTCTATACTATATCATCAGAAACTTTCTGGGGTCTGTTAGAGTTACAAAAATGTACATACAATGAACCAATTTGTTTTCTTTTTTATTTTTTTAAAAATTCCAACTGAATCTTATTAATTTGACATTAACCACACAAAATGGCAATATGTTAGTTGCGTTAAATATAAATATAAGGATTGTGTAACAACATGAAGCTAAGAACAAAATGTAACAGCATTTCCTTTCAAAAAATATTTACAGAATCAATAAAATTTGTTATAATACTGGACTGATTGTCAATAAGTTAACACCATTGGCAGTACAGAGCAGGAAGCACTGCACTCAATTCCACCTCCTCAAGGGTGACAAGAATGAAGATCTCCTTTAGTAGTTTTTGGGTCTTTTTCTATGACTTAATGTGAGAATACCATTGGAGTTCCTTGTTTATGGAACAATTGATAGATCAACATCTTCCGGTGATTTGTATATTCTTGTAACCTCCCTTTGCAAAAAGCATTGGTTATTTCTCTTTATGCTTAGCATTCATGGTTCTCTTGGCATTGTCTCAGGTTATAGTTGTTTTAGTTCCTTTAAAACAATACATTTCCTTGTTGGTGTTGTAAGCGAGTAAACGCCGTCAAAAAAAGTAACCTAGAAATTTTGGACACGGATCTCATAAAAAATGTCCAAAATTGCAGTATAAATATTAAAATTGTAATGCTTTAAAAAAGTTATTTTTATTTCATTTGTAAGTTATAAAATTATTTATATCATATTTTTATGCCTAAAATATTAATAATTAGTATCTGTTTTAGTTTTGAAATTATAAGTATTATATTAAATTGTACAATAAAAGATATATATTGTAAGGTTCTTTTTTATAAAGATTATCATAAAGAGTTATGCAATTATAAGTCTACCCTTCCCTTCTAAAACTAAAATAAAATTCTTTTGTTATCTCCCCTGATTGTTGTAAAGGAAAAATATATTGCTAATTGTTAAGTGAAAATATTCAGCCCCAAAAATTAACTACTATATTTACAAAATAATGGTTAATATTTTTTCAATATGCATATAAGTGGAACATTATTTAAAACACAATTAATAAGTAGTTTTTCATATTATCGCGTAAAGTGTAGGGCGGTGGTACATTTAGAAGACACCTAACTAAGGAATTAAAAAAAAATTTTTTTTACGAAATGTTTTTTTAATGAATAAGAGATTGACCTTATACAAAACAATTAGATCAATAAGATAATCATTATATGAAATCAGTTAAGCAGGGTATATGTCAAACTTCACTTTCACCTATCCGTTGGTCTACTGGACGTTGAACAATTACACAAGATCTATTTTTTTACTATTCTTCTTCTTTCTCATTCTCATTGTTATGTTGGAGCGTTCAGATGACTAGACTAAGATACGAGATGAATTACGCTGATATAGTTTTCTTTCTATAGGTGTGTTTTGGGGGCCAGTGTCTTGTTCGGGCCTCATGATTACGAATGCAGTTTTGAAGGACATGGTCAGCATTCTCTGGTGACATTTCACAAATTTCCCTAGTTCCAATTTTTAGCTTCCGGAACATCTGCTGTCTCATTGTGTCCAGTTCTGAGATGAAAGATTAGAAGTTGATCATGTCGGGATAGCTTACATTACTTAGTCTTAGGCGTCGTCTTTTTTATTATTATTTATTGTTATTTATTGGATGAGAGTTTGTAGTGTAGTAAGTGTGGTGTACTAGTCGTGTAGTAAAGTAGTATACACA
The DNA here is from genome assembly GCA_030265305.1 of Biomphalaria pfeifferi. Classification (NCBI taxonomy): domain Eukaryota; kingdom Metazoa; phylum Mollusca; class Gastropoda; family Planorbidae; genus Biomphalaria; species Biomphalaria pfeifferi. The sequence continues at coordinate 1,399,310 of JASAOG010000093.1, forward strand.
TTTCTTATAATTTTATATTCACTAGCACTAGATGAGTAGATCTAGAGTCGAGACTAGTAGCTAGTATTACGTTCTTCATTTCTCCTGGATAGAGACAATTAGAGTGCAATGTTCAATTGAGTGTCTGCTTTCCCACACAAGATCTCGTTTTGTGACGATAAAAGTAATTCTATATTGTAATTGCTTTAACTGTTTTTTAACACTGGAAAATCCAATATATCACAGAGATAAGAAATGTACTTTATTACTCGTCTGCGAGGCTGGAGTAGGAATTATATATTCTTCCAATATAAAGGCCTTTCAAAATGTAAATCATGTTCTGTTTCAACGAGAGGGGCCTAAAACAAAATTTTGACTCCTGTTACGTGATTCTTCTCGATTTTCTTGTGTCACAATGGTCAAGATTGTCCATACTGTTATATATCGTTTGGTTGACGACTTTTGGTTTGCTTCAAGACATTTTAGTTAACATGAAGATGATCGTACTGCTCTTAGGTTTATTATAACGTGCGTTCGCAATATACACATAGCATTGACCAGTAGTATATTGACCAGTAGTATATTGACCAGTAGTATATTGACCAGTAGTATAGTGACCAGTGCTGATTCCATCTTTATTTGACTTTATTTGACCTGCGACTTTTTTTTCATTAATGGAGTGAAAACAATGCAATATTGGGCCATCCTAACCCTTTTTTAAATTTAACCTTTTATTTACATTGCCCTGTTAAAACACTTACTACCAGGTAAAGGCTTTGTAAATTGCATGAGAATTTCTGAAGCTCAGAACGCAGGATGTTGGGATCTAGGGCATTTTCTTTTCTGTTTATATCCAACGCTATTACAAGGAAGAACATATCTAGTACACACACACACACAAAGTTTGTGGTTGAGAATGAGGGCCTTCTATTGGAGAATGCCCCCCCCCCCCTCAAAATAATGCGATATTATTGTAATGCTGGCTGTACTACTGAACATACAAGGACCAAAAGTGTGTTGTTGAAAGAAAGGTCTTTCACTTAATAGTAGTATGTGTATTGTGTGTATGTTTGTGGGGGAGGGTGCCGTTATAATACAGACAGACCAGAAAACTACATCTGATAAGTCTAAATAGTGTTTGTGTAAACTCAATATTAGTTACAAACGTACGGGTATCTGCTCGTGCAAAATAAAACCAGAATTATTGTTCAATTAAATATCTTAATTTTTTTTTCATTACATTTTTAAAACCCTACTGGACCACTTTATGGGAGCCTACATCGTTCCTCCAACTTCCCAGCTGGCTAAGGGGAGCTTGAACGAATGCCCCAGTAGAGACCATAAGCAGAGAGGAGGATGAGATGATTAGTTCCAATGTTCCAGAAGTTTTCCCAAGCAAATAATTGATATAGATTTACAAAAGTGTGCTACGAGGAAGACTACCACACATAGCAGTTAAACATCTCTGAACGGGCCTGATTTAAATAAGCGTATGCGCTGGAAAAGATATTTTATTAGGGTCCTATCCTATTTTTAACACTTTGATAGACTTAATAATTTATGCTATGTTTCTTACACACAAGAATGATTATACATTTTATGTCATTTTCCTTCTTTAAAAAATATTTAGTAGGCATAATTTTCAAAGTTTTTTTTCCTTAAGATTATTGGAGATTCCCCTTTCAAGGTGACGTCACGAGTGGCTACACAGATTGACCTCTGAATTGAGGATTCTCAAAGTACAACGGTAACTTTAACTATTCATCTCCAAGTCTGGAATATGGAAAAGTCTTTCCAATGAAGTAAAGTCTTTAAGGCACGGTAGAGACTCTCCCTTGACAAAGTAAAAAAGATGTTTAAAACATCTCCATCACACATAAAAAAAAAACTTACTATATATTTCATTTTAATATGGGTATAGGCCTACCGAACGAATTCCAGTATTCTGGATGGCAACATTCTATTACTCAAGTGACTTCATTCGAATTTGTAACCTACTTTTTCAATCCCATAGTCAAATGTTTGCAGGGGAAATAACAATTGTTGTATTTTCCTTATTACCGAATAGCAGTGATATCCCTTTTGCATTTAGTGTTACAAAATTATGACAACAAAAATTTGAATGATACGTGTACTACACTATTTGAACATAAAGTAGGAATTAATTCTTCTTAAAGTTTTATTCCTGTTTTTGTTTACTCTTTTGAATTAAAACATTGTCACCTAAAAGACAAACAGAAAACACCATTCCGTCCAGCACTAAATGTATGTTCATCAAATCAGAATACCCTCGTTAAAAAATGACATACACATTTAGTGATTACGATTACGACTATGTAGACATTAACATAATGTGACATGTATAAATAGGCCTAAAAAAAAGGAATAAAGAAGACTGTAATAAAAGCACATTCCTCGTTCCATATGCAAGGACAAATTTGTACAAATGTTCCTTTTTCCCTAGTGCTATTAGATCATGGAAGGGGCTGCCTGAGCTAGCCAGGAAAACCAGTGACTTGGCAGAATTTAAGTTATTGGTTAACATGCATGACTAGATGTATGATGCGTACGTAGGACGTAATCATCTTTTTTTTAAAGTAACGTCTGTATTATATAAGATAAGATAAATTATAGGAATACAAAAAGAAGACTGAAAAATGATAAGAAAAAGTTGGAAGCCGGTTGGCACTTAGCATTCTCCTCTCTAGATGTCATTCTAACATTTTTTGGCCATTAAAGAAGGAAAAAAGTTTTTAAAAAGTAGTCCTGTATCAGTACATGATGAAGTTAAAAATAGTAGTCCTGTATCAGTACATGATGAAGTTAAAAATAGTAGTCCTGTATCAGTACATGATGAAGTAGAAAAAGTCCTGTATCAGTACATGATAAAGTAGAAAATGTCCTGTATCAGTACATGATGAAGTAGAAAATGTCCTGTATCAGGACATGATGAAGTTAAAAAAAGTCCTGTATCAGGACATGATGAAGTTAACAAAAGTCATGTATCAGTACATGATGAAGTAGAAAAAGTCCTGTATCAGTACATGATGAAGTAGAAAATGTCCTGTATCAGTACATGATGAAGTAAAAAAAAAGTCCTGTATCAGTACATGATGAAGTTAAAAGAAGTAGTCCTGTATCAGTACATGATTAGTTAAAAAAAAGTACTGAATCAGTACATGATGAAGTTACAAAAAGTCCTGTATCAGTACATGATGAAGTTACAAAAAGTCCTGTATCAGTACATGATGAAGTTACAAAAAGTCCTGTATCAGTACATGATGAAGTTACAAAAAGTCCTGTATCAGTACATGATGAAGTTACAAAAAGTCCTGTATCAGTACATGATGAAGTTACAAAAAGTCCTGTATCAGTACATGATGAAGTTAAAGAAAAGTAAAGAAGAAACACTACAACAAATTCAGCAGTCCGTCAGAGAATACACGACAATAACAAACCCCCACCCCCCCAAAAAAACCCACAACCAAAACAACAACTACTAGATCAGACTTCATAATGACTTCAAAAGGAGGATAATTAAAATCGATCTTTCATTTATTTTTCAAACTTATCTTCAACAAATTACCTTTATAACATTGTGCAATTTAGCGTAGAGGGGTTGCTCAACCTGGGAGGCTCTTGGGCTTTCTTTGCCACATATGTGCTAGCGTTATAAGAAACCAAACATACGGAGGGAAGGGTGGGGGGGGGGGGGGTCTGGTCTTTAAATAGAACGGAAACAATAAAATACCAACTAACACCAATTACCTGGCAGTCCTAAACAAAGAAAGACTAAATTTATTCTTGTATTAATCGTCAACTCCCCCCCCCCTACACGATCCCTCGTCACTGTTTAACCCCTTGTAACATAAAACTGGGATATTTTGGGCTGTCGGCTGTTAAGGTTTGTTCCTAACGCTTGGAATGGTTATGTTTTACTGCAAGTTCAGACATCAAACAACGGTCAATGAGTTCGCTCCCTTTGTGAAAATTTGACAGATTTTGGATAGGTGTTTAGCTCATTGAGAAGAGATAGAGCAATGTGGATTGTCTTACACCGTAACACACCAATTCATTAGCCAACTTCTGTTCGGGGGGAACCAATTGAGCTTTGTACAACTGATTGTGAACAGATTTTGTGTTGTTGACATGCTCGGTGTAGACCTTGTTTCAAAATGAAGCACGCGGAACGGCAAGTCATCCGTATCGAAATTTAAGGTGGAGCCAATTACGAAGCGACTGGCGAATGAGGTGATAAACACGACTTCGTGTAATGGAGGCATCTTAATGAGAAAGTTGGTGGAACTAGTAAGAAAATAGACGATGTGATTGTGTATTCATGTGGGACAAATACAAAAAAGGTAAAAAGATTAAATATTTTAAATGATGTTTTAAATATACAGCAGCCCAAGCATGAGTATGACGCAAGTAGGATTAATGAGGACTTAATGAGGGTGGTGTAGAAAAAAAATCTCGTTTGTGAAATTTTCTTTATCTAGCCAGATAGAAGCTGTAAGCTCTTTTGCACGTTATGTGTTATCAGTTTTGTTACCTACAGGGGCCGGCTAGAGTTTGTGTGACAAGTTCTTTTCTTTTTCTTTCATTTTGTTTTTGTTTTAACAAGTTAAATTGAACCTTAGTTCTTTTCAAATAAAATCTAATCGTTAAAACAATATCCAGATAAAAAAAACAAAAGCTTATCTAACGGGGAGAACTCTATCACCAAAGAAAGTAGAAGTTATTTCCCTTTATTAATATAAAAAAGTAATGACCAATAATTGATTGATAAGTGGTTAATTTGTTAAAATTGATTCATATTTAAAAGGGAAAATAAATAGATCTAATTGTTTAACGTTTCAACTTGATCCGAGAATGGGTGTGAGAGAAAAAAAAGACATTTATTTAAGGGGACAAAACCCGACAAATTTAACCATATCTTTGAATACTGAATAGTTAATGTCCCTTCTTGGTATCAAACAAAATAATTTATAACCAGTAATTAATTGTTTTTTTTTAAATTGAATCATGTTTTGTCTACAACTATTGTTCAAAGTGTCAACTTGATTCGAGAATGGGTGTGGGGGAAATAGCATGCTCAAACTTTTTATCAGACAGACAGACAGAGTTGATATAAGCTTTGTAAAACTAATTTGCATGTATTCATTAGTGGCTGAGTGTCCTGAGTTCGAATCCTGGTGAAGATTATGACGTTTTTAATTTCGGGATCTTTAGTGAGCCTCTGAGTCCACCCAGCTCTAATAGGTAGCTGGCATTAGTTGGGGAACAGTAACGGCGGCTGGTCGTTTTGCTGGTCACCCTTGTTTGCCGTGGGCAACAGAAACAGATGACCTTTCCTTCACCTGCCCAATAGATTGCAAGGTCTGAAAGCGACATTGCACTTACGGTAATATTTTAAAGCACGGAATGCAAACTACACAATAAGATTACGTGAACTAGATTATCTGTTAAAAATATTCGTTGTGACGGTTACTATATGCATTATATTATATGGAATATACTCCCCGTACCATAAAGCAACTGTCAAATATAAACGTTTTTCAGATATTAATTACTTATGTACAATGTAGGATTACATTGAAAATAATGTCCTGTATTTATAATTCAGTGGTGCTTAAATTACGGTTAGCCGGCCATATCCAGTGCTATCGGGCGATATACAGCCCGTATCGAGGTGTTATCGGACCATATCCAGACCGTACAGAGGTGCTATTGGGCCCTAACCCTAACCTTTTTGAGGTGCTATTGGACCATATCCAGCCCGCATTGAAGCGCTATCGCTCCATATCCAGCCCGTATCGAGGTGCTATCAGGCTATATTCCTTCCGTATCGAGCTGCTAGAGGGCCATATCCAGCCCGTATCGAGGTGCTATCGGGCCTCGCGAAACACTAGCCCACTGTGCATAATTAAGCCACACAGGCTCATATGAGTTTTTGCCGTCATGTTACCCGCCACACGCGTGCCGATTAGATTAGATGGTATATGATTTATGTTATAGTCATATTTGACAGTGCTATTTATAACTTAAAAATGGAACCAACCAGAGGCGGCCTTAGCAGTACGCGGTCGAGTGTCATACGCGGGCTAGTGAGCCATAAGCGTAGCTGCAAACCGTAACACATCCCTCTAACGGGTTCGTCCTCCTTCTCCCCCCCCCCCCCTATAATGTTGTAGGTAATTCTTATTATTGTTACAAAATATAGTACCATAAGTAGGTACTGACGTTAGAGTATCTAGAAACCAAAATTAATACTTCAAGAACTTTCATGGTAATTGGGATCTTATAGATGCGGGGAAATACTTCCAAAATTGTGAGCAATAAGTCCTCGTCTTATGAGAACTGATCTGAATTCCGAAGCTGATGGAAGCAAACGAAATCTCCTATCGTGGGGCAACCATCATGTGCGGGTCCTGGATCGGTTGGCCCACTAGCCACCCCTCTATGAAAAGCACCACAAGGCTTATTATTTTCTTGAATTGCAGGTCTATTCACGATGATTTAATATTCATTTTGTTCTTTGTTTTCGGTTTGTATTAGGCTATTAACATATACTGCTGGTTTAGTACTAGACCACTCGTTAGAGAAGGCCTGAACACTGACCTGTGACGTCCCAGCCTATGGGCAGTTTAGATCAATAGCTCGTCGCTACGTTACAGCTCGTGACGTCGGATCTGTGACGTGGCAATGAGCTATTGGTCTAAGCTGTCCACAGATTAGGACGTCTCAGGTCAGTATTAAGACCTACTGTAATTTGACTTGGTTAGTAGACGTAACCGTCAACACACACAAAAACAAAACAAAAACAAAACAAAACAAAAAAAAACCCTAAACTGGAACGCCAATAAAATCAAGGTACACAGTTCTAGAACCTTTGTGGTTAATTGACTGAATGGCGTGCTACTTATGAGAACAAAGATCTCCACATAGCTAGCATAGCTTGTTGGCTGGTTAGCTGGTCTTTTAATGACGGTCTGCTGGCTTTATGACGCCACAAAACACATTGACAGTTATTAGCGCGAGAACTTGGCTGATTTACAGCTGTTTGCATGTGACCTTGATTCGTGACGTCTGTATCAAACGAGAACAAATAATAAGCAATGGAGCTCAAGTAGAGACAGTGTCGAAGTCATATACTGTCTGAACAGTCGTAGATCTTTTTATTTTTTTTATGCTCAGCATGCAAAGCTGATACAAGTTTAATGTTTTTCTTTTAGATACTCCAGGATCAAACTAATTAGCAATAGCAATAATACTCTCGTTTATGTAATCTCTGAGGACGTGAGAGAGATATAGAAAGATCTTGATTTATACCTTCTCGAAGTAGATCTAATTGTTTTTAGCCCCCATCTACATAAGTGGAGAAGAATAATAAAGAAAGGACGAGAGAAGAGCGAAATAAAGAAAACAAAAAGACAGATATCGTACAAATAGCAGACACTTATTGTTTGAGCTGTATTAACTCTTTGCTTGATTGAATTAGTCCTGGGGATGAAACGATTGAGTCAGGTCAAAGTTTTATGTCAGACATTCATTGGAACGTGGATTTGTTTAATTCCCATTTGAAATCACGATTGATTTTTTGGGGATCTTTTGGAAAATTGGTAATTGGTTTGAGCTATTCTTATTCATACAGTTGCTGTTGTTTGTTTGTTGTTGTTGTTTTTTTTTGCACAAAATAGACTAAATAGAGGTGACTATGACAGAGTAGTTTAAATATGTTTTGATAATGGCCCGCTCAATGAAAATTGAGTCCTACACAAAACCCATCTCAAATATTTTATATATATTTTTTTAAATAATATTTTTTACATAAAGTAATCAAGTATTGGTTGGAGTAATTTCATCTAACCCTAAGTCCATCTCACAATCAAGTCATTTCACAAATCGCAATCAAGTTATCTCACAATCTAGTCATCACACAGTCATTTCACAATCTAGTCAACTCGCAAGGGACTTAAGTCATGTAAACATGTTAACATTTCCAACAGGTATAGAGATTTCAAACAACATTCTATAATAATTTTTTTACATCTATTTATTTCTTCCAGTATTCAAAGTTCTACTGAAACGACTTAAGTTGCAAAAATTCTTCACACATTGATAGATAGGAAATTGTGCTTTAATAATTTATTTAACAATTTAATCATTTAGTGTTATACTTCATTAATATATATATATATATATATATATATATATATATATATATATATATATATATATATATATATATATACGCAAAGCATAAAGCCGGTAAATGAAAGAGCATACATATAAGTATGCATGCATGCATGCATGTGAGTATGTATGTACTGAATGAAAATCAAAACCATCTGAAAAATCTTGATAAAACTTGTCATTAAAGTTTCTTAGATCATAGTGGAGACCTCCCACAACCGGAGGGCCCTAAAAATAAAAAAAAAGAGTACCTAATTATACCTTTATTAAATAGCAAAACTTTTTAACAAATCAGGTAAACCCGTTTTCATAGAAATTTATATTGGATATGAATAAGTCGGCTGAACGGGTAAGCCCATTTTCATATTCTTCTTTTCGTGGCAAATAAAAACAAATTTGAAGGGAACATTCTCCAAGTTTGACATTGATCTAAATTCTATCCAGTAGATCAGTAATACCAAAACTTAGTTGGAGTGTATTCTTTGATACTATGATGTTTTAATACGTAATGAAACTGAAAAATAAAAAGCGATATATTTTAAAAAATCGGTGAACTTTTTTCTGAAAATCCTTGAACTTGTTTTAAGACAAGATAAACCAGACTTTCCTACACAAAATCCATTTGATAAACAGAACTACACATTCGCAGTTAAATCAGATAACGAACAAAGCTATCATATTCTACACCTGGAATGGTGGTTGATAAACTCATTTTAAATTCATTTGTTTCACATGCAATAAATAACATTACGAGAGACATTTAAAAGAATCGTAACTCTATGAATAGATCCGCTTTCACGCCCCTCATTCAATCGGAGAGCTAAACGACCACATTTATTCCTTCCCCTTGGATTACGATATCCCAGAAACTAAAGATCTATTCCTTTGTACACTGTGTGTACTCTGAAAAAACAACAAAACATTCTTGTCGTTTGGTGTCCATGTCTACTGTATTTATTGGGCACATGCATACACGACTACGGAGATTTGTTTTGGCGGTGGCTTTGATCTCCGCGAGGACGCACACAAAAAACACACACACAAAGTCATGGACGCTTGATCTTGTCACTATCTATTTTGCCGCTCTTTTCACTTTTGTTCTCAATGAAGTGAAGGAAAAACTTGGACCACGTTAAGCGAAACAAAATAAAAAGGTTAGTTAAGTCAAATGACTGAATCCAGTGAATGATATCATCGAAGCTAGATTTGATTTATGTGCGGTAGCCAACTAGACAAGGCACATATAAAGCAAACAAGAATCATTTAAAGAATGTTCGCTTTAATGAACGTGTCGGTTATTCACAAAAAGCTAATATGTAAATGAAAACTACAATTATTCTTATTAGTATTTGATCTGAATTTTCCATGCAGTGTAGTGGCTGTAAGCCTCGTTTACAACTGACATGTTGGTCCTAAAGGATTGGACTTTACAGTGATCTTCGAGTCCATAGGAAATGAGAATTGTGCCCATCTTCGACAACGAAGGAGGATATATATATATGTGTGTGTGTGTGTATGTGTTAATGTTGGTCTTAGAATACTGCCTGTAAAAGCACATTTTAGGACAAAGGAAATTTGTAATCAGAGAAGAAAGTGAATATAGTGAATGTGAGGAAAATAAGGGACTACGTCAAACCTGCACGAACCAATGACCCCCCTCCCCCTGTACGGCCTAGCAGTAATGCAATATTAAGCACGCTAACCTTTAGACCAGTGTTTCCCAAACTTTTTCCTTAACTCTTTCTCTCCTAATCGACGATATCATCGTTGATTTTGACCTCATTTCATTAAATTAATGTGTAATTTTTTAACTTGACTTTGAATTATATAAAAAGGGCGAAGCATTTCCCTTTAATTCTATACCAAATACAACATTTTCTGATAACAGATAACAAAGCTACTGAAGCCCAATCATAACAGGGGAGTGAAATAGTCATGAGCTAAATGAAGAACTCCTTCAAAACGTGGAAAAATAAGTACGGAGAGAAAGGGTTAACAGAACACTTCGCACATTCTGAGTATTCTCGCGGAACAATTTGCTTTTTTTTCTCGAGATATTAATCCACGTGGTGGCCTACTAGTTAATTATTCCAGTAGTTCGTGGAACATTTATTCAGGCCTCGGGGAACACAGTTTGGGAACCACTGCTCTAGACCATAGAGATGTCCAAAAATATTTCTGATACCAGTCATACATCCAATTATCACCCCCAGTAGTCAATGGTCACATGGCCTGCCTAGCTATGCCCCCAGCTCGTCACCAACACCCCCGACCAACAAATTTTAACAGAGCCGACACAGACAGACGTTAGGCACATATTAGACAAACAATGTCTCTATTAATTGCTTGCATAGTTAATTTAAAAAATTAACATGTATGCTTTCAGAATCAAAAGATAACCATGCATCAGAACTATGAAAGATCTAGAATATGTCGGATTTTTAATATCTTTTGTAGCTTTCATTATATAAATGGAACGGACAAACAGACAGACAGAACACACAAAACTAATAGCGGCTATTTCCCTTTTGGGAGTAGATAAAATATTCTTTACATTCTTTAACACATTGTAGAAGCATTAGTAAATGTTTGCATTAAAGCAGTTTGCGTGTCAAATGATTCAAATAGTTTGTGCGCTTCTTTATAGCATTTGTGAGATCGCTTTCAGTTAATAGGGTCTAATTCCCCATACATCGACGAATCAATGAAATATATGCAGTTTAAAAAAGTGAAAACATTTTCGTAGATCAGAACTTAGACTTCTAGTTTTATAAATGAAATATTTTCTTAGCTGTAGTTCGTTACATTTTAACAACTGAAGAGAATGTTCTTTAGCGAGATTGAGATCGATTTCTTTTAATAGCATCTAATTCAACATACATCGATGAATTCTAATTCAACATACATCGGATGAATTCTAATTCAAAATACATCGATGAATCAGTGGGATTTATTAGGTTTTCAAGAAATACAGACATTCTCAGAGACCATAATCAGGACAAAGTTTCATACAGAATAGATTCTCGTACTTGTAGGCGGGTCTTCGTTATATTATCGTAAACTGTCGACTATACCTGTGTGTAGCTATTGTACAGGTGTTTTCATTTTTATTTCTATAAATTACATTTCTCCTGATGCTAAGGTTTTAGTAAGCGGAATATAGAGTCATTGATACAACACTCAGTTTCTAACATTGTATTTAGTCCATAACTTTAGAGAAAAAATGGAGGTAAGTACTAGCCTACTACATTTTTTTAATAGACATTTTTTTGCGTACTATTTTCCCCTCTCATTTAAATGACACAAACATAAGATCTATGGCTTTTGGATCTGGTACACAGAATTCTATGTATACATCTGCATGTTAATAACTTTGCTGTTTTTTCTTGTTAGATGACGGGATGTTTGAAATTAATTACCATTCCTCTTATCATCTTGCAAATTATTTAACGGGAAAAACAACAACTGATACCTGGGTGAACACCGTTCTCGGAAACGGCTCTAACGATTTTCCTACAAATTTGACTTTTTATGTATATCTTTGTAAAAAAACAAACTACTAGCTAATAGCCAATTGGCCACGCCAGGGAAACTCTGGCTTGACAGTTATGATTTTTCAAATATAATTGTCTTTAAAATAAAATAATTAATTAAACTAAATAACATTCACGCCATATTTTAGTCAGTTTTGAATGAGTGGTAAAGCGCTTGGCTTCCGAGCCGAGAGGTCCCTGGTGCGAATCTCTGTGAAGACTGGAAGTTTTAATTTTGGGATTTCTAGGACACGCCCCTGAGTCCATCCAACTCTATTGGGTATCTGATATAAGTTGGGGGGAAGTAAAAGTAGTTGTTCATTGTGCAGGCCACATGACATCCTCGTTAACCGTCGGCCATAGATGTCCGACAATGACCAGAAAGGGGTACTTTACTTCTACTATTTTATTCAGTTGTCGTTAGAAAAAAACAAACAAGTGAAATAGAACAATTGTATACTACTGCCATAGGTCTCAATACTGCGAGATTTGTCACCCTTTTTCGTGTATAACGCCATTAATTACTTACCACTAATTAATTAAATAATTGGTAATTTTTTTTTGGATTGATTCATATGTGGCAATCGTCAATGTGTTATTGTGCAAAAGTTTGAACGTGATCCACGAATGGGAAAAGGGAGGACATAGCGTGCACAAGATTTGTACCAGACAGACAGACAGAGTTGATAGAAGCTTTGTGCAAAGCGAGTGAACTCATGTTTGACATTCAATTAGATCGTTCGTCGTTACATGTTATTTGACTCTCTCTGTCTTGAGAAATAATGGATGTGATCATAACATTGACATGTGATGATTTCTTGTAGTTAAATTTGGAAAGGTTATCCTTTGACTAAGCAGGAGAATTCTGAAATCGTATATAATGTTTCAGTCGTGTGATTATTTCATAGGGCAGTTTATCTCCCTTAGGGCTAAAACTGAAAGATTCTTAAAAACTTCTTTATCTCACTTTCGGTTAGAGCGTTACAAGGTCATCTGTCATCACCGAAAATTACATAAAAGTCTAATTTATAAAGCTTTGGTTATGAGTGTGTATGCGTTTTTGTGTGTTAATGATGTTCGTATTTGCATCTATATTGTTTTTTTTTTATAGTAGTTAACGCTGAGGTGGAGAATTGTTGTCAAATAGAATTTCCGTTTCTTTGGACCAATACAATTATGTTTGTAAAATGTTTTACATGTTTCGGATGTTCCTTCAGAGTTGAAGATAATTACTTCCTAGTCCAAACCTCCCGCAGGACGTCGGGGGATGGGAGCGGGCAGGGTTTGAACCCGGGACCATCGATAAATCTGAACGACAGTCCAGCGTGCAAACCGCACGACCAGGCAGCCATCAATTATACAATGGTCGTCTCCTTTCCATTAGAACTAAAACAGAAAAAATTAAAAACTCCTTCATCCCACTTTCGGTCAGAGTGTTACAAGATCATCTGTCGTCATCGAGAACTAAATAGAAGTCTAATTCATGAAGCGCAGGTTATGAGTGTGTATGTGTTTTCGTGTGTGAATGTTGTTCGTATTTGCATCTATATTGTTATTGTGCAGTAGTCACGCTGAGGTTGTCAATTGTAGTCAAACTGTATTTTCAATTGATTGGATCAGTAAAAATTATCTTATCTTATCTTATCTACACTGCTTGACACGAGATATGCTTTTTGAAAACCAAACACTATATTAATACACACAAATATCGTCATAAAAAAAAAATCACATTTTATATTTGCAGTACCAATTTCAACTCGTGCCTACAAGAAATGGCCAAGACACTAGCAAGCATATTTCGTCAACGTGGTCAGTCGACCTTGCTGCGAATCGATCATAGCGATGTTTACTTTGAAAACGAGAAACTTGACCAAGACTTAAATTTTGATATTGGTGAGTAATAATCGTGTGCTGTACTTATTAGTAGGCTGCTAGATTTAAAGAAATTGTAATTTAGGTTCTTGCTTTGATGAGTGCACGACAACAACAATGCAGAAATGTGTTCCCTCAGTTGCACTGTCGAGTTATGCGTCTCAAATGAAGAATTTTATCAACCTACTATTCAGACACCACTTACTACCACAGTCAAAGACATTAAACATTTTAATGAATAAAGAAAATTCTATCTATCTATCTATCTGTCTATCTATCTACCTACCTACCTACCTACCTACCTACCTAGCTACTTAGCTACCTACCTACCTACCTACCTAGCTACCTACCTACCTACCTGTCTTGTCATCCCGATTTCATTTTAATCGTCATTTAATGTCTGCCTTATAAGTTTAAAACAAATCCATTTATGATCTATAATATAACCCAGTTAACCCAATGTATTACAGATATTCTACAAAGAGAACAATTTCGACAGAAACTTGTTCGTGATGCAGAGATTCGTGAAATAAAGAAATCCTTTGGCCTCCAACAAAGATCTGCAAGTTCTGGAAATCTTGTTAGAACAATGGAAAGAAAAGTCAGTTCCCATCAATTACTTGAACGTCAATCTAGCTCAAATCAGTTGAATCACTCATTGACATCGACGTCTGTTAAACAAATGAAAAGACCAACATCGGTAGTATCTGACTCTACTAGTGACTCAGTGAGTTCCAGTGAAGTGAATCTCAGGCCAGACTCTAAGAGACCTGTTTCTCGGCTGATGCCAAAGACGAAAACTTTTCTTGATGTTTCTGATACCAATAGCAGCCGAAATACCAGCGAATCCCAGGACTCGGATTCGGAGAGGGATGTATTAGACTTATCGGCTAGAACTCTTCCAAAAGTTCCCAGGTCGATACCAAGGTCAGCGCCTGTCGGAAAAAAGGCGAGGATCGAAGCCATGATGCGCACATTGAAATTAGACAAAATTCCAGCTCACTGGTACACCACAGTCGTGCCAGCAGTCGACGTCACCGTCAATTATAACCTTGCCAAAAAGGACAAATCAAAAGATGCGAGACCCCATACCACAACTGGGGTGCGTTCAAACGGAAGCATCTCGTCTGCCGTCAGGTCACCTTACAACAGAAGCCTCACCAAGTCGGCAAGAAACAAGGAACCTAGCCCGCCTCCGGTACCGGAAGTATCCACGGCTTTTTGTCTCTCGGCGCATGCCACAAAATCGAGGCGCCAACTTTTAGAGATTGCAAACCAAGACATTGAAGCAGACGACAGTGTGAGTTTCAAGCTGCAGAGGATTATAAGAGCTCATAATGAGGAGAGGAGGAACATAGACAAGAAAGTGAAGGACTTTATCTTTTCTCTCGATGCACTAAAGAAATCAAGGCAAAGAGCTTTTCAGGAGCATTTCGACTGACATAATGTTTATATTTGGACTGTATTTGGGTCAGGGTCCATCCAATTTTTTTTTTACATTGAATGTTAAGCCAATGCCATGTTATCTTGCTATTAATGTTATGTAACTAGGTGATAATTTTCCATGCATTCCGCACATTAGAACTATATATTTATTAAGTTCATTATCTCATGTTGTCAAAATGCACGGACCCCTAAAGAGGCATAGTCCCCCTAGTTACGCCACTGGTCGGTGAAATAATTTGCTTCATAGATTTATTTTTATTTTATGGCCCTGATGGTGGACATTTTTAGGTGATTTAACTTTGTTTTTCAAGAAAAAAATATTGAATGTGAACTCTCATTTTTGACTTAATGTCACGCTCAATGGCTTCTAAACCTAAATTGAAAACCCGGTAATTATGTAATGTTGAAAAAGACATGCTACTAATAAGTAGTGTATGACGTAGTGAATGACGTTGTGACAGTGCAGTAAATGACGTAGTAAATGACGTAGTGAATAACGTAGTGCTTGACGTGGTGTATGATAAGTTGGTATGCAAAGATCACAAAGATATTTACCAACTATTTTCAATACACTTTTTTTGTTGTTGTAGCAAGGATCACATCGAAACTTGTTTTGTCTGCTTCCATTAGGTACATTAAAGTACTCGTCGTAGTGCACCTTTTTTTTTGTACGATACCTCTTTTCAAGTCAGAACTTCATGGAACGTTCGGGAATCTTCAGGATCCTGGACGCGTACTGCGGATCTCAAAAACAGATCTGACGATTTCCCTAGAAATCGAACAGTTGATGTGTATCGTTGAGAAAAGAATGACTAGCGCGTTGGCCACACGGGGAAAGCTCTAGTTTGACCTTTATAATTTTTCAAATAAATAAATGTAAATTTGGCTTGAGGAGTAGACTTAGTCTGACCAAGACCGATCGTTACAGAAGGCCTGAACACTGACCTGCGACGTCGCAACATGTGGGCAATTTAGACCAATAGCTCTTTGCCACGTCACCGTCATGACGTCAGACCTATGGCGTGGCAACGAGTATTGCCCGCTGGCCGAGTAGGTAACGATGCACGTTCACGAAGCTGTCGGAGCTAAAATCAACAAATATTTATTAATAATTAACCCTTTAGACGCGTGTGGTAGTCTAGCCTCTAAACACTGGAATTGTAATTGCATTTTATATGCACACTTGTAAAAAAGCTCAGCACTTTAAGGGTTAAAAAATATTTTATTATATTGTAAGTTCTACAATGGAGGTATTGTCTTTTTTAAAAAAAATTTTGAAATGTTTTTCTTGTTTTACAACTTAACTGTTTCTCTCCTAACAGACGATACCAACGTTGATTACATCAGAATGTGGTAAATAATTACGGAGAGAAAGAGTTAAAGCATACTGTTTCAAGTTATTGACATCATATATTTTCATAGCCATTAGATATGTCTTTATAGAAGAGATGTAACTAATGATAGTTGTCAAAGCGCTAAATCAATGGATTTTGTATTTTTAAGTACATTAAAGAATTAGATGCATTCTTTTAGCTAAATTGTTTATTTTGTATTAAAATATTGTTGACTTTTTGTTTGTTCCTAGCTGTGTTTGTTTATGAAGTTTGTGTGTAGGCCTATATGGACAAGTTTATTCGTGGACTTCGTGTTTGTGGATTTGTTTGTCCCAGTCCTTGTCCTGTTCAATTCTAATGCTTGTAAAAAGGCTTCTATTTTTGACTTAACTTTGACTTGGTCATTTTGAATCCAAGTACATTAAATTCAGTTCTGATGAGAAATTTTCCCAAACCCATCCCGATGACCTTGGTTTTTTGCCATCTCCTTCATGTTTTGGCTTCCACTTATATACAATTGAACTCTACATGAGCTCAGAATGGGAAATAACTCTAAAAAGATTAAAAACTGTTTTACAAACAGAAAAAAAAAAAAAAGATTGATTTCAAAATTATTCAACAAGTTTTGTTCTGTACACTGATAAATCAATTACTGCCCTTGTACATCAATGGCAGATTAAACAATTATTACAGGATACAATTTATGTGTAAATATTTAGACAACAGATTACTGCTTTTGACTTCCGACGGCAGATGCCCAAATAATTATATTATTTGTGTATATATTTAAATAATATACGACATTTAAGGAAACTGCCGATTACATAATAATTATATATTGATATTCGGATTAAAATTAAAACAAACAAAAAACTACTGTCCTTTTAATGGTATCGTGTTCGAACTCTGCTCGCGCGGGTCCTGAAATATGACGTTATGCCACACTCAGTTAATAGAGAGTGACTAAACCCAAATTGAGTCAAGGAAGAATTTCTGTTAAAAAAAAACGTTAAATCTTATTTTATCTTAAATAATACAGACGTTACTTCAAAAAAGAAGATGATTACGTCCTACGCGTTTTAGTTTAATGTTCTTATTTGATTTATAGAAATTTCTTTTATTAAATCTTAATGCTTTGTTTGATTTTTTTAATAATTTCATCAATATGTGGATTCCATGACAGTTTTTCATTTATTATAACACCTAGGTATTTTGCGTTTTTAGTCTGTGTTACTGGTTTGCCATGAATAAGATAAGTGGAATTAATTTGTTTTAGCTTTTTGTTACTCTTAACAACTGACATTTTTCGGGGTGGAAAGACATGCTCCAAAATAACGGAAAGAGTCCAATGTTCCCAAAGCCTGTCCAAGTCATCGACAAAATGTGGGTGAAGCTTGTGTAGTGAGACAGAATGGAATTCAATTCTGCATGAGTGTTCTGCAGTCTGAATGTTATGCAATATAAAAATTTAAATTTTGTGACTGTATCGTAGTAACAAGACAATAGATACTGTCGACAAATAACATAAATTCATGGATCTCAACGAGTTTATACATAGGTACCGTAATATTAAACAATTAGCTAATAAAAAACAAAACAAAACAAAATTTGTTTAAAAAAATCAAAACAACAACAACAAAAAGACAATAATAAAACATATAACTTTATCAAGTAGAGTACTTCACATAGTTTACATATTTAAATATCATTATTTTGTTATGACCTTATTTTATTACTCTAAGATCTAACACATAAGTGTTTAATGAAACGCTGTATCGACAATTGAAAACTTTCTGAGACATTTTTGTTCAAAAAGTTCATTTAAATATAATTGCGTAGTGCGTGTGGTTTTTGATGCTCTTTCTAAAAGGTTGTGCAAGCAGTGAAACAGTTTAAATTTGAGATGAAACGTTGCCTTGCCAACTACTTATTCCATGTTTGCTGAATTTGTATTGTCGCACAGTAAAATGTCAGTTTTGTTTGTCTACTATATTGCGACTGTAGTTGGTCAGTCAAACGAAACATTTAAAACGAGAACGTGTCACCTTTCTGGGGGCTAGGTGGCTGAGTGGTAAAGTGCTTGGCTTCTGAACCGAGGAAACCCGGCTTTGAATCTCGGCGAACACTGGCATTTTCGAATTTTGGGAAATTTAGGACGCCCCTGGCATTAGCTGTGGAAAGTAAAGGTGGTTGATCATTATTCTGGTCACAGGACATGATAGTTAGCAGTCGGCAATAGAAACAGATGACCTTAAACTCTTTCTCTCCATAATTATTTACCACATTCTGGTGGAATCAACGCTGGTATCGTCAGTTAGGAGAGAAAGAGTTAAATCATCTGCCCTACAGATCACAAGGCCTTTTTTAAAATCACCTTTCTGTCTTGAAGATCATTTTAAGCTAATGTAGACTATCTACTGGTGAAGCAAATAACATAGTGGATATTTGTAAGTCTTTTCTTTAGCCACTCTGTGCCATTTAGTCTACATTATTTGTATTAACAATGGACAGATGAATGTCAGTTAAAAACCAGCCAGGGTCTTTCTGAAATAAAGAAACAAAACGCTAAAAAGATTTGGTTTATAAAGAGCACTTTATTTTCAGCAAAGGACACGTGACATAACAACCACGTGACATAACAACCACGTGACACGAGATATCTATAGGGAGAAATAGAAACGTAGAAATATATGAATGTCGATAAGAACTTGTAGACAAATATATGACTTGCTTCAGAAATAAAATACTGTTTTGTATTTACAAAGTAGCTCTATAATTAAATCTAACAAGAAAAACAAAAACATATTAATAAAATTAAATGAATACTAGAGATACAATGTAATGCTCTCTAGTTAAATAATGTAATAACTAATAACATATCTCTACATTTCCAAACAGTGCTGGATTTAAATATAGGCCCCCTCCCTCGAAAATAGCTCCAGGGATATTTTCCATTATTTTGAAGAAAGAAAAATGTTATGTTGATTACAAGGGGCCCCACATCTCATATAGCTTAGGGCCTTATCAAATCTAAATCCGGCTCTTTATCCTAGTGTGTATCTTTTTCTTCTTAACAAATGTTCTCCTCCTAAAAAAAAAAGCTATTTTTAATTAGATGCATACTATTTTAGAGCTAATTTAGCCTACCATAATAAATTCAAACATTATAACTTTACCATAGCCCTGGATACTATAAGTAAATATTAGTATATGTAATAGAATAAAAAATATAAACACTAATATAAATATTTTTTAAAGACAATTTTCTCAAAATAAAATTTCATGTTATTTAAAAAAAAAGTAAATACAAAAAATCGAAACATAACACTGCAACTCGCTTGCATTTCAAATAATTTGTAACAAAATAATATTTAATTTCATCCAATATATATATAAGTTTATATACAACAATTGACATCAATTTCAAACACTTGTTGGCAAAGTAAATTACA
Organism: Biomphalaria pfeifferi; assembly: GCA_030265305.1. Classification (NCBI taxonomy): domain Eukaryota; kingdom Metazoa; phylum Mollusca; class Gastropoda; family Planorbidae; genus Biomphalaria; species Biomphalaria pfeifferi. The sequence goes on from JASAOG010000093.1 coordinate 1,419,122, forward strand.
ACACAACAGCAACTGACGAATATCACCAATAAGGGAAACTTATTGACTGTACAGGGTTTGTCTCATGGAATGACTTCAAAATGAGACAGAAACTGACTTCGCAACGCAGACTCATTGTACAATGAACAAATTGGTTATCACAGAGTTAAAAAGCACACAGTCCATGGTTTAATGAAAGAAAAGGGAGACAACGACAACACTTTCAAATACAACTTTAAATTATTGCACACAAACATGTGATTATGAAATACTGCTACAGATATACAAAACTACAAAGGTAGTTTTAAAAAATAAATTCATGTTCAAGTCATGGCCTTATCTTTTAAATATCTGTCACATTGGTTATGTGACATACTTTAGTGGCAATACTTTTAACATTTGCTATCTGATCTCCCACGGTATATTCAGATATGCGTTGGCCATTACGTAAAGACATCTAATTAATAACCAAATGTTTACTCTTAAAAACAAAAATGACCATTAAAGAAGAAACAGGAGTCCACAAAATGACAGATGGCGACATCACTCAATGACCACACTATAGTATTTTTAAGAGCCACTCCATCAGAAGAATTTGTAATGGGGGCACTGTGCAAATGAGCCCTATATTATGAGCTAAAAGAGCCATCAGGGGTTTCATAACTTTCAGCTAGATATTTCCTTCAGAAGAGCAGCACCGAGTTGAGCATAGTTTATAAAATACAAATATGGTTTAGAACTGTAAATGTTACGCCTGGAAGAGTGTATACAATTATGCAAATGAAGGATGCAGTTGGAGAATTATCCTTGGTTTCGCTTCAGACCAGAATGCTATGAGCTAAGTACATCATGTAACTGTGCCCTCTCTGTAGGGAGGCCTCAGTAATGTCAAAGACCACTCCCACCATTCTAATAGAAAATTTAAAAAACATGCTAATAGAGAAACACTAAGCACTTTTTGGCGAATAGTGAAACACTAAGTACTTTGGGCTAATAGTGAAAAACTAAGCACTTTGGGCCAATAGTGTAACACTAAGCACTTTTGGCTAATAGTGAAACACTAAGCACTTTGGGTTTAAGACTATATCTCTTTGCTGAAATTACGAGGCTCTGTGAGCTAACAGGCCTTGTCTGGTCATGCAATTTTACACATCCTTAATACCTGGTCTGCCAACTTTTATATCTCCAGCCTACAGCCTTTCAATCTACAAACCATAAGATGATACAAGAGAGATTAGTTTCCATTTGTAAAACCCAATTTTCCTCTTCGTGTATCATCTAAATCTACTATTGCACAGTTAACATTTATGGTGTAGTAGAAATAGTGCTAAGGGGAGATCACAAAGTATTATAGAAGTAATGGAAGTAGCTCAAAGATTTCTGAAATCTTTTTAACTTCACTGATTGCTTCCCTTGCCGTATCACCTGGTCCACAAATGTTCAACGATAGTTTTTTGTTCTATCAATGGCAAATGCTTACAGAAATTAATTATTGAAAAAGTAATATTGATGATGATAAATTTTTTAGAATAAAAATTTGAGCTAATTACAAAACATTTCATATGGAGTCTAATAAATGATGTTTTAGTAAAATGTATTACACAAATCTAACAAACATTTTTCTGTTTTTCTGTGTTGTAGTTGAGATGCTAATACAAATCATATGACATTCATATCATTTACATTAAATCATACCTAATAATTATAAAAAAAATAATTTAAAGAATGATAATTAATTTTAGAATATTTTTATTTATTTATACATATCACCCCCCCCCCCCCCCCCCCCCAAAATAGATTGTTGCTGAAATCACAATAAATAAGTATAATAGTTAGGGTACTATTTTAACGGCCTACAATCTACGAAGGCTAATGAGGTAAAACTGCTTTGTTTCATGGCCAATGACCAAATGCCCTTACTCCCCCAATATATGATAGGTACCTTTTAGAGGTGGGGGAACTTGGAGAGGCCCTTAAAAACCAAAAAGTTCAAAATCTCAGTCTTCACCAGAATTCAAACTTCTAGTTCCCTTGATACAGCAGCCAAGCACTTTATCAGTCAGTGACTTCACACCTTAAGCCTAAGTACTAGCTATCAAATAGAAATAAGCCATGAAACTACTATAGATCTATTTAACGGAAGAAAAAGATTGTTCTCATTGAGCTAAAGTAAATTCACTTACTTTTAAGATATACAACTTTTGTCTATAGAATTATAACTGAATGCTTGGATCACAATCTTGTGTGTTTACTTATAACAGACAAGAGTACAAACAAATTGGTCAAGAGACTTTCACACAATGGGTTAAAAAAATAAAGTTACCCTTTCAGACCTTTCAATCTATAGGGCAGATAATAGTAAGGTCATCTGTTTTTTTTGGCCAACGGTTAACCAGCAAGATGTCATGTGGCCAGCACAACGACCAACCGCCTTTTACTTTCCACAACTAAGGTCATTAGAGTTGGGTGGACTCAAGGGCGCCCTGAAAATCCCGAAATTCACAATCCCAGTCTTCAACGAGTTTTAAACCCAGGACCCCCAGGTTTGGAAGCCAAGTGCTGAACTGCTCAGCTACCAATCCTCCTATACAATCATGCTGTGTCATATAATATGGTAGTGAGCCCCAGCTTAAAAATGAAAATTGTGTAATGTATTTTAGGGCATGACCACTGTGAATTTGATTGACACAAACAAGTTATTGTAACCAAAACAAAACAAATAACATCAAATTCAACAAACACTTCAACAATGAATGTACAGGATCTTAGAGAAACTGTTTTCTGTTATAAATGTTGTCACTGTAAGTATTAGGTATGTAGTATAAGAATGAAATCAAATGCTCTTGGTAGTAATATTATAAATAAAATGTTAAATGTTTACATTATAATACTGTATAAATTATAAAATATTTTAAATTGGGTATCATGCTTTGATATTAACTTCAATATTTAAAATGTTCATCTTTTAGAAAAAAATATTCATTTAACTTTATAAAACAAAACACAGTCCTGCCTTTATTATAAAACAATTATCCATTGGCCTACAGTGTTTCTTTTTTTTTTTTTTCTATTTCTTAGTTTCATTTCACTGCCTCCAAAATTGCAAATATTTTCTTTTACAGAGCTGTGTGAAGTTTGTCTTACACATTTTTTTTTCATTGTGCAATAAACAAAAATTGATAATTTATCTGTATAATCAATGCCATAAGAGTATTAAAAATGGAAAAAAAAATTTGTTTTGTGGGAAATGTCCTGAGAAAAGCAACTGATTCTTTTTTTTTTTTTTTTAAATATTTAGCCTGTAAGTCTATTTCCGAAGAATGTGCCACATTGCTACAGACTTTCTCTGATTGGTCAGCATGTCCTTCCAGTGACCCTGTTCCTCTCCAGGCTTGTCTGTGCCTCCAAGCAAGCATCTGCCTAGCATTTCTCCATGGCCAATAAGGTCATGGTCAAGGACACTGACCTCAAGACTGACCTTGGGTAGAACCTCTGCAGGTACATTGAATGCAAGAGCTTCATTCCACACTGGATTGACAGAACCCCTGCGGACTGATGTCTTCTTCCTCTTCACTTTTTTCCCATCCACCATCAGTGAAACTCTAACAAAAGGATCTGAGGAGAATATGTAGGCAACAGAAGTCTAGTACATGCTAAATATATTGCAACAGAAGTCTAGTACACATTAAATATTTTTATTGTATATGTATGTAGCTATTAACTTTATTTCTTAGTCATTATAACAACACATTACTCTTCTGTCAACTACTTGAAAGTGGTACATGAAACACACTTGATCAGCAGTTCAGTACCACTACTGGACACTCAGAACAAGCAAACTAACTATCACAATATATCCTAATATATAAAGCAGAATGTAAGGCATATGTTTGTATGCATGTCCCACTTAGAAGTCAAAACCGTTTGACCAATCTTGATAAAACTTGGCATAAATATTCCTTACATCATGGCAAAGATCATAGTTATGTTCAATGCTCCAACCCCCAACAGTTGGGGTGGGGAGCTAAAATATAATAAAATACTTAAATTTATCTCTATAAAAAAAGCGAAACTGCTTGACTCAGCCAGGAAAAGCAATGTCTTTGCAGAGTTTAAGTCAATAATTAAGAAGCATGGCAGATTGACATTTGAAATGCGTAGGATGTAATTATCTTTTTTTTTTCTAAGTAATGTCTGCAATCTATAAGAGATAGATAGTCATAGTATAAAGTTAATTTACCTTCAATTTAATAAACAAATTTGTTTCAGATAGTTATCATAATCATTGCAGTGTTTTGTTATATGCAAATGTCATACACAAATGTAGGAAAATTTCCTCAAGAATAATAATGTTATATTTTTTTTTTTTAATTTTTTTTTTTTAAATTTTCAATCTAATAAATATTTTTTTTTTCTTTACTGAATATGCTTCTGACAGAATGGCTGCCTGGTCATGCGGTTTGCGAGCTAGACTGTTGTTTGGATTTATTGATGGTCCCAGGTTCAAACCCTGCCCATTCCCATCTCCTGTTGTCCTGTGGTAGGTTTGGACTAGGAAGTAAACTATCTTCAACTCTGAAGGAACATCCTAAACATGTAAATAATTTTACAAAACATTTTACAAACAAACGATCTTATATAGTTTTAACCTCATAATAGTCAAAATATTTGAATTTACATAACATCTTTCAAGAACAAATACCATTCTATTATAAATATTAAAGAAAAATGCTTGGAGTTACACCAATTCTTTTTTGTTATTATTCAATATGTTATGATAAAACTAGGCCTCTAAATATATTAAGGTACCATTATTTGTACCAAAAATAGCCCCTGCAAGTCAAAGTCATCTGTTAAAGTATTGTGGCACAGAGCTTTTAAAAACTAGAGCAAATCTGCAGAGGACAAGAAAACTCCAGAGGGAGAATAAAACAGGCAAAGAAAAAAAGTCAACAGGAATCAGCAGGAATAACAGTGTGCAGGCAAACATTCCAGGCTCAATCAGGTCTCACAAGCCACAGTGAGGCAGTGCAAAGCGCTGGATATTTCAAAAGTGGTCATCATCAAGCCACAATGGACAAACTCTCTCTCTTTATCTTTAACATTTTCTATAAATTTGTGAAATTTTGATTATTAAAAAAAATAAATATTTAGCGTTTGGAGATTTATAGCAATGCTTGTTTTATGATGATTAATATACAACTAGAAATAGAACTTTTTGTTGAATAGAAAATCAAAATAAATTATTTTATAATTTAGTAAATTGATAAAAACATTTATTGTATTGGGAAGGAAGAATAGTAGGTCAAAGTTTAAAAGTGACCATACCAGCAGATGGCGTTGCAGTGGAAAGCTTCAGCTCCTTGGCCTTCATTATAACCACAGTCAGTCTTTCAGCAGTGGGGAGGTAACTCAAAGATATAAGAATTTCACCACTTTCACCTGCTACCTGTGAAAGTCAAGAATATGTGATAGAAAATAAAACAGTTGCTATTTTTTTCTAATAAAACATTTTTTTTCAGTACTTAAATGATTATTTTAACTATAAGACAGAACAAAACACATTTTAAAAAATAAATCTCAGACAGAACAGATATCTTCATTGTTTTCCCAAGATCTTAAAGAATCCATTCCAAAACAAAACATGGAATCACTATGGATGCATTGTCATTATAGAGTAGATTGCCTTTGGAATGTATGAATCCACTTCACAGAAAACAAAACACTATTATATCTTGATTTAAGATTGGTGTGTATTGATGCATGAACGGTATGTTTCATTATTCTTTTGAAAAGTAGCCTTTACGGCTAATTAGTATGTACTAGCCGGATTTTACTCTCGCCTGCGGGCCATAGTTTGTGTACTACTAATCTAGTGGATTGGATTTAGATCAAACTTAACTAGTGTTCCTTTCAAGTTTATTTCCTTAGCTGCAAAAATAAAATTAGATTGTTAAAAAGTGTATTTCTTATATTGAGATAAATTTTTTTTAATTTTTGGGGCCCGCCTGTTGTGGGAGGGACATTAAACATACTCTACGGTCTCCTCCATGATCTAAGGAACATTTATGCCATATTTTATCAACAATTGGTCAAATGGTTTTGATTTCTATGCGTGACATACATACGTATGTATATATCACTTTCTGATTATATATTAGATAACAAGTGTGACTGACATAATTTGTAGTAAAAATAAACTTTTTTGGTGCATTCATAATTTTTATTGTTTTATGCAAAATGATTGTTTAATACAAAACTGTATTTCCTTTTAAATATTTAAAACAAGATAAATATTTTTTTTTTAAATGTGGTCACAGTAAATAGCAATCATCTTCATTTCTGAAGTAACGTCCACATTTTATAAGATAGGTGGAGTTATCTTTCTTTCTATATCAACATATGGCTGCCTGGTTGTGTGGTAGGCCTATGCTCTCTTGACTATCGTTTTGAAGGTCTTGAGTTTGCTAACCCCCTCAGCCCACTAGGATGTAATAATTCGCAACAAGTCCAACAACTATTAATTGACTAAGAATGAGCATTTGAAAAGAAAAAAGACAAATGTACTTTATGCTGCTTCTGAACATCACACCACATTTCCACACTGTTGCTAACGTCAACATTGGCCATGCTGATCTCCACTTCCCCTAGAGATGTGTGGCGGGAAAATTTGTCATAATCAAACAAATGAAATACCAGAGTTTTTTCCTGTAAAAAAAGGAAACAAAATAAAAGTTATTAGCAAAACACATCAAAATAGAATATACAATAATTCATCCCAAAGCAAGTTTATTATTATCAGAAGGGCAGATTTAGTGCACTGCAGAATCTATGGCGATCTCTAAATGTGATACTTAGGTTACTTAGAACACAAAACAAAGAGATTAGAGACTGGGTTATTACATGATTGCAATCCACTATGACCTGGTAACTACAGTAAAAAAAAAAAAAGCAAATCAAAACTCTATGTTGATATTAAATGTCTTTGGGGCTCGCAAAGATCTTCCTTCAGGAACAGTACCAGGAAAGGGAAGAAGAGGCAGACAAAGAAATGGGAAGACAATATAAAGAATGGAGAGGTCTGAAATTGAAAAAAGTTCTAGCCAAGGCAAAAAAGAAATGAAGAAAGACAGTCGAAAAATCTTGTGCGGTGTCCCAAACGGACCCACAGAGTGAACAGACTAAGGGATATTTGAAGTGAAGGTGGTAAAGAATCTGTGGTTCTCTCCTTTTGGTTCTCCACAAACTCAATAATATACAATTTAGGCAATAAAAGAAAAAAGGAAAATGAGATTAAATTTACAAATTTGCTTTTGTTCTTTCATTAAAACTAAAATGGGCGTGTAGATCTACTTTTCTCTACTATGCTACTACTTTTTTACATACAATAAAATCATGCCCATGGTCTCCACTCACTGAAAATCAGCAGTGGTGCCCCCAATCAACACACACGCACACAAAAAAGATAAAAGAATAAGAGAAAGAAAAAGGTGAATGAGAGAAATGAAGCAAATGACAAGAGTCTTTACAACAGGAAGTGACTGCTGTCGATTTGGTTAATGTATACATATCCCAACTATAAAGGAAGCTCCAGGGACCAAATTTGTGAGAGAAAAATAGTGAAATATAACGAAATAAGTGACTGCACTGACCAGGGTACTAATCCGTGATCTTCCAATATGATAACTCCGCCTTGCAGCGACGCAGTGCTAAGCAAACTAAGCAATAGACCATCCAGTCTACCGAAAAATGATCTTTCTGACATATAGCATTTTCAAGCATGCAATTGCTACCAAAATGTCAACAGTCACTTGCCCCGCCTCCCACCCCGCCACACTTCACCAACAATTTTAACAAGGCGACTCCAATAGCCTTTAGGCATATATTATACCAACAATGTCTTCACTTTAACTGCATATCTCTTTATAGAACAATCAGATAACATAAATACACTACATCTAAGAGCTTCAGTGAATAAGTAGCCAATAAGCTGTGAACGTATGTCTACTGGTTTGCAATTACTTACCTTCAGGTCATCAAAATCTAAAGGAAACTTAAAATATTCATTGAAGTAAGGATTTAGTGTCCGCCTTTTTACGGAGGACTGTCTGATCCTTTCATCCACACAAGGTACGAGAGATATCCGGATATAAGGATCACTGAAAGTACCTGTCACTGGATCTGCAGGCGGTAGATCTTGAGCTGTTCAATAACAAGAAAAAAATGTATGAGAATTCAGATTACATTTAGTAGAAATTGAATGCCAATACAATCTAAACTTGAGTTTCCTTTATATTAAAAATTACAAAAGAGAAGATAATTCTTGCTATGCATTTCATGTGTTACTGTGGTCATGCATGTTAATTAATGTCTATTTGGTTTTGGCTGATTCAAGCAACCTTTTCAAACCTTCCGTAACTAGTCCAATACGTTTATAGGCCTAAGTGGTCATCACGAGTTTTGGTCATGAAAGGGTTACCAGTCACCTGCACTTCAAAAGGACGACAGAAAAGAGGACAAAGCCTTACAAAGGAGGACATATAGGAGGACAAAGACTTAAAAATGAGGACAATTAAAAACAAACAAAATAAACCCTAGGTTGCTTACGATTTAATTAATGAAGCTTATAGTCCGCCAAAATTCCATTATTTGTAGATCTATCATATTTCTAAAATATTTTCCTCATATTGTAAGGTACTTTATGGGAATAAAATACGTAAGAGTTAATTCACACACTTAAGTATCTCTAAGCAACTGTTTACAGCCCAACAACCAGGACCTGATTTGGACTTGATAAGGCTCTAAGCGATTTGAGACATTATGGGGCCTCTCGTAATCAACATAAAACAATTTTTTTATTGCTTTTTCCTTAAAATGGAAAATTTTTTAAGTGCACCAAAGTAAGTGGGGATGGGGGGAGGGGGGGTTGTTTACGTAGGGCCGGCCTTAGATAATTGAAGGCCCTAGGCGAAGTGAATATGGTGGAACAAAATGAAATAGAAAACAAACAAAAAATGTACTGCGAAAAAACAAATGTTGCCATTTATTTAAAAAATCTATTGTACTCTAACAGTAACATTGAGGCCAAGTTTTGCTATTTCTTCTCTAAAAAATGTCCAAGAGTCCTTTGCAAGGCCCTCACCACTAGGAAGCCATAGGCGGATGCCTAGTTTGCATATGCCTAAGGCCGGCCCTGCCCTACGTTGTAGCATATGTTTCCATAGGAAAATCAAGAAGTGAAAACAGTTAGCTCCAAATGTATCTTTCACAAGCTTATCTGTTGATTAATGTTTGTAAAAGGCTTGACATGTTTCGGCTATTCCTTCAGATTTCAACTTGAAGATAATCTGCTTCCAACTCGAACCTCCCGCTGGAGGCTAGTGCTCCAGCTGGTGGATAGCAGCGGCAAATATATGAACCAACATCAGTTTAGCGCGCGAACCGCACGAGCATTCGTTTCGCTACTGTATTTATGACAGCTTCATTTGTAAGTGAGCTTGTGCGTTCTAACCAGAAGATATCAACAAATTAATTCGATTGTTAGACAATAAGCCATTGCAGTAAACAACAGAGTAGAGCTGGACATTTTACTTATAGCCTGTTGGACGGAGGACACGACTTAAAAAAGAGGACATGTCCTTCTTTTGCCAGACCTCTGGTAACCCTAGGTCTAGGACATAATAGTTTTCATATCTGAATAAACCTTCCAAAGTCATATATCGGGGATTTTCAATATAAACAAAACAATGTCAAGGACGCTTCAACGTTGTCATCTAAATTCCTAAAAAATTGCCAACTATTAACGGAAGATCTTGGAAAGTTTGTTTCTGTATAGAGTACTGCTAAAAATTGAAGAAAAAAAAAATCTACCTTTAAAAAATACATAGCTTATCAACACTTATTTTGTACACCGGATACACCAAATAGCTAGCTATTTATAGATTTTCCTCCATATATGCAAATCTAAAATTTAATCTAATAATTGTCTTGCTCTGCTAAATGTTGGCCTAATTCTACGTTCTGGAATCCTGGCACTGCATGGACTGCCTGGAAGTCTTGTATGCGCTGCGGACAGTCGATCTTCTGAAATGTGTTTATAACTCACTGACTTTGACATACCTTCTATCAAATGCACCACAAAATCACAAGTCCGGAAGTCGTATTTCAGCCGCGTATGTAATCGACCTTGACCTCCGTCTAAAGATGACTGCTGTAAGACTATATCCTTCCTGGGATAGAGGTCCGGACGGATAGCACCTGTGAATGGAGGACAATAGACAACATAGTTCAATGTAAAATAATTGTATCAGTCAATTTATTGATAAAATGGCACTTAATCTGAGAGCTATTTCCTTCTATTTATTTATACAAACTAGATCTAGAATGGACCTATAGTTTCAGTTACTTTCACTCGAGTCTACATCTATCTAGATCAAGAATGGACCTAAAGTCAGTGGCGTAGCAAGGTACTTGTGGTCCCGGGTTCAAGAGCATGTTGATGGGCCCCTCCATATGACAAATATTTTGTGTTACAAAAAATCGAGTAGTTTGTATGTACCGGTACATTTAGTAAAAGACATTCCATTGCAAGTTCATGAACACTATTGACAGAGCAAGTTTAAGTACTATTTAGCACAGTGAACATATCATCTAGACTCTAGACCATCCACACGACTTTCCAGTGCACATACCAGACGACAAGGCAGCCATTCAAGCCTCTTAGGACAAGTGTGCTATTTTACTTTGTTACAAGGTGCACGTTTTATCCTATAACGTAGAGATTTTGCATCACTTGATGCTTCGTACTAAAGCCATAATGAATATAGTAATTGCAATATTAAATGTCAGAACGTAGTCATTTTAGAAGTTACACTACAAAGACTTTCTTCCAAGCCAACAATAGTCCAATAGTTTACGCAAAAGATGCAATGTAAAACGTTACGACGTGAGCTGTGGTTTTCTATACTGTTGGGGGGGGGGGGGACTTAAGAGACTTTCTATTCTAATCGCCATGTACAATTACATTGAGAACTGACAGAACGAAAAAGCAACTCTTCGGACTGATAGTCTTTACCCGATCGTTCATTTTCGTAATTACAACAATATTCTCAAAATGACTTCAGGTATATATCGTTCCTTAACAAATTATTCATCCGAGCGAGGCTCGGTCACCTGGTACTCTATCCTAGTAGCCTTAATGAGATCTAGAGTCTTTTTCTTTTTTTTTGTTTGGGAGAGAGAGAGAGAGAGAGAGAGAGAGAGAGAGAGAGAGAGAGAGAGAGAAGGAAGGAAAGAGAGAAACATTTTTTAATAGTAAGAGATACAATAATTCACGGTTTAAAAAAGTACGTTAGGTTTTTGGTATTTAAATTCTGCCCATTTAGGCTATATAAAATATATAAACCCTGGAAACAAATCAACAGCCGTAGACGGTGTGTACTGCTAGTAATACATAAACACTGAACCATAATTTACAAATAGAAAAACAAAACCTAATGAAATACCCTGAAACACACAAAGATAGAGGCAAATTTTTTTTTTTCAATTCCATACACTAGAAAAAATTCGTACAAGCGCTCCTTCTTCCCTTGTGCCATTAGAGAATGACATTGGTTACCTGAATCATCCAGGAACACCAACGACTTAGCAGAGTTTAAGTCATCGATTGACATGCACGACTAGATTGACACATAAAATGTGTAGGACGTAATTGCCTTCTTTTTTTTTTTTTTTGTTGAAGTCACTTTTGTAATTTATATGATTTGATAAGATAATAGGAAATAGGAAACTGAAGTAAGCAATTAGTGAAAGCCAGAAATTTGAACACGTTGGGCTAAGGTCGACAGACGGATGATACCAACCCAAAAAGGATCAACTTGACCTCCTTTGGCCGAACATCTGGTAAGACCAACTGTTGGAAATGACCCAAAGTTTGTGCTTTGTTTTACTTTATTTGGATGTTCCTTCAGAATTGAAGATTATTACATCCTAACCCATACCTTCTACAGGACTGCGGGGGATGGCGGTGGGCAGGATTCGAACCAAGGACCATTAAAACGATAGTCCAAAGTGCATACCACACGACCAGGTTGTCATCAATGTATATTAATGAGATCTAAGGTACAAATAAAAGACTATATCGTACATTAAGAACATGATGCAATATGTTTCGGACTTTTTAAAGAGAATACGTAGGCCTTTTAATGCAAATGAATAATATTGATGTTTGCTGATAGAACTTCATTGAGATCTTCAAACAAAGCTAAGAACTACATTTCCATTTAAATATCAAACGAATTATTGCAATACTTTTCATTAGCTCGAGGCGGAAAAAACTGTTAATAGCAAGCTTTTTGGTGTATCCGGTGAACAAATTACAGGAAGTGCTGATAGGAGATGTTTGTACAAAGAAAAACGTTTGCCTTATTCCCCTTTTTAACACTGCTTCCGTTGGCTATTGTGAAGTTCCATTTAGCGTCCTTGCCATTGGTTGGTTTATCGTGAAATAAATAAAAAATACTAATAATAAGACGGATAAGTTTTAAAAAAAAGTTATATTCGAGAATTAAAATTTGTAGAGCCATTTAGTAGGCCAAGTGAAAAAAAAATCCTTTTATTTAATGACTTCTGATGACGACTTTTTCTTGGCCAAATTGATCTTTTTATTTCTGTGACATCTCAAAGTATTCGTTAGTGTTGGTAGTAAAATAAGAAAAGAACTTTGTCTTGTACTCTAGTAGCTAGAAAAAGAAATTAATCGTTTTTTTGTTTACTGTAGATTAAAGCTTGTACTCTAGACGGTAGCACTTGATTCTCGCAGTCTCTCGATTAGAGGCAATAGTTGGTCCTTTCAGCATGCCCCTGTGTCACCGCCATTATTGATTTAGCAGACGACACACGTCAACAACAGTTTCCTGATCAGCTTTATCTATCTCGTTAGAGAAAGCGTGCTTACCACGAATAGCTCAGAAAAATAATACAAATAGAAACCCCTTGTGACAGAAGTATTTAGTAGGTTTAATTTTAATTAGGAGATTAAAACATATAGCAACTTGTTTTAGCATAATTAGCAGAACTATTTGATGCTCAATCTGGGCAGCAGACATCACTAGAATGCAAAAAAAAAAAAAATCAAATAAAGCATTCTTTTCACTGTAACGCTAGCAACTAGATCCAGTGTGGAAATTTTTTTTGGTTTTGTTTATTCATTTCCATTTACATTCTTTAGAAGGAGGAGTGGTGACTGGGGTGTAACCAAGGATAGAGGCTACATTTGTATTGTGAGAAAGAAAGGGGGTGGTAGGATAATATTGAGGATTGTGAGAAAGAAAGGGGGTGGTAGGATAATATCGAGGATTGTGAGAAAGAAAGGGGTGGTAGGATAATATCGAGGATTGTGAGAAAGAAAGAGGTGGTAGGATAATATCGAGGACTGGACGGACTCTGTCAACGGAAAAGACTTAACTTGGCAAACGTTAGAGAGGAATGATAAGATATGATTAAAATATCACGTGTGGTGCCCCAACGGTCCAACAGACTAAAGGACAGGTGAGGCGAGGTGTATTATGTTAACCAAACATAATTAAAATATACGTAATTAAATTTGTATAGATTGTTTTTTTAAAAATCAAATCAAATAAATACTCTTGTGATAGACACTTACAAATTTAAGTCATTATCCTAAGCGAAGGTAAATTATCGGCTTGTTAATACAACCACAAGTAAGAATATCAAGAATATCGATAAGAATGTGTTGCACTAAGGTTGACACACTACACAAAGGAAAGCAGATGTGAACACTCGATGTGAACACTCGATGTGAACAGAATCTAAGCTTTGTAGACCTTGAACAGCATTAAGGAAATGTGAACACGGAATAGAATCTAAGGCTTGCAGACCTAGAATAACCTTATAGAGATGTGAACACTGAATAGAATCTAAGCCTTGCAGACCTAGAATAACCTTAAAGAGATGTGAACACTGAATAGAATTTAAGCCTTACAGACCTAGCATAGCCTTAAGGAGATGTGATCACTGAACAGAATCTAACCCTTGTAGATCTAGCATAGCCTTAAGAGATGTGAACACTGAATAGAATCTAACCCTTGTAGACCTAGCAAAGCCTTAAGGAGATGTGAACAATGAATAGAATCTAAGCCTTGTAAACCTAGCATAGCCTTAAGGAGATGTGAACAATGAACAGAATCTAAGCCTTGTAGACTAGACTTAAGAAGACAAGAAAGTCAAGCAACTGAAGTATAAATAGACGTTTGTTTTGACCAGGGAACAAGTAAATACAATTCATTTCAATTGGCACTTCACCTTCACATAACTCTTAGTCTGTTGGACCATTGGGGCACCACACAAGATCTGTCGACCGTCTTTTTCCATTCCTCTCTGTCTTTTGCCTTGGATATAACCTCTTTCAATGGCAGGTCCGTCCATTCTTTCATTTTGTCTTTTCATAGCTTTCTCTGTATGCCTCTTCTTTTTTCCCTGGTACTGTTCCCTGAAGGAAGGGCTTTGTGAGCCCCAAGGACCTTGTAATATGGCCATAAGAGCTTTAGTTTGCGTTTTTGGTACTTAGTATTCAGATTTTCTAAAACATTATCAATTTTTTCAATTTCTACTGTATTATACACATCTACAAAACTGCCAAGATTTGCACTTGAATCAAGCTGAACTTGATTCAAGTTGATTGGCCTAAAAATCAATATATAATATAAACGATTTGTGTATGTGTGTGTATGTGTGTTGGGGGGTATTTTTCGTCGTGTTTTGCATTCATTAATATTTCTAATTTGATTAAAAAGTTCACAAGTTTGTTTTAATCTTAAGATTTTAATGATAAACTTCAGACATCATTCAGATGTTTACATGGTTATTCCAAAAGCAAACATAAAAAAGACGCATTCCGTTAAATTTTGATAGGATTAACATCTACAAAAAACTTATTCCGAGTGCTATTTAAGAATGGAATGGAATCCCCAAAGATTGATACAGGAAATAACGAATATGATTTGCTTTTTTTTATCATTAATAATAGTAAAAAAAAAAGATTTAAATAATGAAACACATATTTTTTTAAAGATATTAAAGTCGGAGCTAAAATTAGAAAGTGTTATCAAAGACAAAATGAAGAGTGCTGGAGATTATGTTAGTTAAATAGATATGAATCGCTCACTTTATGTATATCCCATATAGCCCATTATTTCCTTACTTCAACGCGCGGTAACTAGATTGTCTCAATCATGTACAATCCTGTCTCAATCATCTACAATCCTCTTAATAAATCGAGACGATATAATAGCCTCATCGATTTTTCGTTCCAATCAATAACACACATATGAAGCGACGGGCGCTGTGGGGACTACAAGTACATTAAGAATAAGTGAAAGAGAATGTTGTACTTACTAGGTTGTGACATTATGGGAAACAGATGCAAAGTATCCGAATGTCCTTATCACATGCTAATACTAGAACTAGGTTTACACACTGCTGCTACATAGTTTGACTGTATTTGTCATAATTTCTTCACCTTAATCATAACTTTTTAAATGTAACCACAGTAAGCAATAATCTTCTCTTTGTTTACGTAAGCAGTACATAAATAATAGCAGAGGGAAAAGAAGATAAAACGATATGAAGAAATATGGGAATTCTAGAATCCAGGAAAAAAACACTGATTAAAAAAAGATTTTAAAATATATTGACGAAAAAAAACAATGTCAGAGACGCTCTAAGGATAGAAATAATTTGTTGTGCCTAGCACTATTGCGTTACAATTAGATTCTGAGGCTCTAACAGGTCTACACAATTATTGTATCATTTTTAAGTTACAAAGCTTGTGAATAATTCCGTATTTTGTAGATCGGATACACTAAAGATTCCATTTATAAAAATCCTCCTCGAATCACATTAAGAACATGTCAAGTTATTGCATGTTCCAACAGAGTATTCCCAACTTTGTGTCGGATGAGAGTTTAGACTAGAGGTGAATGGCACACTTCAACCTGTGTCACTGACATCCAATTGACACCGCAGTCAATATAACCTCGGACATCCACTGCCACAGAACGATATAGACGTCAGGAGAAGACAAATGATCAGTCCGAGTTATGGCATGTGCGTTCACTCTGGTTGTCGCTCCTTACTCAGCTTGGCTTGGCACACGAACGGACACACACACACGCATTAATGTGCGCTTACACCCAGGTTTAACGAAATGTTAAGCCCATTTAGAGAGAGAGAGAGAGAGAGAGAGAGAGAGAGAGAGAGAGAGAAGAAAGACAAAGTGAGTTAATGGGACATAATGTGTGAGCAACAATTCTTGTTACTGGTCGCCAGCAGTAAAAAAAAAAAAAACAACAAGTTCCAGAATGTTAAATAAACCTAGAATTTAGTGTATAAGTTAAACTTTCGTATTTGGCGCTACTGATTTTTATTCTTTTCTTTAAACAGTGTTGATTTAAAAAAAAATTTCATCCTTTAAACATAGAAACGCAAACATAAAAACTGGAAGAGCAAGTCTCGTGTTGTGGCTAGTATCATGAGTAACTTCAATTCTATTTCATTAACTAGTCCACATTAGCCAACGAACATTGCAGTTAACAATATACACTTGATAAAGACTTTTTACTGTTGTAAATGATACATTTATTCATAACTGAGAAGTCTGTCTAGTCCTCTTAGCCTTCGCTATTTATCTATCTATAATACCAAACAACATTCTTCTTCGCTATCGCCATATTGTTCTTCTTGTTCGCCCTAATCTACTACGTTATTCGTCTGTCTGACTACGTCACTACTTTTACCGTCGCTAAAAACAATTCACAATATATTTGTCTACCGAAACTAACATATTCTCTAAAGTAGTACATAATTACGCCACAGAGCATGCAAACGTCAACTTGCCTCGATGCTACTGAGCTGTTAAGGCCTTAACTTATTATACCTCTGATGATAATCGGTCCTCTGGTGTACATGGACAGGAAAAAAAGCAAAAGGGGGAGGGGGCTTGTAGCTTTGAGCTCAATGAGAATTTCAAGGGCCTTGGACCCATGCGCAATATATTTGTTAAAGTCACATGAAAATATTTTGGGTCAATTTAGTTCGCCCCATCAGACGCAGGCATTGAGTGATCAACCCTACTCGCATTTAGACGTTCAACTGTATCTACCCTAGCAATATTAACCTTTTTTTTTCTTTAAATCAACTCAAGACTTGACTAAGCCCATAACACAAGAATCTCGCTGGCCGGAATTGGCCGGAACTGACCTAGCAGAAAGAGTTGTCAACTATATATATATTGAGCATCAGATTTTGAAGTACTGTTGTTAAGATAAGATAAGATAAGATAAGATAATTTTATTGGTCAAAACAAATGCAAGTTCAGTTTGACTAAAATTGTTATGAAGTGTGTGTGTGTGTATTTCTGATGCACAGAGGACAAAAGGTGTGCGTGAGGTTTGGCTGAATTGATGATGATGAAATCTCGAGGCTGTTTGTCAAGATAGGGGTGTGAGCGTTCCAAAGGGGAGAACAAGCGAAAGATTAGTGACAGCAAGACGTCAATTATTTACAGTACATTATATTTTGTTTAAATTATTCAAGATATCATCAATTCAGATGAAGTTACAGGGCAACTCTGGCAACAATCGAGGATGGTTATTTTATATATGTCCACGTAAGTACCGTATAGTTTGTAAAAGAAATCTTACCTTCTTATCTTATTCATTAAGGAAGGAAGTCCCTTGAAAAGAAAAGATATTTACGGTACGTCCATGTGTTAATGCTAAGCTGCAGCGTGGAGTTAAGTGCAAATGTTCCCTATATGATATATCTGCTGTCTTTTCTACATCAACACTAGGGACCCTAGGCTTATTGGAAAAATCGTAACCTAAAGATTGTTTTTACTAGATCTAGTCTATGGATTTAGATCTAAATCTGGTACCTTCACAAAAGTGTTGCAGCTTTCGAGATATATAGATTCTAGCATGGGCGTAGCCAGGGGGGAATTCTTCGGGCTTAAACCCCCCACCCCCGAGATGAAATCCCCCCTTCGCAGGGAGAACGTGGAGTTTTGTGACAGATTTTTTGCTTTGATTTTGTTATTTTAGATGAGATTTTATGTAAAACAATCACTTGCCCAGAGTAGCCAAGGGGATTTTGAATTTAAAACCCCCTCCAATTTTTTACGACAAAATCACCTATGCAATATAAGACTAAAGCATACAACATCATCATATTCTATGAGCGTAGCCAAGAGGGGTTAGGTGTTTAAGCCCACTCCAGCGGGGTTTGATACTAAAAACCATGTTTTTTTTTTACTTTAACCCCCCCCCCCCCCCACAGGGCTCTAATTTACAACCCTCTCCAGATGGTTTTGAGTTAAACCCCCCCCCCCCTTTACAGATTTGTGGTTAAAGACCCCCTCTTCATTATTATTTTAAAGCAAATATCAGTCACAAAATTCTACGAGCGCAGCTAAAGGGGTTTTGAGTTTTTTTTTTTTTAAATCTTCAAAGATTTATTAAGTCTACCCCCCCCCCCCCCCAACAGATGGTTTTAACGATAAAACTTCCATTTTCGATATGAATCTAAAAAAAAACCCTAGTCACCTAATTCCATTTTCGTAGCCAAGAGAGGTTACACATTTCAACCAGTCATTGGGATTCTTTAATAAACTTTTAATAACAGGATAATGCACTATAGATACCTCAGAATATACATTTTCTTTTGTTTTAAATACCGGAAATAATGCTTGACGGCGAGGCTCCGGCCCGAACCCCGCTGGGGGAAAGCCCAGCTCTTCCCAAGACCCACTAGCTGGCAAGGGCAAGATGTCTACAATCTTTCCACTAATCCCAGGAAGAACTTATTCTAGGGTACAATAAACGTTTACCAAAAGAATGAAGGGTCAGAATGTAGTAACGAATAATTATCTCTACACACACATATATATATATATCGAGGGGGGGATCCTTCAAACAATAGAACCCTCCCCGAAAAACAATCCTGGCTACGTTCATGGATTCTAGAACTATTACGGCGTGTGTAAAACATAATCTACAAATATCTGGATATAGATCAAGAGTTCATATTTGTTTTACATTCTTAGTTCTTTATTTCATGTAAAATTTAATTTACTTTTTCGACTTAGTGCAATTTTTTTTTCACTTATTTTTCGGACTTCATATTATTTTGCATTGGAGAAGCACATTTCACAGAAACTAATACGAAATAATGACATATAAAAGATATTTAATATATACAAAATATTTATGTCAAAGAATAGGTAAACTATTTAGTACGCATATTTTCATTAGTTCAGTAATCTTTAATGTCTCGACTTAAAGACAACTGATCTACTATCAGATAAGATAAGATATTGTTAATCTTATTCTGCATCTCGCTTTGCATCACAGAGTAAAAATTAAAAATAATTAGCAGAATAGTTTAAACATTGTTTGTCCACTGACTTGTACAGAATTAATGGAGCAGAAAAGGAAATGAAATAAAACAAGTTAGATATAAACAAGATTAGAAAGAGAGTAACTCAGAGTCCACTCAAAGGCGGCCCCTATTAGATCCTCCAGTGGAGAAAGAATAATTAGGGCCATGATTTTGTTTTGACTGTCTAAACTCTAAAGTAATACAATTTTAAAGAGTCATTTGGCTCTGCCAAAAAATGGCAACTGAATACATTACATATTATCGATAAAGAGACTTCTATACCTTTTGGCAAAAAAAACAACAACAAAAAAAACAACAACAACAACTATCCAATATGTTAGAAAAGCTATTTAATCTTTTAGCCTTGTTTTTGATTGAGCAACCTATTATCGATCATGAGATTTCTGCTTAAAGGACATATATTTGTTTACTTAAAGAAGACATCAGCTTTTCAATGCCTTTAAATTCTTTAAATATAAAAGTGGCAGGTGACATAAAGAAAGACAAAAGTTTTTAAGGTTTTTCATCATACAAGGGCCGCTAAAAAGCTAAAACAAATTAAAAACATTAATTGAACATTTTTTTTTTGCTCTGGAAAGGATGGTGGTAATTAATGTAGAAACGAAATTTTGTGACTTGCGATTGTGTGTACTTTATTATACAGCATTTATAAGCAGTGTAGTTTTGTTTAATCTCTAAGATTGAAGATCATGCAACTTTTCAGAATTCGGAAATCCGACAACAATAGATATACAGGTTTTCAAGTTACATGAAGTTATTTCCTTTTTCCAGTCTATATGTATTAGTATTAATGACTAAGCTGCTAAGGGAGATTTACCTTGTGTAGAGAATTAGGTCATTCATTAAAAATTTTAAGCTGACTTTCGAATTAAGTGCTTGTGTTGTAGTTATATATAATACAATTAAAAAAAAACTTAAAAAAAAAAGACAACAACAACATGATGTCACAAAATAATAATATAATAAATACATGGAAAAATTATTTTTAAATCGAAAACTTGATTTTTAAATGAGATATGAAACTTTCAATTGAATTTTAAAGTTATGGCCAGACGCATTGAAAAAAACTGGCCATTATACATAGAAAAAATACCGATTGATGACACGAAGAATTTATTTGTCTAAATTATGTTTAATTGAATAAAAACAAGAACAGTAGAAAGGAAATACGTATTTAATAGAAAATGTAAACATTAAAACAACAACAACAACGTTGAAATAAATAATAAAACGACCTAAAAGGCTGAAAAACAAAAACACCGGCGACTGAAAGACGCCATTTGTGATGACGTCATAAGGTGTATTTCTGTCCAGAGGAATCGATAGACATGAACAGTGGGGTGGGGTGGGGGGGGGGCAAGAAAAAAAAATGGGGGGGGGGGGGTAGGAAATCTGAAGAAGACAGAGGATGAGTGGTGAGTGAGCGAGAGGTTAACTCACACACGAACGTCTGTGTGTGATAGAGAGAGAGAGAGAGAGAGAGAGAGAGAGAGAGAGAGAGAGAGAGAGAGAGAGAGAGAGAAGAGCAGAGACTGCCGTGAGCAGACAGGTGGACAGAGCAACAAGTGATACAAAGAAGAGAGGGGAGGTAGCTAAGGAGGGGGGGGGAATGTTTAGACCTCATTATCGACAAGGTTGCTTTCTGTTCTGATTTGTCTTCCCCCCCTCCCCCCCTCACCATACTTCCCATGTGTGTAGCTCTTCTTTCTCATTCTCAATGTTCCTTTATTTTCATCTTATCCAATAGTGTCCTTGACAAATTCAACAAGTCAAGAAGTAAATATATATTTTTAGAGAGTAGAAAGCTTTCATTTGCTGCTGAATGGTAAGGCAAGTATTTAACTCTTTAGCGCTGCTGAGAACTTAGGCCAGGGCCGGATTTAAGGAAGGGCAGGGGACTCCACAAGAAGGGTTAGGCCCGGCACGGATTTAAGGAAGGGCAGAGGACTCCACAAGAAGGGTTAGGCAAGGGCCGGATTTAAGGAAGGGCAGGAGACTCCACAAGAAGGGTTAGGCAAGGGCCGGATTTAAGGAAGGGCAGGGGACTCCACAAGAAAGGGGCCTCCACAAAAGAGATAAGAATATTTCCGAATTTCGACGGGTCAGAAACTTTTAAGTTGTTTTTTATTCTAATATTTTTTTCGCATTTTAAAGGCTGGCATAAATGTCGTGATCTAGAAGCTAACGTTTGTACGTTGTTTTGTTTAAAGGGAAGTGAGTTTAAATGTACAAGAACTCTCTGTCTTCTAAAATATAGCATGATTTTAGATATAAGTAGTTTCATTCATAAGTGTATCTTTATTAAAAGCTTTAGAAAAATGTAAGGATCTTCTCAAAAATGCTGCCCCGGGGTCTCCACATTCGATTAGATGTACAATACAGTTCAATTTAAATTCTTGTTACTCTAGTCGTCGCTCTTTCGAAACAGAATTAGCAAGTCTTTAAATACTACCTCTTGCCCATTTTCTAGAAACGTCCAAACTATTTTTAAAGCTTACGGGAAAACCCGTCATCGTTTTAAATAAACTTGCCATTACTTGTCAACAACATACAACCATGACCTTGCGCTGCAGATATACATCTAAAAATAAACTAAATGCAATTTTTGCTTTATGTTACGTGACAGTAAGTAAGAATACAGCAATACGAAACTTTCAGATTATGTGGGTCTGGTTGACGTCTGCCAAAACTTCCTAAATAAAGAACGTTTTTGTACCATTGAAAAGTGCGAAAAAAAAATGTTTACTAACTTATTTGATAACATCGTTGCGCAGCAGACAACTTATTTATTTCAGTACTTGTCCCCAGAGGCGTATCTCTCTTTTAATGTTTATAAAAAAGAAAAAAAAAACTACAATAGTTACATTCTTACTAACCAATTTTATCTCTTACAAAAAAAGAAATAAATGGGATTTTCGTTCACTTCGGAATGAGTTCAGCAGGGCTCATTAAATTCCTATCGTCCTACCGTCCATCCACATCGCTTGGGTACGCTCCTGCAAGTTTGGAGCCTTCGTTTCCCTAGATGAGATATTTATCAAATGTTTGATTGTATCAGTTGTCATGAGACCAGGCTAAAACTTTAACGGGTTGATTTGATTCACAAGGCAGAGTGTTATCTTTTCCAAGCACCAAATTGACCAATCCTTCCCCTCCCCACTGGTGTGAGCTTGGACAAAATCAATAGCGCTCAAAACTCTACTCTGAGAAACCAGATATTTAAATAAACTCTCTAAGTGGTCACAGATAACTGGGTTCTCACCTAGTTGTCAAGGAGCCCCAGTCAAAGTAAAGCTGTTAAAAAAGTACCCAGTCAACTTACAATAATTAAAAAATAGAGCCTCAATAAGATAACAGCTGCTACATTAAAAAGCCCCATTCAACATACAGCTATTAAATATCAAAGAGTTGTGCGCGGCTGCTGAGCGGTTTAGCGCTTGGCTTTCGAACCTGTGGTCCTGGGTTCGAATCTCGGTGAAAACTGGGATTTTGAATTTCGGGAATTTCAGGGCGCCCCTAAGTCCATACAACTCTAATGGGTACCTGACTTAAGTTAAGGAAAGTAAAAGCGGTTGGTCGTTGTGCTGGCTACATGACACCTTGCTTGTTAACCGTTGGCCAAAGAAACAGATGACCTTAACTTCATTGCCCTATAGTTAGAAAGGTCTGAAAGGGGAACTTTTACTTTTACAGAGTGTTGATATTGAACTAAAAGCAGCAGGTTAGATCTGCAGGTAGTATGAAGCAGTTCATATTGATTGATATATCAAATGGGGAGAAATTCATACTAAAAAGAGCACTCTACGTGTCACGAAACGATTGTCAGTTCTTCTCGATCTTGTCTCTCTTCAAGACTTCTCTCTTGTTCTTCTTATTCTTTTCAGCTCACTCATTCTTGATCCAATAAAAAAAAAAAAAAATTAAAAACGCAACTTTTGTTTTAAAACTTTGTTTGTACAAAGCTTATTGACTCACTCCGTCTGTCTGTCTATCTGGCAGGATTCTATTACACGTTTTTTTCACCCACTTCCCATTCTCTGGTCAAGTTGAAATTTCTCACAATAATTCATAGTCGAAGGCAATACATGAATCAATCCAAAAATTTAACCAATTAGTTAATCAATTGGTGGTAATTAATAAGATAAACCATGCAGTATTGCGAGCAATGGCAGTGATGCTGTGATGATTTCCCCTTATATAAGCTTTTTTTTTTTTTAAAGTTTTTATTACCCATATTTTTTATAATACATGTATTTTTTCTCTCTTTGAATAATAATAATAATCTTTCTTATCCGCCTTACAATTTGTGCTTTACACCAAACAAAAGATTATAACTATAGAAAACAAAATGTACATTCCCACCAGATTCACTTCAAAAGTTTGACTAAGAAATTTTGATTAACAAACTAAAAAATACAAACTTAAAAATGATCACATGCCTTTGAAACAATACACTTTTACTCAGTTCAGTTCAGTTGGTTTTTTCTTAAAAGTGATATCAAAGGCGCTCAAAAACAATCTTGGCGCCAGTAAAAAAGAAAAGGTTTTATTTTAAACCTAATAGAATTGAGTATCCAGTTGCTCTGTTTATAGATGACTATTAGGAAAGAAAATGAAATTTAGCTCTAACTAAGCTATAAACAACAAGAGTTGTCTTTACAGAAAGAGAGAGAGAGAGAGGGAAAGAAAGAAAAAACATGAAAGAGATATGGAGAGAGAGTATGAGAGAGAAAAAGAGAACGAAGAGAAAAAGAGAGAGAGAGAGAGAATATGAAAAAGATAGATAAAAAGAAAAGAAGAGAGAAAGAGAGAAAAGAGACAATTTGAAATAACAACTTTTTCTATTTCTTTTTCTTTTTGAAAATTCGTTCAGGAATTTGTTTTTTTCTGTCGCTTTTAGCAGACGTCGGCCATATTGGTTTAAGAATTACAGTTGGCTTTTCGAGACGCGCCTCAGAATCTTTCACAACCAAAATCGCTGTCGCATTCTTCAAAGCAGTACAGAGGACGTCAGGATGAGTGGAGATCATTCTGACGTCGAGACGTTTTCTCCTCACTTCCGGTCTAAATACCGTGTCCCCCCAAGTTGAGAGACATGCAAGACAACGCTGTCTGTCCAGGATGACCTGACAGAGGACGACGGACATGAAAGAAAATGTCGAATAACACCCTGAGCAGAAGGGCGCCCGAGGAATCGATAATTGGGCCTAATCGTCGGAGAAGAACAAGAGGCCGGCGTGTGTTTAGTTTGTACAGGGCACTCAATACATTATATGGCTATAGTATATGTGTGCAATAGTAAACAGACATATCTGAAACAAAGAGTAATAACAGCAGAGTTAAAAGAGAAGGGGAAGAGAGAGAGAGAGAGAGAGATACAGAGAGAGAGACAGAGAGAGAGACAGAGAGAAATATTTTAAATCTACGAAATGGGAGATAACTAAAGCATGCATCCAAAGATATTAAACCAGTGAATGGGAAATGTATTGACGTCTCCAATAACTTATCTCAGTCAGTACATAGATCATTGGTGAGAGAGAGACAGAGAGAGCAAATAAGAAAGAATGAGATAGAAAGTAGAGAGAAATATAGTAGAGGATAGAAATTGGAACGTCATAGTGCAAGAGAGAGAGAGAGAAGGAAAAGAAAAAAAGAGTGCATACGAGTGAGCATAGATTAAGAAAAGCTGAGAGAGAGAATGAGAAGCCAGAGAGACAGAAAGAGAAGCCAGAGAGACAGAAAGAGAAGCCAGAGAGACAGAAAGAGAAGTCAGAGAGACAGAAAGAGAAGTCAGAGAGACAGAAAGAGAAGTCAGAGAGACAGAAAGAGAAGTCAGAGACACAGAAAGAGAAGTCAGAGAGACAGAAAGAGAAGTCAGAGAGACAGAAAGAGGAGTCAGAGAGACAGAAAGAGAAGTCAGAGAGACAGAAAGAGAAGTCAGAGAGACAGAAAGAGAAGTCAGAGAGACTGAAAGAGTCAGAGAGACTTTAAGAAAGACGAAAGAGATAGAAAAAGAAAGTAAGAAATAGAGAACATATTAAGATTAAATGAAGAGTAGCAAGAGAATAGAGGAAAAAGAGAAAGAAAGAAAGAGGGAGAAAGAGAAATTTCAAGAACATTTTTATTCCAAGATATAGTGATCACATTTACATGATCATTAAAGATAGCGAGGGAGAAAAAATAGAGAGAATGATAAAGAACACATAACTAGATCTATCTAAGAGATATACGCAAGCATTCATAGGCTTCTAATAATGCAATGTTTCAACCCACTAATCACACTGAGCATTTCCGTATCATAAGCACGGAGCTTTGGTTAGAGAAATCTGCATTCGAAGCACTGTGATGAAATCATTTCTTTCTCTTTATTCTTTTTATTATACTGTATCTGAGATTCAATCGATATTCCATTTGTTAAAAAAAGGAAGAAAGGAAAAAATCCAATTAGATCACTTCTTTATTACGAGATGTTTCGAGGCGGTTGCTAGAGTGAAACACATTTTATAAAATAGCCAATGAACATCAGCGCGTAAGTTCATAAGAGCATACATATAACTAAGTCTAAATGACCTATCTATGACTGTTACAGCGTGAGCAATTTTGTTGCGCTTTCTGAAAAAAAAAAAGTAAAGTTCCCCTTTCAGACCTTGTGGTCTGTCGGCAGATGATAATCATCTGTTTCTGTGGCCAACGATTAACAAGGGAATGAGGCAAACACAACAGCCAACCGCCTTTACTCTTCCCCAACTAATGTCATAATAATACAAACGTTAAGTCTGTCCTTTTATACGGTTCAGAAACTTGGAGAGTCACTAAAACAAATATGGAAAAGCTCCAGACCTTTGTTAACAGATGCCTACGCCGGATATTAGGAATTAGTTGGCCAGAAAAAAATAAATACTATCGATTTGTGGGAGAGAACTAGACAAAAGCCCATAACCCAAGACATCACAAAACGAAAATGGAGCTGGATAGGACACACCCTGCGAAAACCAGCTACCAATGTTGCAAGGTAGGATCTTGACTGGAACCCACAAGGAAAGAGAAAAGTGGGCAGACCCAAGCAAACCTGGAAGAGGTCAGTCATCAGTGAAGCTGAGGGTACTGGAATGACATGGGAGCAGATGAAGAAAGCTGATCAGAACCGAGTTCGGTGGAGAGGTGTGGTTGCGGCCCTATGCTCCCCTGGGAGTGCACAGGATTAAGTCAAGTCAACTAATGTCAGATACTCATTAGAGCTGGGTGGACTCAGAATAGAGAATTGTGCTTCCGCTTGATCCGAGAATGGGTGTGGGAGAAATAGCGTGTACACACTTTTTATTAGACATACAGACAGAGTGAGTTGATATAAGCGTTGTAAAAATTTTATGAACTGGAAACCACTGTGCAGTTCTTCTAAAATCTAACACTAGTTATCTGAACCCTTCAAGTTTAGAATAAGAACGCAGAAGCATTAAAATAATCAGACTACACATTTAATGGTATACAAGTGTTACATTTTACAAAGGAAAGAGTGCAGTCATATGAAATTTAATTTGGATGTTGTGATATCAACGTGGAAGAATTGGTGTCATAGGACAGACATAGTAAAACTGGTGATTGATTGCACTGCTTAGGTTCTTTTGGAATTGAACATCAGCTTCTGACGCCTTTGTCATCTCTTCTCGGGACTGAGCAGACTGTAAAATCTGGATAACTGGATTGAATATGTGGCCATACATAGGACCGTGTGCAATTCAACAGAGAACTCAACTATTTGTAAGAATGACAGATGGAAATTCTTCATAGAAAGTGTAACAATAGACTGCAAGCATGGTACAAGGGGAAGTGACTGCGACGTACATTTATCTATTATATTTAGGGTTACCGAACCTGACACTCACTTTTCACCTTGCCAATCATTAGCTGGTATCCATGGTTTCAGACAGCTGTGTAGCACTCTCCCAGATTTATTTCATTAGAACAAAAGTGGCCAACACGGGGCTCGCGGTATGGGCCGGCCCTTCAGGGGCTCATAGGCGGCCCAACGACAAAAACTACTTTTTTTAAAAACTTATTTTTATTTCAGAATTAACGCATAATAATTTAATGTTTATAATTATTATTATAATAAGGCCTGCCGCCTACTAATGAAACAGTTTGGCTATTTCTAGAAGACATCAAGAATGAGATATAACTAATACTCTTTAATGCAAACCTGCAAACAAAACACTACTCTCAGATGTCCAGGCTATGTTTAGAACTAAAAATTCACATATAAAGTACTACAAATTAAAACAAATTGAACACCACAGTTATACATTAATATAATGTCATAAGACCTGGGTGTGTTTACATCCCAAAATTATATAGTGGCCTCGCTGGTAAAGGGTAATAATGATTTAAAGAAGTAAAGTCATACAAGTACTTTTTAAAAAGAGAGAGAGAGAGAGGGGGAAGGAGAGAGCGACTAGAGAGCGATTAGAGAGAGAGAGAAAGAGGGAGAGAGAAGACAGAGAAAGAGAAATTAGAGAGAGGGAGAGAGAAAGAGAAAGAGAGAAGAGAGAGAGAGAGACTAGTGAGACAGGGATGTGCCATTGTTTTATGTTTTTTACCAAAATTTTCTACTGAATTCAATCAGGTATTCAATTTTTTTTGGCCCACAAAGTTAATAAGGCTGCTGTTTTTTACCCCAATTCCCCTTGAAGAGTGCATACCGTTAGCAGTCATCGGTAGATAGTTCTACATATAGATATACAATAGTATAGGAAAAGCGTGTTCTGAAGGGTAGCAACATGTACGTTCTATGCCTAAGATGCTTGTACCTAACACTCAAATGTAACTGCCCCCTATTCATCGTTTTGTTCTCAAATATAAGCCCCATAAACTGTTCATCAGCTTTTTGACATTTTATTAGGTCGCCGGCTACCATTAGTGCCCATTCCAATAGCCACATTTGCCGATAGCCAAGAGTTAGCGCCCTTGGTTTCTAATGGCTACCAAAAATAGCATCAGGTTTTAGAAACTACATCCCCCCCCTCCCCCCCCCCCCCCCCCCCAGGAACGAACGAAATAGATATTTAAAAAAAAACGTCTTGATTCTCTAGCCTACGGCTACCAATGCTTTCTTATGGGTTTTTTTTTACAAGACAACTATTAGTAAAAAAAAGAATCACCATTTCAAAATACGTTCAAGGCAATACTGATATTGATTTTGTGGTTGACGGGATGCCCAGAATTAGAAGGAAGAGCAGATTTAAAAATTAAGTCAATTAGAGAAAGAGTTCAATCACTGAGTTATGATCATGGTTTAGTTAGAGCGTATATCTTAGCTCATTCTGTCCATTTAACTTTATTTCTTCTCCCAGTCTATTGAGTGTTGCTAAGAGTGCTCCTAGCTCCAGTCCAACTAGTTCTTGTAGGTGTACAACCTTTTTTTTTATATCTTGAATGAAGGCTAAAAAAATATATTTTACAGAAAATATACTTGACTTTTATTTACGAATGTTTCACCTTCACCACTCTCACTTATCACTTAGTCTGGTGGATCTTTGGGGCACCATTTAAGATCTGTTGACCGCCCTTCTCCATTCCTCTCTGTCTTGGACAGAATCTTCCTAAATGACACACCTGTCCATTCCTCTATTTTAAATTCCCATCGCTTTCTCCGTCTGCCTCTTATTCTATTTCCTGGTACTGTTCCCTGAAGGAAGGACTTTGCGAGCACTATGGACCTTGCAATATGACTACAGAATTTTAGTTAGCGTTTTTGACAGTAATTAGCAGGTTATCATGGGGTCCAATCGCTGCACGAATCTTGTCTCTAATCTCTATGTTTCTTTTACTTAGGATCTTTATGTAGCATCTCAATTCCATTGCAAGGATCTTCCTCTCTAGCTCTGAAGTCACAGAGTCAGCGGTCAAATGGAACCCAAGAAAAACGTAAGAGAATGAAACAAAACTAAAGATTTGAAGAGAAGAGATTTGAAGAGAAGAGATTTGAAGAGAAGAGATTTGAAGAGAAGAGATTTGAAGAGAAGAGATTTGAAGAGAAGAGATTTGAAGAGAAGAGATTTGAAGAGAAGAGATTTGAAGAGAAGAGATTTGAAGAGAAGAGATTTGAAGAGAAGAGATTTGAAGAGAAGAGATTTGAAGAGAAGAGATTTGAAGAGAAGAGATTTGAAGATTTTTGAAGTGAAGAGATTTGAAGAGAAGAGATTTGAAGAGAAGAGATTTGAAGATTTTTGAAGTGAAGAGATTTGAAGAGAAGAGATTTGAAGAGAAGAGATTTGAAGATTTTTGAAGTGAAGAGATTTGAAGAGAAGAGATTTGAAGAGAAGAGATTTGAAGATTTTTGAAGTGAAGAGATTTGAAGTGAAGAGATTTGAAGAGAAGAGATTTGAAGATTTTTGAAGTGAAGAGATTTGAAGAGAAGAAATTTGAAGAGAAGAGAATTGAAGAGATTTGAAGAGATTTGAAGAGATTTGAAGAGAAGAGATTTGAAGAGAAGAGAATTGAAGAGAAGAGATTTGAAGAGAAGAGAATTGAAGAGAAGAGATTTGAAGAGAAGAAATTTGAAGAGAAGAGAATTGAAGAGATTTGAAGAGATTTGAAGAGATTTGAAGAGATTTGAAGAGATTTGAAGAGAAGAGATTTGAAGAGAAGAGAATTGAAGAGAAGAGATTTGAAGAGAAGAGAATTGAAGAGAAGAGATTTGAAGAGAAGAGAATTGAAGAGAAGAGATTTGAAGAGAAGAAATTTGAAGAGAAGAGAATTGAAGAGATTTGAAGAGATTTGAAGAGATTTGAAGAGATTTGAAGAGATTTGAAGAGATTTGAAGAGAAGAGATTTGAAGAGAAGAGAATTGAAGAGAAGAGATTTGAAGAGAAGAGAATTGAAGAGAAGAGATTTGAAGAGAAGAAATTTGAAGAGAAGAGAATTGAAGAGAAGAGATTTGAAGAGATTTGAAGAGATTTGAAGAGAAGAGAATTGAAGAGAAGAGATTTGAAGAGAAGAGAATTGAAGAGAAGAGATTTGAAGAGAAGAGATTTGAAGAGAAGAAATTTGAAGAGATTTGAAGAGATTTGAAGAGATTTGAAGAGAAGAAATTTGAAGTAAAGAGAATTGAAGAGAAGAGATTTGAAGAGATTTGAAGAGATTTGAAGAGATTTGAAGAGAAGAAATTTGAAGAGAATTGAAGAGAAGAGATTTGAAGAGAAGAGATTTGAAGAGATTTGAAGAGATTTGAAGAGATTTGAAGAGAAGAAATTTGAAGAGAAGAGAATTGAAGAGAAGAGATTTGAAGAGATTTGAAGAGATTTGAAGAGAAGAGAATTGAAGAGAAGAGATTTGAAGAGATTTGAAGAGATTTGAAGAGATTTGAAGAGAAGAAATTTGAAGAGAAGAGAATTGAAGAGAAGAGATTTGAAGAGATTTGAAGAGATTTGAAGAGATTTGAAGATTTTTGAAGTGAAGAGATTTGAAGAGAAGAAATTTGAAGAGAAGAGAATTGAAGAGAAGAGATTTGAAGAGATTTGAAGAGATTTGAAGAGAAGAGATTTGAAGAGAAGAGAATTGAAGAGAAGAGATTTGAAGAGAAGAGAATTGAAGAGAAGAGATTTGAAGAGATTTGAAGAG
This sequence comes from Biomphalaria pfeifferi, assembly GCA_030265305.1. NCBI lineage: Eukaryota > Metazoa > Mollusca > Gastropoda > Planorbidae > Biomphalaria > Biomphalaria pfeifferi. The sequence continues at coordinate 1,450,193 of JASAOG010000093.1, forward strand.
ATTTGAAGAGATTTGAAGAGAAGAGATTTGAAGAGAAGAGATTTGAAGAGAAGAGATTTGAAGAGATTTGAAGAGATTTGAAGAGATTTGAAGAGATTTGAAGAGATTTGAAGAGATTAGAAGAGATTTGAAGAGATTTGAAGAGAAGAGATTTGAAGAGAAGAGATTTGAAGAGAAGAGATTTGAAGAGAAGAGATTTGAAGAGAAGAGATTTGAAGAGAAGAGAATTGAAGAGAAGAGATTTGAAGAGATTTGAAGAGATTTGAAGAGAAGAGATTTGAAGAGAAGAGATTTGAAGAGAAGAGATTTGAAGAGATTTGAAGAGATTTGAAGAGATTTGAAGAGATTTGAAGAGATTTGAAGAGATTAGAAGAGATTTGAAGAGATTTGAAGAGAAGAGATTTAAGAGATTTGAAGAGATTTGAAGAGATTTGAAGAGATTAGAAGAGATTTGAAGAGAAGAGATTTGAAGAGAAGAGATTTGAAGAGAAGAGATTTGAAGAGATTAGAAGAGATTTGAAGAGATTTGAAGAGAAGAGATTTAAGAGATTTGAAGAGATTTGAAGAGATTTGAAGAGATTAGAAGAGATTTGAAGAGATTTGAAGAGAAGAGATTTAAGAGATTTGAAGAGATTTGAAGAGATTTGAAGAGATTAGAAGAGATTTGAAGAGAAGAGATTTGAAGAGATTTGAAGAGATTTGAAGAGATTTGAAGAGAAGAGATTTGAAGAGATTTGAAGAGATTTGAAGAGAAGAGATTTGAAGAGAAGAGATTTGAAGAGAAGAGATTTGAAGAGATTTGAAGAGATTTGAAGAGATTTGAAGAGATTTGAAGAGATTTGAAGAGATTAGAAGAGATTTGAAGAGATTTGAAGAGAAGAGATTTAAGAGATTTGAAGAGATTTGAAGAGAAGAGATTTAAAGAGAAGAGATTTGAAGAGAAAAGATTTGAAGAGATTTGAAGGGATTTGAAGAGATTTGAAGAGATTTGAAGAGATTTGAAGAGATTTGAAGAGATTTGAAGAGATTTAAGAGATTTGAAGAGATTTGAAGAGAAGAGATTTAAAGAGAAGAGATTTGAAGAGAAAAGATTTGAAGAGAAGCGATTTGAAGAGAAGAGACTTGAAGAGAAGAGATTTGAAGAGATTTGAAGAGATTTGAAGAGTAGAGATTTAAGAGATTTGAAGAGATTTAAAGAGAAGAGATTTAAAGAGAAGAGATTTGAAGAGAAGAGATTTAAAGAGAAGAGATTTGAAGAGATTTGAAGAGATTTGAAGAGATTTGAAGAGAAGAGATTTGAAGAGAAGAGATTTGAAGAGAAGAGTTTTGAAGAGATTTGAAGAGAAGAGATTTGAAGAGATTTGAAGAGAAGAGATTTGAAGAGAAGAGATTTGAAGAGAAGAGATTTGAAGAGAAGAGATTTGAAGAGATTTGAAGAGAAGAGATTTGAAGAGATTTGAAGAGAAGAGATTTGAAGAGAAGAGATTTGAAGAGAAGAGATTTGAAGAGAAGAGATTTGAAGAGATTTGAAGAGAAGAGATTTGAAGAGAAGAGATTTGAAGAGAAGAGATTTGAAGAGATTTGAAGAGAAGAGATTTGAAGAGAAGAGATTTGAAGAGAAGAGATTTGAAGAGATTTGAAGAGAAGAGATTTGAAGAGATTTGAAGAGAAGAGATTTGAAGAAAAGATATTTGAAGAGATTTGAAGAAAAGAGATTTGATGAGAAGAGATTTGAAGAGATTTGAAGAGAAGAGATTTGAAGAGAAGAGATTTGAAGAGAAGAGATTTGAAGAGATTTGAAGAGAAGAGATTTGAAGAGATTTGAAGAGAAGAGATTTGAAGAAAAGATATTTGAAGAGATTTGAAGAAAAGAGATTTGAAGAGAAGAGATTTGAAGAGATTTGAAGAGATTTGAAGAGAAGAGATTTGAAGAGAAGAGATTTGAAGAGAAGAGATTTGAAGAGAAGAGATTTGAAGAGAAGAGATTTGACCTGTTATTGATAATATACCTACACATTATGGAATGACAACTACCGGATATGTACAATATGTCAGAAGAGCGATTTTAGATAATCTTTTGGTATTGAGCATTTTCATTTCAATGGAACTAGAATAAAGATGTAGATCTTCCTGAATAAAACTTCTAATTTAGCACTCTCAATATCTATATCTTCAAGATCTAGATGTAAAATATCAATTTGGGATAATGTATATGTAATTTAGATAAGATTTATGTAAAAAAAACACACTAGATAATCGATTAATAGACTAATCGTAATATTAAATTTTTAAATAGTACATAAGTTTTAGTATTTTATAACATTGCAATATTGACAAATTCACAATCTTGACTTTAGAAATAAAAATCTACACTTTAAGTCTAGAATTTAAAATTATAGATCTTGATATAGTCTAAATCATGGCTGTCTGGTAGTGCGTTTTGCGCGCTGGACTGTCGTTTGGATTCATCGATGGTCCCAGGTTCAAACCCTGCCCGCTCCCATCTCCCGTCGTCCTGCGGGAGGTTTGGACTACAACTCTGAAGGAACATTTGAAACTTGTAAAACAATAAACATTCTAAACTAGATCAAGAAACTCTAGATCTAGATTCTACAATGATTTTAATTAGAACTTAAATCTAAATCTAGTTTTAAAAATCTAGCTCTGGTGTAAAAAGAAATCTAGATCTAGTGTAAAAAATCTAGCTTAACTCCATATGACGTCAAATGGAAAAAAAAACACTACGTCACACTGCCTAGTTAGACTAAAAATGTCTTGTATACGAGCGTCTTGTATACGAGCATCTTGTCGAGTGCTCATAGACATTGGTGCACCGAGTGAGATCTTTAAGCATTTCATTTAAAGAATAACTCCATATGACGTCAAAGGTAAAAATTCCATTACGTCACACTGCCTAGTTAGACTAAAAATGTCTTCTATACGAGCAGCTTCTCGATGGTTCATAGACATTGGCGCACCAAGTGAATTCTTTTAGCATTTCATTCGATGGGCTAGTTAGACTAAATATGTATATAACATATATATAAAAGGATTAAAGACGCTTTTTTTTGTCTGTCAGTCAGTCTGTCCGTCATGTTAATAGCGAGAAAAAAAAAGACTAAAAGTTATTGAAAATCTTATTTAAATTTAGTTTCCCTTTCGAAACATCGCATTAGTTTTAAGTTTCTATAATAGATTGTTCCTGGTGTTTATATATTTATAGTGAGAGAAAATAAGAATTCCAGATTTTTCAGATACCGTTAAATAAATTTGTGGGATGGTCTGTTATGAAAATTAGATGTACCATAGACTTATGGAGAGATTTTCAAATCATACTTTGGTGTTAGGAAGTTGTTTTCCTTAAAAATCGGAACATAATATTAACCATAATTAGATTTCCTAACGTTTTAGATAGAAAGTTAAATGTAGTGTAAGAGAGAAGTGCGATATTACATAAATAGAATTAAACTATTTTTCATAAACAATTTGGAACAACCAATTTTCGTAAATGAGAAAATTATTTGTTTTATTTATTAGAAGTGGGATTTCAAACATTTATTAGCGTTATTAGATTTTTCAGCTAAAAATTCGGATCATTTTTGGCGACGATTTGTAAGAAAATTAAGGTAGCGTAGGTCGATTTCTTTTTCGAAATAAAATCCGGAACATTCTTTACCGATTAAACAACTTTTATTATTTTGCAGCAGAAAATTAATAGTAAAATAAGTCTCAAAAGTGATTTTCAATAATCGTTTCTAGTAAATTACTTTCTTATTTTAAAATCCTGAACAACCTATTGTCGATATTTTTGAAAAAAAAGTCATTTGGCATAAATTTGTGTTAAGTTAAAAATTCGGAACAATTGATATTGATAAATAAACTATAGTGACGTAGTGTCAATGAATATAAGTGTAATATTAGTCAATTATGCGTTTTCAAACAATTATTTGACATAATTTATTTTTTATAAAACAATATCCGGAGAAACTTTATAGTTAATGAAATATAAATCAGTATAGATATATTTTTTTACCATGAATATGCTATTTACATAAAAAAAAACCGGAACAATGTATTAAAGATCATGTGTTTATTGCAACGTTTAAGCATGGAAATAAAATCTAATATAAGTTAGAAGAGCAAACAAATATTCATTGGCATTGATTTGTTTTTCACAAAACATCCGGAACAATCTATTATAGATACTTTAAACTATTGCAATATTTCGTAATGAAAAATTTAAGGTTAAATCAGATTTACAATAACCTCTAGTGTTATTTGTTAATCTAATCGTGACGGACAGACAGACCAACAGACAAAACGCACAAAAATAAGCTTTTATTTAAATGGGGGCACTAAACAAAAAAAAAAATAAAATCTGATTTTTTAAAAAAGTTTAAAGAATTGGTTTAGCACCCGTACATGTTGCGACGTTACGCTACTGCACGAAAGGCGCTGCATAAAAAGTCAATTTTAAAAAATGTGCGTGATATTTACATACAAAGTGCATTATTAGCCTTTATAAACAAACAGAAATGTTTTCTTTTATTTTTAGCAGCTAGTTGACCAGAAAAAACACATTTAACTATTATTTATATTTGTTGTAAACATTTTTTGTACATTTTATAAATATATTTGACTTAGAGATACTGAAAATACACAAATATTGTCCATCTTTGTTAGCATATTGTAACATTGCCTCGCTTACATTTACGTTATTGTTTTAGAATTGGTGTATTTTTATGAAAAAATCGCTTGCATAATTAATTTTATAAATTAAACGATTTGCTTTTAGAAAACAAAAGTAGCCGTTGCACCTAAACTTTTCAAGCCAGATTTAATGGTGAAATAATATTTTTCATCTCTTCTAGTTTTCGAGATCTGAGTGTGACAGACGGACAGACGGACATTTTGCACAAACCTAAAAGCGGCTTTTTCCCTTACGGGGGCCGCTAAAAATTAATGTATGCTTCGAGAGAAAGAGTTGAAAGATTGGATTAAACAATGCCGCGAAGTGCATTATTATTTGGTTAAGTTTTTTTGTTAAAAATTTATATAAAAAAGGATTGTTATTAAATATAAAAGAACAAGCGCTTCAGTTAAAAAGAACATTCGCTGTAATGGAAAGGAACATTCACTTCAATTAAAAGGAATATTAATTCGATTAAAAGGAACACTTGCTTTAATTAACATTCCCTTAAATTAAAAAAAAGGAACATTCGCTACAATTAAAAGGAACATGTTTTTTCAATTAAAAAGGCAATGCTTTATTAATTTAAAGGAACATTTGCTTCAATGAAAAGAAATATTCGCTTCAATTTAAAGGAACATGTTTTTCAATAAAAAAAAAAAAAAGAAACATGCTTTTCCTTCAACAACTGCAAAACAGGTTGCATTTTTATTTCAAACTAGATGATGGATTTAGTCCTAGCGTCAAATTGTTGCCCCATCCTTTTCCTCTGAAAGAATCGGGACGAAGGCCCTTGAGACTCTTGACCACAAGAAAAGATTTCTCCCAGTGGCCAAGAATGAGAGCATGGCTCATCATTGACTTCTCTAAATGATCCTTTAATCACATACCTTTGTTTAAGCTACATCCGGTTGCCCCTATCCAACGAGTGCGGAGGCTGAGCTATCCTGTACATAACCGTTAAAATGCCGCCACGGCAGCCTGCGACCGCCGTCAGGCGTAGCGACTGACACATGAGAAGCGAGCATTTTACTTTCTCACCACACGCAATGTACAGGGCTGAACCTGACTGAAGGTTATGGTCACTTTTACCTGTTAACCTAGTTCCTTTTATGGACAGTTCCACGAATGTGCCGCGACGACCCAACCCTTCCTTGCCTCTCCCCCCCCCCCCCCCACTATAGAAACAATTGGCTTTCTATTCCATTTTTAGAGAGGTACAATATTTATGGCATGAATAAGGAACAAAATAATCCTTAATCGAAGATCATTCATTTCTTGTAATATAGAATATTTTTTTTTAATGTTACAGTTCCTTTTATAAGCTTTCAAACTCTTCACAGGTAGACACTGAATTGACACGGATTTTGAAATAGTTTCAACGAATATCCAAGAAATTTGACAGTTTATGGTAAAACAATTTCTAGCTAATTGACTACACAAAGAAAACTCTAGTTTGACTTTTTTTCTGTTCAAAATATAATCAACTTGAAATTGACTGTTCTGGAAGAATTTAATTGTGTAAGCTCACTAGAAAGATTACTTGCAAAATTGAAGAGTTGCTTTTTCATAAAAATACACCACTCTAAACCATATTCACTATTAAAAGCAACAAACATTGAAGGCACTTTAGTAGGGGAGATAACTATTTACCAAATTTTTTTTACACATTTATGCAAATGGTTTTAGATTTTTTGTCAAAAATGGACGTTGACAGTTGGTTAGAGGAACAAGTGAACATACATTATCTCTTCCGGAGACCATTCAGTATTAGATCAAGATGTATAATAAAACCTTATTAGTTTTTAAATAATCTTCCTCAATATGGAGTGAGTGAGTATGTGTATATAGATTATGTAAATAAGTTTTTCTCCTTTTATATTTTTTTTTCTATCTGAGATTTTTAGAAATATAAGATGAAAAAAAATGGTTTCATTTCTAATTAATTTCCCTAAATATTTACTTTTCTAAGTAGAAACCAAGAGCTACGAGAAGCCAATGTATAGATCAACTTCCTGTTTACACTTCTCTTGGGACCTTAACGCGTTAACAACGTGCTCAGACTTAGGTGAGTAGAACGTTCCCTTCGAAAAGCCTTGAACTACAAACACGTGTTCAAGATAGAGATGAACCATTGAACTACAAACACGTGTTCAATATGGAGATGAACCTGGAACTACAAACCCGTGTTCAAGATGGAGATGAACACTTAAACTACAAACACGTGTTCAAGATGGAGATGAACACTTGAACTACAAACACGTGTTCAAGATGGAGATAAACACTTGAACTACAAACAAGATGGAGGTGAACACCTTTCTGCTGTTTATGAAAAAGTTGAATTTTTTTTTTAAATCAAGAAGATATAAAAGAATCAATTCAATTGATGAACAATATGCGATTCCGTCAACACTAAAAATAAAATCCAAAAATTTCATCATTTAGGAAAAAAAAAAAAAGGAGATCGTGTCTTTCACTATATCGGAGGTCTAGTAACCCTGAACTAGAGCTATATTATAAAAAAAACTACGAAAACGAACCCATATCCCTTTAAAAGAAAGTAGTGCAGCAACGAAAATAAAATAAAATAGAGCAACACTGTATTTTTTAATATTGTAGTTCATTTAAAAAAAGAACACTCTAAGCAAACAGAACGATTTGCACACGCATATAACATCTATGAGATAGAGAAAGCTAGACTAATATTTCTGTCATAATCGGGTAATAATATAAATCGTTTCTATCATATTCACCATCTTGCGTCGATAAAGCCAATATCCATTGTCCCAATTCTTCCTAACAATAAAAAAAAATATCCAGAGATTTATTTGACATTTACTCTGTCTGGATAGCCCAATCTGGACAATTGATATATCTGTTTTTTTTTTTCCTTTTTTTCCCCCTCTATGGGTTGGTTTTCTGTGGACTTATTAGATACAACATAACCGCTAAGGCTTATTAGGAGATAAATAAAACTGACAAAGCTAGATGACCGACATACATATGATACACAGTGGTTCTATAACATTTTTTTTCAAAGCTTATATCAACTCTGTCTGTCTGTCTGTCTTTCCCGACACCCTATCTCGGATCAAACTGAAATTTTGAAAATTTATTTATTTTACGCGACAACACAAGAAACACAATTAGTTATTAGCTATTGGCAATTAATTGTTTTGTTTGGAATCTCAAATAAGGGAAAGAAACTGTGCTTGACTGAAGTGGTGGTATAAGCTGAATAGGTCCCCATTACACGTCGCCGCTTTTAAGTAAGATAAAAAAAAAAAAAACAATCATCTATTTTCAAATGCGTGGTTAGTATGTTGGCTTGAGGAGGCGTGAGCCATGACTTCGAATTCAGTTTGTTCCCTTTTTTTTTTTATTTAAATGCTTTAGAAAAGTGATTACGGGTAAAATTCAGCCAGATATTTATTTCTTTCTACCTCCCCCCCCCCCCTTTTCCATCTTCCCAACTGGTCCAGCTAAGCGATAGGATCATAGCGTAGGGAGAAAACTAATAGCATGGTCGTGCGGTTTGCTCGCTGGACTGTCGATCAGATTTATCGATGGTCCAGGGTTCAAACCCTGCCCGCTTCCATCCCCCGTCGTCCTGCGGGAGGTTTGGACTAGGAAGTAATTATCTTCAACTCTGAAGGAACATCCGAAACATGTAAAACAAACAAACAAAAGCATAAAATAGCGCTAAACAGAAAGAATTGGTAAAACAATATTTCTAATCGCACAGATTTATAGCTGTTGGTCTAGATCTATTACAAATTTAATGACATGACTGATCCAAACTAATTGATACAATTACACTTCATATAACCTTTCTTTAATTTTTTTAAAAATTATTACGTATTATTTATTGTTTTGTCATCTCATTTATGGGACTAGTATTTGTGAAATATTGAATGGAGAAAAAAAAAAAGAAACTAAAGTTTTCCCAGTGTGACCGTTCAGCTAGTAATTCTTTTCCCAAAGATATACATAAACTGTCATAAATTGTTACATTTTCTAAGAAAACAAGGCCGGATTTCAAAGAGGGTAGATGAGACTTAGATCTTAGGAAAGTCCCCAAGGCCGGATTTCGGATAGGCCAGGTGGGATCTACTGTCACGGGGTATCCACAAGAGAGGGGCCCCTACAAACGAGCAAAAAAAAAATATCCTTATTTCACGAGTAAAAACTGTTTTGCATTCTAATTTTATTTATTTTACCTACACTCCTTTAACTCTTACATTTGGTACAACTGTCGTGGTTCAATATTTAAGTGTCCGCGTGTAGCGTGCCCGTCATATATAAATGCAGCTCAGAATTTACGGCAATGCGTCAAACCAGGGTCTTACCCTCCACAACCCAAAAGTATTATTTTAAAGAAAAAAAATGAGATTAAATTTACAAATCCTCTATTTTTTTTATTCAAGACATGCTTTTAGATAACTCTTAATAATTATATTTTTATTAAAGCTTTCGAAAAAGTATGAAGTCCTCCAAAAAATTTTCTCAGGGCAGTGGCGTACCTAGGATGAGGGGTGGGGAGTATCCAAGTTTGAAAATCCACTGGCCCCCCCCTCCCCCCATTGAGAGGGGCCCTCAAATTAGTGTCCGAATTTATTTTGTACTTTAAATATTACGCCACTTTCTCAATTCATGATGTCGAATGTTAAAATGCACGAGCCTCTAAAGAGATCAAGCCCCCAAGCCCCAAAATGCCTAGCCACGCCACTGCCTCAGGACCTCCAGTTACTTAAATCCAGCCAAGTAAGTCCCATTTCAACAGATACATTTATCTCGTAGTCTACGTGTTAGCAAATAGACCGACACTCTACACATTTAGACATTATTTTTGTCTTGCACCCGTGCCTTTGTAATTAACACTTGACAAAATTATGGCACCTGACTCTTTCCATTCGGACAGAACCGGAACTTACCGAAATTAGGATCAAATATTAGACTATCCACACTGGCGTCGCTCTTGGCGCTAATGCTGCTGGTGTCGTCTGTAAACTGTTCACTGCGCATGCTCGAACGTGACGTTGTTGACATGGACGATGTTTTAGGCTGAATGGCGCGTGATTCTCGGGATATCTGCAGATCCTGTTGGGGGTAGACAATGACAACTTAACATTTCGTTTCAGACATGTTATTGATATTGTTATTGCAGTGTTTTTGGTGTCAGAAGTGATTAAGTATCAGACGTGACGTGCATGCTGGCTTATGAAATACTTGCATGCAGATATTGTCTCAAGTGCAGACAAACATAAATAATAATAATATAATTTAAAAAAAAAATGTTTGGTGAAAATATGTGTAGAATGTCATTAAAAATTTCTCAATTAACAGTTAGTATAAAAAGTCAACTACAAGAGAATTACTGCCATCAAAAGACTTAATTTATTTGCTGATTGAAAATAAAAGTATAAAAGAGATATAAAAAAATATTCTAATTATTACAATTCCTCTATTCACGTTAAACATTTATCGACAAAAACAAATGGAACCTAGACATGGATCTCAAAAACTGCTCTATTGAATTTCCTAGAAATTTGACAGTTGATGTATAATTTTGGAAAAGAATTACTAGCTAGATGGCCACAATTCCTTAAAGTGTTTAATAAATTAATTGTTCAGGAACATTTTGCGCACCGTCTTCCGAGTCTAGATCTATAGGCTTAAAATTAGAATAACATAAAGTCTTAACCAGGATATTTTGTTTGCGGGTTGGGGGGGGGGGGGTGAAGGCGAAAGGGCACGGGTAAAATAATTGGGTGGGCCCCTTTCACGGTCACGATTTCAACGTTTTTTCCTAAAAATTTAACATTTGGTGTATATCTTTGGAAAAGAATTACCAGCTAATAGGCCACACATATTCACCAGAACGATTGGACCATAGCGCAGGCTGAGCATGCTATATTTATTAAAGGTGCGATTTTCAAAAAGTAATTTAAAATAAGGTTACATGATTTACTGCACTATGCAGTTCATTTGTACATTATAACACAGTACTTAAATGTTGTTTTAAATTATATTCAAAGTAAATGCATACAAATAGATTTTTTCTCTTTGAAAAAAACAACATTTTATTTGTAAATGTAATAGTTAGTAGGATAGAAATTATTTCATTTAGTAATAAAAATGAAAACATTATTTTATTTATTTTTTTTTGAGTATGAATCTAAAACAATTTACATAAATGTGCTAAAAATAAGTTAAATTGTGATGACCTTTATTAGTGTCCCCTGATTTTTTACTATTAATAGTGAATAGTTGTAAAATGGTGTATTTTTATGAAAAAACTGCTTACATAGTTGATTTTAGAAATTACAATTTTCGCATTCGGAAAAGAAAAAGTTGCTGCTGCATCAGAACTTTGAAAGGTCTAAAATATCATGATATCGGATTGTCAATATCTTTTCTAGTTTACAAGATCTAAACCGGACGGGCGGACGAACAGACGTTCCACACAAAACTAATAGCGCTATTCCCCTTTCGGGGGCCGCTAAAAAATAAAAAATTTAGAATTTTACTGTAATTAAAATGTCTGTTGTTACGAGGTTAGATAATAATAGTAATAATCTTTATTATCCTTAATGAAATTCGTCTTAAAATGTGTGCATTACACTAAACAAAGGGTGATTTTTTTTTATTTCTAAAATCTTTTTAGCTTACGTATGAATGTTTTTCTCAAAAAGCTGCCTAAATGGGGCTTGTACTGTGTCTGCTAAACTAACCTAGGTCACAAGGAGATTAGTCTTAAGTCCAAGCATAAAGTACAGTATTTCAACTGGATATGTAGACCTAGATGTGACCGACCAAATTTATCCGGCTCACGTAGATCTGCATTAAAGTCATTGTGACCTCAAATTTAATGTTTTCTGTCTAGACAAGATAAATAGAGAAATAATTATAATCAACAAGCACTAGGAACTATATAAGCTAGGGGTTCTCTACCTGTGGCTCGCAGCCCCCTTGGAGGCGAATGAAAATTTTCCAGCGGTCGCCTAAGGTCATCGAAAATATTGATTTTTTTTTTTTTTAAATTCTAAAGCGCAAAACTTGTTTTGAACAAAGTTTTTGAAATTGAAAGTTTCAATTTTGTTGTCATTCCAGGATAGACAATGCAGACTGAATCAGAATAATTTCAAACTTTATTTTTTTAGCAGGCTAAATATTAACGTTACGTTACGCCATTTTGAAATCCTAGCTATTATTTCTGATATCTGTGAAAAAGGTATTTCGTTTATAATCAATAACACTCCATCGTTTCATAGTGCATGTTATTGAAGGTAATAGTTTTATTCTGGAACAACCCATACTATAGGATCTTGACTTTTAGAACGGGAAGAAATAATTTCGAAATGTCCAGCCTGTTAGTTATGAAGTCAAAATATAGAAAAAGACTTCATGCAGAAAAAAACTTGATGCAGAAAAAGACTTCATGCAGAAAAAGACTTCATGCAGAAGATGTTGCAAAGAATGTCCTGAGAACTCCGAGCTGGTGAAACAGAAACAAGCTCAGAATATTGTAGCAGTGTAGTTTATTATGATGAATCAACCCTCTCTTGCTTCGCCATGCTTTTCGAATTGTCACTTATTTTATATAACATGAACAGAAAAGTATATAAAAGTCCAAGATTTACTTTTATTTATTTGTAATTTAATTCTGAAGTGAAGACTATAAATTACAATAATAGAATGGCATATAGTTTCGTGATTAAATATAAACCTTATTAGATATTTGCCTTAAGATAACAATTACTTATGCTTATGAGCGAAAATAATGTTACAGCTGGGGGTCGACGCAAAGTGAGGAATAGAAGAAAGGGGTCGCTGAGCTAAAGAGGTTGACAACCGCTGCGACAGGCCTTATAAATGTTAGAGAAAAAGTACAATGACTAGGAGAACAATCCCCGAGAACATTAAGATGACAAACATTAAATTAATTTTTTAAAAATATTCAACATCCTAATGGGGTACCTAAAAACTACGAATTTGTCCTAATATTGGCCTAACTAAAGATTTAATCAATATTATGATGCATAAATCTTTTTCTTTTTTTTACAATAATAAAAAATAGAACATATTCAAAATGTTATTTTAAAAATATTTAGACCAAAGTAGCTCAGTTGCCTAAAAGATAGCATTTTTACAATTTCAAAATTGTGTGTGTGTGTGTTAAAAACATTTCTCTACTTTTGTGATTCACTGCGTTATAGTTTAGACCAGTGGTTCCCACAGTGGTCCATATAGACCCCCAGGGGTCTACGAGGACTTCCAAGGGGTCTACGGTAATGAAAAAATAAATTGGGGGTCTATGACCTTGTCACAATCATCAATAGTGGACGTCAGATGTCACAGGTCTATACAGATGCTATGGTAGATGTCACGTTGAAGATTATCTTGATCTATATCACACCATCAATGATCGTGATTGCCGAGGATCTTGAAATCGTCTTTTAATAAGTTGATCGTATAGAAGTAGCTAGACCTAGTTGATAATACGATCATTCAGAATGTTGCCAGTTGATAAGAGGATCATCAAGAAGTTTCCAATCGCTAAATCGATCTAAGTATGTTACTATATTCAATGAAGAAGCTTCTCTTCGTCTAAAACAATGACTTTAATTCAGAACTTGAAAAAGCTATTCACAAATAATTACAATGGTTAAATGTACTTGAATAAAATAACAGATCTACACAATAATATAATTGAGTTCTAATACAAAACTCTAGTACATGTTCTCACTAACACGTTCCATACAAGACTGGCTAAAAATCTAGAACCTTTCCCCGGGTATAGCGTTGTCACGTGTCTAACGCACCTCATTCCAATTCCAACCAATAAATGCAGCTCAATGTACAAAAATTAATATTTCAAAACCAATCACATTTATTCTGACACATAGCCCTCCGCGTGATGGAATTTCCCGAGGTCGCTGACGAGCTAAATAAAGATACTGTGTACGTGACAGACCTGTAAATAGTGGCTCTTATTAAAGCTTGTCTAAACTTTAAATTTTATTTTCTATTAACGATTTGTTCCTTAGTTAATCCAGAAGTCCTTCGAAGAGCGGGTCTGCAAAGCTTCCAGACAATCCTGATGCAGTCCCAGCTGCGATGGGAAGGTCACGTCTGCAGAATGGAAGACCGCCGCATCCCTAAACGACTCTTGTATGGCCAACTAAGAAAAGGAAAGTGCTCGCAAGGTGGTCAAAGAAAGAGCTTTAGAAACACCCTCAAAGCTTCTCTGAAGGCGTTCAGCATAGACCCAGGCACCTAGGAGACAGAGGCTTATGACAGAGCATCATGGCGTCGCGCTTTGAAAACTGGCGCACAGGTTGCTGAGGAAAAAAGAACAACGCTGGCAGAAGAAAAACGCCAGAAAAGAAAAGCAAGACAAACGACACTAGCTCCAGCTGGAATAATCTGCCCAGTGTGCGGCCGAACATTCCGGGCTCACATAGGACTCACCGGCCACATGAGGAGGCATAAAACCCCAGTGCAAAGCCCTCAGCCCCCTGGATGACAAAGTGGTCATCATCGAACCACGATGGACGAACTATATAGTCCTTTAAATTTTAACCCTGTTGAATGATTTTTTCGTATTTTAAAATGTTAACATCTTATTTTACTTAGCTTAATTTTGTCAACATGAAAGTAATATTGTACATGGCCGAGTCTAAAAATTACTGCAGAAAGTCCAGTGTTGGTGATTAGAAATTTGGCTTCATTTCGTCCTTGTGAAACACGCCATTAAAATTTGCATTTGGGCTTTTTCTTCAACAAAGTTTAAAGTTATGTCGATATAAAACTATTAAATCTGGAACATCTTTTGAGACAACGCCAATATGATAAAATAGGTTGAGATTTGAAATACTTTCAAACACTTTAAGTTCAGAATACAGTCACATTAGAAAAAATGTTTGATTAAACATCACAAAAAAAAAAGATGTTTGTTAGCATTTTACAATACTTTACTTTATCAAGCTCTAGAAAACTGCAAAAAAACTGACTTGCTATTGAAGTAGTTTAAAAATATGTTTTACACATTGCACTCATGTAAAAATGCTTTAGAAAAAACAAATTTGAATGTTAATATGATGAAAATATGAAATGAATGGACTATAATTAGTATGTTCGTTTGTCAAAGTATCTTTGTGAAGAGAAGTTCTATCATCTTAGAGTTGAATGAGTGTTTTAGACCTAGGAATAGAGAGATGTGTAACCGGAAACAAATTCTTATCCGCGATTGATCTATTCACAGACCTTTACATATATATTTTATGCACGTAACTCTTTTTCAAGCTCTTATGGAAGTCGCCCTAAGCAATCTTTTCTGTCTTAGAAAAGTATTGATCTTTAGTCTTCAAAGTTTAAATATAATACAAAATCATTTCTCGGATTTTCTTTAGAATGGGCTATTAATCACAGAACCATATATTCACGCTAATATATGAAACAAAGCCATTTCCTGTTAGTTTCCATTAAGATAATGTTTCAAAAATCCTAGATTGAAATAATTCATGTCTGTTGATTTTAATCGTCTTATGTACATTTAAATAGATTGATTACCTAGATCTTTCTAGAATATGTATCTAAAAATTGCAAAATAATAATTATGAGACGAGAGTAGACCTACTCGTAGTTTTGATCTTCAATTACTAGATCTAGATCTAAAAATTAAATTATATGTTACATAGGTTAGGGTTGAAAAAACAGACGAAAAACTTTACTTCTTATAACTGCTTTACAAAACAACGCCTTGTTTCAACTTTTAAAAAAATCACGACATTTTAGTTTTAAAAGATCTCCATGTCCAGTCTAGATACACTATATATAAGTATATGGCTAAGATCAAATCTATAGATCACAGATCATAGATCACAGACCTATACAAATTTATATAAAGGCGGTTTAGAGCTTGAAATAGGTCTAGTCTAGTAGAGTTGAATGTAGAAAAGAACTAGACTTAGACAATCTGGTCTAGATATCTCCTCAGAGCTCTAAAATAGGCCTATATATAAATGAAATTAATTTAATAAGATTTATTGGCTTTAAATGTATTGATTGAATTTTTATGTATATATAATACAGACGTTACTTCAAAACAGAAGATGATTACGACCTACGCGTCATGCATCTAGTCATGCATGTTAACCATTGATTGCTAAGTCACTGGTTTTACTGGCTGGCTCAGGCAACACATTCCATGCTCTAATAGCACTAGGTTAAATAACTTTCTAGTTTTATGTTCTTATTTGATTTATAGAAATTTCTTTTAATAAATCCTAATGCTTTGTTTGATTTTTTTTTATTGTTTCATCAATATGTGGATTCCATGACAGTTGTTAATTTATTATAACACCTTGGTATTTTGCGTTTTTTAGTTTGTGTTACTGGTTTGCCATGAATAATTTGTTTTAGTTTTTTTCTTACTCTTAATAACTGACGTTTTTCTAGGTGGAAAGACATGATCCAATTTGATTTCCATTTTTGTAATTCATCTAATTCTCGTTGGAAAATGTCTGTATATTGTATTGATTTTTATTGTTCTATGTATTATGCAATCATCTGCAAATAATCTGACTTTTGTTCCTGAAATAGTGCAATTTTGTAAATCATTTAAATAAATTAAAAATAGTAGTGGACCCAAGACTGTTCCTTGAGGTACGCCTGAGTTCTTATCTTATATAATACAGACGTTACTTCACAAAAAGAAGATGATTACGTCCTACGTGTCATGCATTTAGTCATGCATATTAACCAATGACCTAAATTCTGCTAAGTCACTGGTTTTCCTGGCTAATACAGGCATCCCAATCCATGTGCCTTAATCTTTGTGTATGATTTAGATCCATTTATTATTACAGTTTGTTCTCTCGATATTAGAAAATCCTTAATCCACTGATGCAATGTACCATCAATGTCAAAATATTTTAAGTTTTTAAAGCAAACTATGGTGTGAACTTTGTCAAAAGCCTTGGGAAAATCAATAAGATAGCATCTATTTGCTCACTATTAACTAAACTTTTTGAAAAATCATTAATTTGTCCTATTAGTTGTGTTTCACATGATCTATAGTCCTATTTCCTAAAGCCATGTTGGTATGGAGTAAGGACATTATGTTTGTCTAAGGGGTTTATGATATTGCTACATATTATGCGTTCTAGGATTCTACATGTGATGCTGGTTAGTGATGCTGGTCTATAGTAGTTTCCTGGGTCAAACTTTTCTTCACACACACACAAACACACATATATAAATATATATATATACACACACACACACACATGCACACACATACATACATACATACATTCATACACATATATATATAACTATGCAGAAACATAGCTAATTGTAATTAATATAAAAACATCACGATTTTTTTTTCGGATCATTTATCTTATTTATAGCAATTATATTTAGATCACCTGCAATATTTATTTCAACAATTATCATCAGCTCTCATATTTATTTCAGCTATCATTTTTATAACACCTACCATATTTTTATCAATTATCCTAATTATATCAGATTTTAGATTTCCTGTTTATATCGGCAATTTATAATACATTAAATATCATATTAATATCCACTACTACATTTAGTTTCGTCATCATGCGAATATCAGCTCTCATATTTATCATTGTTATATCACCTAAAGTTTTTATAACAGCTACCAAGTGAACTATCCATTTAAAAACAACTCTTTTAAAAAGACAGTTGCTGATATTAGTCTACTTTCGAGATAACCTTGATGTCCTACGTGACCTTAATGGCTTACCTCAGATTCAGATTCGTTATTGTTTATTCCACTGAGATCTTCCCCTGCGTGATGCTTTCTCATGGCCGACTCCACCGTTTGGCGGAAGGCAGCCTCGGGAGTGGTCGGAGACGATTTAAACTTGGCTAAAAATTTTGACAGTTGCATCATGTCTGGGAGAAGCTCTTAGAATCGTCTTATGGGAGCGAACAAGCAAACGGCTGCCCTTAAAGCTTCCATAAACGCCCCTCTCCTTGCGACAAGGGCACCAGAAATCTTAGCTTTGTTGATGCGAGCGAATAATCAGAGAATTCTTGCAATCGTCATAAGTTTGACTCTGCTAGACCGGCTTGAGTGTTACGCTACAACCAACAAACTCAACGCAGACATTAGTTCATTCAATTAAGTAATCAACTTCAGAGAACAAGCCAGCAGACATGAACTCTGTGAGCTCAAGAAATTATGTTTAGAAGAAAGAGAAAAAAAAACAACAACAACAAAACAGCTTAGTCTTGTTTAATCTAATAGTTTTTAACACTTGAACTGGTTTGTCCCAATCCGATAATGCCCAGCTCTGGTTAAAAAAAAAAGTCTAGCTGTTGAGATTTCAATGCTCCATTGTTCAAGATTAGAAAAAGCTTTTTGTTTGTCTTCTTCCAGTGCTGATGTCGATTTGTCTACAACTAGTCACTGACTTCTCCTATAAGTCACATCATCTTAATCTTTTATAACTACACAGCCAACAAGAAATTTGATGTCAATTAAACGTATTTAAATGATATTGCAATGATATCGTAAAACCGCCACAAAAACACTTTGAATATATCAGCATTACACACTATAACTATTACACACTATAAAGTATTACACACTAAACATGTTACACACTCTAGCGAGTCATTGTGAGAAGAGCAAGTAACCAATTACTACGTAAGAGCAGAAGTATGAATCAATAACCTTAATGTCTATGTGTTAGAACTCACTTCAAACATTTGGTCGCTCACAGTAGTACCAGTCCCACTTCACGATACTTTATATACATGTTGTAACATTTATTACTTTGACTTTTAGAGCTATGCAAATTTCGTAACTTCTGAAACTAGATTAAGTCTATGTTTATGTCTTATTTTCGGTATTGTAAATTAAAATTAAAAAAAAAGGACTCCTGTTATTGATCTCATGCGCCCACACATCTGTTTCCCCCCACATAATGTGTGTGTGTATGTGTGAAACTAAAGTATGTCGACAGCTATGTAAGCAAGTTTGTTTATGTGTGTTTGCATATAAGCGTGTGTGTGTTATTGTACAATGTTATGTTGACCTAATGCTCTTTATGCATTTGTTTTGGGTTGTTTCCAGGCCTGACTCCCGTCACGCGCCTCGTCATATGGGTTGATTGATTTATCATATCATGTAATATGAGAGCTGGTTTATCAAAACAGATTATTATGTCACATTTGTGTGACACACACTCACAAACATAGGAGCATGAACAAGTGTAAACAGACTTACAGAAACACACGCAAACACTTTTCCACTCGCCAGTGTCCTAGCTATCATAGAAATACTAACTTTACATCAGTATCAGCTGACCTTAAGTATCTTAGCTAACATAGAAATACTAGCTCTATGTCATTACCAGCTGACCAACAGTATTCTAGCTAACTTCAGTACTAGCTGACTCGCAGTGTTTCAGCTAACATAGAAATACTAGCTCTATGTCAGTACCATCTGACCCGCAGTGTCTTAACTATCATAGAAATAATAGCTTTAGCTCATAAAGCTGGACGCAGTGTTCTAGCTAACTTGGAAATACGAGCTCTATGTCAGTACCAGCTGACCCGCAGTATTCTAGCTAACTTAGAAATACTACCTATATGTCAGTACCAGCTGACCTGCAGTGTCTTAGCTAACATAGACATAAATTATTTTAGCTAACTTCAGTACCAACTGACTCGCACAGTGTCTCAGCTAACACAGAAATACTAGCTCTATGTCAGTACCAGGAGTCCATATCCGCCCATTGACCTGGTAATTTTCGCCCCCCCCCCCCCATTCTCGAATCTTATACTCTCAGTGCATAATAAAGTATGTAGTTTATAGGATCTATGTGACAATGTGTAGATATGTTGTGGTTGTATGTGACAATGTGTAGATATGTTATGGTTGTATGTGATAATGTGTAGATATGTTGTGGTTGTATGTGGCTATATGTAGATATGTTGTGGTTGTATGTGGCTATATGTAGATATGTTGTGGTTGTATGTGGCTATATGTAGATATGTTGTGGTTGTATGTGGCTATATGTAGATATGTTGTGGTTGTATGTGGTTATATGTAGATATGTTGTGGTTGTATGTGACAATGTGTAGATATGTTGTGGTTGTATGTGGCTATGTGTAGATATGTTGTGGTTGTATGTGGCTATGTGTGGATAGGAATGTGAAGAATAGTTATGGACGCTTCACGATTGATTGTTACATAAAACAAAAGTTGTATATCCAAGAATGGTGCAGAACATAAAAGTCACCTACAGTTTGGGGGATGACGAGCCAGTGTTTGGACATGTTACCATTTTGGCCAATTTTAATCCCCCCCCCCCCCCCCAAGCATCACTTGGACAGAATTAAACTTGAAAATAGGGAGCAATTACATTCTACATGCTTAAGACAGTGGGGCGTAATGGCCTAAAAGTAAAGCACTTGGCTTCCGAAACAATGGGTCCCGAGTTCTATTCCCGGTGAGTACTCACATTTGATTCTGCATTTTTTTTAGTACTTTTCCTTGGTCCATCCAACTCTAATGAGGTTAAGGTGGTCGCTCCTTGTGGTGTCTACATGAAACTCTCGCTAAGCGTGAGGGACTGTTCTAGACGATCTCATCATCTCTCCCCCCCCCCCCATAGATCGCGAGGTCTGAGAGGGGTACCTTTAGGAGTTTACCATGATTAAGACACCCTCGGAGTCACGTGCATAGAATGAACCAAACAATAGATAGAGAGTGCTTCGTTTTGCATTGCGATATTGATGCTTGAGAGATATCGGACACACAGTTTTTGGATCATTACTTTTTTTTCTGCGCAAAGTCTTACAAGTGTGGCTCATTGAGTAAAAAAACAAAAAAACTCCATCTTTTGAACTGAGCCTACACCCATTTTTCCCAGTGACACGAATCATGAGATAATGTCGAAATAGGAACCCCTTCACCAAACGTGACCTTCAATACTAGTAACTGTGATCAGAGGTCATGCGATCAGAGGTCATGTGATCAGACGTAATCCATAACCCGTGGAGAAGCCCAGTAAATCTTCATCCATCTCAATTTTAAAATTGAACACCCAGAAAGGGGAGAGAAAGGCTTATGAAGGTACATTTCTGGTGTTGGTTTGGATAAGGCAGAAGCGAACACGGGTTATAGCCCTTTGAATCTACTTCCCTTTTTCTGTGTGTGCCTCACGTTTCTCTCTTCTCTAACAGAAACACATCCAAACCAATTTTATTTAATCAAACATAAACAATATGGTACAAATATAGCGTTGCTGACACGTTGGCTGCTATATGCTGACACAAACGCCAAAACTGGTAAAATAAAAACACAAAAAAAACTTAGGATTAAAATTAGGCTGGAACGGGGGAAGGTGCATGGAGGCATGGGGGTAAATATAATATGTATTGAATATTTAAGGTATGCTTGTGTGTTGCGAAATATATATAGATTTATATCTACATCCATAGATGTAGAAGTCATCTGATTTTATAACTGACGGTTAACAAATGTTTCATGTGGCCAGCACAACGACCAACCGCCTTTATTTTCCCAAACTTATGTCAGGTACAGATTAGAGTTGGGTGGACTTGAGGGGGTGGGGCGGCTATATATTCCGAATCTCAAAAATGTCAGTCTTCACCGAGATTCGAACCCGAGACAGATCAGTTGGTAAGCAAAGTTCTTTACGTCTAAGCTATGGTTCTCCCTTGTTATAACGATAAGTGTCAGACCTTGCGATCTATAGGGCAGATGATATGAAGGCCATCTGTTTTTTTGTGGCCAACGGTTAACGAGAGTGTCATGTGGCCTCCTCAACGACCGACCGCTATAATGATAAACATCTATATGATTTGTTTGTTTTTTTCGCTTGAAAAGATTCACTTTCAAAAGGAAATAAAAAAGTACTGGATTTTTTTCAATCAATAATAATAATTAGGAACTGACTAAGACTTTGAAACCAAAAACAAATTAGATCTCCCAAAGTCAACATAGAGGATTATGTTTACTTTTTACTATCTTTCTTGTTGGGAACTTATAAAAACCTTTTTTTTTCTGTATTTGATCCATTAATCCAACAAACAAAAAAATGTTGAATTTCGTATCATTTACATTATAACAAAAAAAAAACAACAAAAAAAAACAGATGGCGGAAAACTAATAAAACCAAAAAGAGCGGGAGATTAACCTTTTCTGGCAGAGAAGATTTCCTATAGAAAATCTGGCCACTGAATTCAAAAGATCATACTTCCTCATTCCCTGACATGAGACTTGTACTTCAGGAAACCAAGGGCTGGTAACTCGAAGTACATTGCTCACTCAAACTCAACCCATAAGACGAGCAGTTGAGGGAAGGGGTAGAGAAGGTGCAGCCTAGTATTGACCATTATAGAAATGCCCTTACTCAAACTCTTGTTGCAATGGGGGGGGGGGGGGGGGGATTTTCTTTTTCTGTACTGCACAGCAGAGAACCTAAAGAAGAGATAATCACTCGACTACAGAAACGAACAAAGAAGCGGAGTAATCTATCAGGGAGGTCTATTTCGCGAGCTGCAGGATTAACAACAGGAGGAGTAAATCATCCCGTGTCCCTGGACATTATTGGTTTCTTGTTTGACCAGTTTATGTTGAATATTATTTGTTGGCTGGCATGTTTTCTTTAAACAGACTTGATATTGCTTGAAGTTAATCGTATTTTCCCCACAGACTATCTTGATGCAAGAGTCTTGACAGACATTTCCCAGACATGAAAATATATAGCGTTATTTACGTAATGAAAAGCTGATCAAAATACACACTTAGGATTTCAATAGTTTCTCTAGTCCATGGGACGATCATTGGGAGATTGTGTAGTTACATTATACATCGGGGGGCGCGGTGGTCAAGAGGTTAAGCGCTTGGCTTCCGAACCTGAGGTCCTCAGTCTGAAAGGGAAAACTTTACATTATACATTATACATTAAACATCAACTAACAGATTTAATTGATGACGTTTCAAAGGGTTTAGATAATAATAAGCAAAGATTCCCATTTTGTTAAGACTTCTCTGACACAGTTCGTATCTAATTTAACAAATTAAAATATTTTGGCATTACCGGTCCCTTTACATAATTACACCAACAAATTCAGGATTTCTTGATGTGTAGAAAACGAATCCATATTATTAATGTTTTAATTATAAATGGTAAAAAAAACAACTGAAACTTTACAACCGGAAATGCCAATTAGTAAGAGTAACAAAAAAATACAAATAAATTTCTAATTTATGGTAAATCAGTTACACGGATTTAAAACTTGAAATATTTAGGTGGTATAATACATGAAAAATTATTAAATTCCCCCCCCCCCCTCCTCCACCAATCCCAAAAAAAAAAAAAAATGAAACTGTGAGAAGATGAAACAAAGTACTAGGTATAAGGTGTATTCAAAGAAATTTTCTACAAATTAATCTGGAACCTCAGTTTGACCAAAAAATTATGCGTTTGTAACCCCTCAACTCAAACATAAAGAAATTAGAACAGACGCAGAATAAAGCCGTGAGATTTATAACAAATGAATATTCAAATTTGACAAGAGTAACACCAATAGTAAAAGTCTCTAAACTTTAGTTACATTTCAGGACAAAAGGCTAAAAAGTAAAGTAGCAATAATACAGAAAACACTGACCATGATCTTCTAATACAAAAAAACAAAATCTAATAAAATACTCAGAAAGACACAAAGATAAAGGCACATTCCTTGTCCCATACGCTAGGACAAATTTGTACAAATGCTCCTTCTTCTCTAACTGCTATTAGAGCAAAGAACAGGCTGACTGAATAGATAGACAGATAGAGAGAGAGAAAGAGAAAGAAAGAGAAAGAAAGACAGAGAGAGAAAGAGAGAGAGAGAGAAAGAGAGAGAGAGAGAAAGAGAGAGAGAGAGAGAGAAAAAGAGAGAGAGAGAAGCTGAACACAGAGAAACTTTTCCTTAACTTAAATATTACATAAAATGAAAATCCGATATTGTGTTTTCATTAGTCAAAAAGATGTACGTTATTGAAATGTAATCTATGAACTTCAAGAGTATTAATAAACTATTGAATTTTTTTTTCGCTTTAAAGATTATCAATTAAGATTTTCTACATTTGAACTCTAAACTTCAGTGATTGGACATCAATGACAAGTCATTGGTACCTTGAGTAGATTTTTTAAAGAGATAGCTTGGATATTAAGCTGAGCAGAGAGATTATGAGAGAGAGAGAGAGAGAGAGAAAGAGAGAGAAAGAGAGAGAAAGAGAGAGAGAGAGAGAGAATGATTAAAAGAGAGATGCTTAGTTACATAGACATAGAAACATATAGACCTGCCAAGTTTTACTCGCTCATTTTGATCTGCTATTTAAATCGATAGTAAAAACACACTAGATGTAAAGATTTAATTAGTTCTTTACCCAAAGCAAACCTGTGATCTTTAGTTACAAGAATCTAAATAAAACACACTTCTCATAGGTAACAATTACATATTAGAAAGAAATAGTAGATCACAGACCTCTCTCTCTCTCTCTCTACATATATATACATATTATATCCAGACTGGACAAGGAGATTTTAACACAACAAAGAAAATGTGAAAAAGTTTCAAAAAAGCTGAAACAAGGTGTTGTTTTGTAAAGCAGTTATAAGAAGCTCATTTTTTTTTTTTATCTCTAATCGATGTAATTTCATGTTTAGATCTAGATCTAGTAATTGAACATCGAAAATAAGAGTACTCTCGTCTCATTTTTATCATTTTTCATTCTTTAGATACATTATCTAATTATCTAAAAACATCTAGGTAATCAATCTATTTAATTGTACATGAGGATTAAAATCAACAGAAGTGAATTATTTCGATCTAGGATTTTCGAAACATTATTCAAATGGAAACTAACAGGAAATGGCTTTGTTTCATCTATTTACGTTAATAGATTGTGTGATTAATAGCCCATTCTACTTAAGATCCGCAAAATGGTATTGCATTATTTCTAAGCTTTAAAACTAAACATCATTACTTTTCTAAGACAGAAAAGATCGATTTTCCTAGATTCGCGGCGACTTCCCTTACACCTTGGAAAAAGAGCTACATACATAACAATATATTAGATATATTTATAGGTCTGTGAATTAATCTATAATTTGTTTTTTCCAGTCTTGATATAATATACACATATATAATGGAATCCAATTTAGGAAGTGTTGTTGTGTGTTTGTGTGTGTGGTCATTACTGGAATTAAGAAATGTGTGAATTGTTGACTTTTGAAAGCTATAGTTTGATTAACAAAAGGCAAAATTTTTAAAAATACTTAAAAAAAAAAAAGAAATAATTGTGCAAAATGTCAGGTTGATCCGAGATTTGAGTGTCGGAGAAATAACGTGTACACACTTTTGACAAGACAGACAGAGTGAATTGATATAGGCTTCGTAAAAACAGTGAAACTTGGTTCTCGAACTACATAAAATTAAGATACGATATATTGATTGGTCCAAACCAATAAAACTGCAGAGAGATTTTATTGTCAGAAAGTTTATTTAGGTCAGAACTTGTGTAATGACCATGCGGTTAATGCCTCCACCCCAACCCCATAAACTTTAAAAAAACGAACATTATGATTATTATTACGATGTGATATTACCAAGAATTAAAACATAAAGAAAAGAACAGTGATTGTTAATACATTGTGTGAATGTTTCACCAGACTAGAAGATTGTTACGTCCTAACTAAACTTCCTGCGAGGCAGCAGTGAATGGAAGAGAGTAGGATTCGAACTCGGGACCACCGTGGTGACTGTTCGAAGCGCAAATCGAACGACCAGGGAGTCATCAATAGGTTATAGGTCACAGATTATCTTGGCAATGTGATTTCAATTTGTTTTTTATGCTAGTGTTTTTTTTTCTTTTGCTATTCTGAATGTACACACATATTGATCTCTGCCCGGAACTGATTCTCTAATTTTGCATTCCATGTATTCATAATTATAAAAATAATTACTCATACACAATAAGCTTTTACAAGAGCGAAAGTTAGTCATGTGTCTATGTCTAGTTAGTCTAAATGCAATTCGTGTTTGTCTAGTTTGTCTGTCTATTTAGTCTATGTCTATATCTAGTTCGTATATGTCTAGTTTGTCAATGTCTATTTAGTCTGTGTCTATGTCTAGTTAGTCTATATCTAGTTCAATCTATATCTAGTTCGTATTTGTCTATTTTGTCTATGTTTATTTAGCCTGTGTCTATGTCTGTGTCTATGTCAGTTAAAACGAAGAAGAAAACAACTAACACCGCACGGCACGCCAGCCCATAGCAATGCGATAGTTACCAGTCATTCTCGGCTGTACAAAACATACATATCGAGTGAGACACTGGCTTATACTTGTAAATATCGAGAGCAGGTTGGGGTCGCTCTATATTTGGAACACACAACTGAATAAGTAAAGTAATATCCATCCACACGGCTAACTGAACACACCAGTTTAAAACGTAGATCGCAGCATGAACACAATGTGTGCCTAATCCTATATATCTCCGTAATAACTCTCTAGCCTTTTTGGCCTTTGATAACATCACGTAGTTGGGTTGGTTGAGTAAAACACCGCTGTGATTTCATCCCCCATGCCTGGAGACCGGATGAAAACGAGGGGGGGGGGGGTTGATGTGCGCGTGTGTGACAGGGTGGGGGGGGGGGCCGAGTGTTGGTGTGTGTGAGGCGGGGGACTCTATTACCCTCGCTGGCGGGGTCCGAGCTTATCCCGCGCTTGCTGTCAGAAAGTAAATCTATAAACTTTGTCGCCCGCTGCCCGGGCGTCACGTCCTAGTTCAGCTGTCGCCCCAAGTTTGAGGTGGAAGAGAGAGGGGCGTCGTAGGAAGAATTAAAGATGTGATGGGCCACCGGATGCATCTCATAATGGAGCGGTCGCAGTGAGAGTTAACCGAGACCTAAGCACAAATCATACAGGTTATTCAAATTTGAATAAGCTCCCCTTACCCTAATCATAAGCCGTCTTTCTTTAAAAAAACGAAAGAAAAAAAACTCCACACACAAAGGAAGAAAAAGCATCACACATTTGGTAAAAAAATGTTATTCTCGGAAAGAAAGGAGAAGTGCGGGAAAAGAGGGGGTGGGGGGAATGGATTGGAAGCGTGTCACATTATTGGGCACTTCTGTCAGGGCGACTATGTGCAAATGGAGAGTGGTGGAGCCCTGCGAAGGCGCTAAGGGGTGGGGCGGGAGAAATTGGAATGGCGCAACATGCTCATCGTGATGTTACGTCAGTTGTCTAAGTGTCGCGCGCTGCGATCATCAGCTTAATACAAGGTAGTTCGTTGGTTTATTTGAATATCCGTTTAAGTAGGTGATCGATTAGTCGATTGGTATGCATCTCAATCAGTTGTCGGCACAGTGTGAGGTGACCCAAGTAGTGTTCGTCTCAATCAGTAGACATGGACGTCACACGGTGAGCGGTGACCTAATTAGTAGTAATTTCAATCAGTTGTAAACTCAGTGACAGGTGACCTCATTAGCATACATCTATAATCTATACAGTAGTTGACACAGTGACCGGTGACCTCATTTGCATTCATCGCAAACAGTAGTTGACTCTGTGAGTAGGACAGATGAACTTAACAATAGTCCCAGCCAATAGTCGAAACATTACGTGACCCAATTAGTAGACGTCCAATCCAGTTGACCCAGTTTGTAAGTAGCCTAGATAGTAGCCAACAATCCTTCATTTGTCCAAGGAGTTATCGACCTAATAAGAACACTGTGACCCAGTTAGTCGTAATCAGTATTAAGACTCCGGTGGTGACAGCAAATTGAACAATGAAAAAGGTCTATGTCTGGTGAATGACGTAGCTAGGGTGGGGGAGAGAGGATCCAAATTTGAAAATGTTTTGTTTGTTTGTAAAATGTTTTACATGTTTCGGATGTTCCTTCAGAGTTGAAGATAGTTTTACTTCCTAGTCCAAACCTCCCGCAGGACGACGGGGGATGGATGCGGGCAGGGTTTGAACCCTCGACCGTCGATAAATCCGAACGACAGTCCAGCGCGCAAACCGCACGACCAGCAGCCACAGGGTCCCCACTTGAGAGGGGCCCCCAAATGAATGTCAGATTTTTATTTACATATCTCATGTCAAAAGTCAAAATACAGAGGGTGCAGAGGCTCCTAAAGAGGTCAACCCCCTCCCGGCTCCAAATCCCTATTTACGCCACTGTTTCCGGTGTGTTGAAAACAATATTTTTTATCGTTCCACAAGAGTGAGCTTTAAGCAGTTAACCCTTTCCACTCCTGTTTGTGTAACATGCTGATCCAATAATTCAGTTTTAAGTAACACGTATTAAATATGTAGTGGATAAGGGAAGAAAATTATGGGTTAAATCAGTGGTTCCCAAACTTTTTTTGTCTCTTAGACCCCTTGTTTTTAAGTTTTCGGTAGACCCCCCCAGCATTTTTTTGAAAATTCATTAACTTCAGATGTGCTCTTCTCACTGATTACTATGCGATATATATTTATTGAGGATATTCAAAGCAAAATAAAGCAAAATAAAATTTAATATGCATTACAAGAAGTAACTAAACAACAACAACAACAAAACGCCTATTGGTGGGCAGCTTTGATAATAAAATGTCAATCTTGGGCTTCAATTTAGTTCGGGTTAACATTCTATCTTCTCGATTAGATGATGTCAGACTGATTTAAATTTGGAAAGTAAGAAAATTTGTCATTGTATGCTTCATTAATTTAATCCTCACATGAAACACTGAGATTATGCCTTCGTGTTGATCAAATTTAGGTTATCAGTTTGTAGCTGCAAGTTAACCTCATTCAATTTATGAAACAAGTTTGTGAAATAGACTACATTCAATTTATGAAACAAGTTTGTGAGATAAACTATGTCCGATTCCCGTTTAATTTCTATGTTTTAAAATAGGATCTTAGCAACCGAGAACTCTAAGATAAGTCTTTCGAAAACTATCATACTTCAGTGTGAAGGAGCAATTGATCAAAATTTCATGCAAAAAGCAATTCTTTATGAATTTCTTGATTCATAACATACCACTACATTATCAGGCAACTTGTCCAGCTTTTTAAAAAAGTAAATCGTAATAACACGATAACCATTCATTGTCCAAAACTCATTTCACCATTACACCTTTGAACTTTATTGTTGTTTAGAGGAATTTTTAATGATATCAGATATAGTATTGTGTAAAACAGATTGTAAAACCTCTTCAATGGCTGGCAAAGTCAATATTTTGCTTATAGTGTGCAGTTTTTTAGAGTTTGATATAAGCCTAAGTAAATATATTGTAAGACGCTCACAAACCTATTTTTCTACTGTGGCTTAATTCTGAATTTAAAAGTTTTCAAAAGTATTTCAAATCTTAATCTATTTTATTTCATGTTGACTTTTCTCGATGTTCCAGCTTCGATGGTTTCATAGCGACATAGCTTCAAACTTTGTTACATAAAAATAAAGAACAAATGCACTAGTTGTTCAACAAAAAATGAAGCCAAATTTTTAATAACCAACAATTTACGGTCAACATTTTATTTTATAGACTCGGCCATGTAAATTATTACTTTCATGTAGACACAATCAAGGTATTTAAAATAATACGT
This sequence comes from Biomphalaria pfeifferi, assembly GCA_030265305.1. Taxonomy (NCBI): domain Eukaryota; kingdom Metazoa; phylum Mollusca; class Gastropoda; family Planorbidae; genus Biomphalaria; species Biomphalaria pfeifferi. The sequence goes on from JASAOG010000093.1 coordinate 1,479,559, forward strand.
TAAAATTTTTAAATAAAAAAAAAATCATTCCACTAACAGGGTTAAAATTCAAAGGATTAACTAAGATACAAATCATGTGTGAACGAGTCAATTTCATGAATGGTCATGCTTCAATGAGATCCGCCTTCGTAGACCCCCATTAACAGGCCATAGACCCCCAATTTATTTTTTCACTTCCGTAGACCCCTTGGAAGTCCTCGTAGACCCCTGGGGGTCTATATAGACAACTTTGGGAATCACTGGGTTAAATGAACCCCTTCGTGTGAAATAGATGTGTAGATGTATATCAGTTCAGATAGATTGATGGAGGCGCGGTGGCTGAGTGGTAGTTCTTGATTTCCGAACATTTGGGTCCTGGGCTGAAATCCTGGTGAAGAATGGGAATTTATAATTTCGGGATCCTTTGGGCGCCTTTGAGTCCAACCAGCTCTTATATCTGAGTCCAACCAGCTCTTATATCGGAGTCCAACCAGCTCCTTTATCTGAGTCCAACCAGCTCTTATATCTGAGTCCAACCAGCTCTTATATCGGAGTCCAACCAGCTCTTATAGGCACATGAAGTTAGTTAGAATACAGAAAAGGCGGTTGGTCGTTGTGCTGGCAACATGACAACCGCGTTAAACGTGGGCCACAGAAACAGAAGACCTTCACATCATTTTCCCTATAGATCATAAGGTCTGAAATTTTTTTACTACACAGATAGATAGATAGATAGATTACTAGATAGATAGATAGATAACGAATGATTATGATCTTATCTCTACAAAAACATTGATCTATGTTCAATTGGAGACATCAGTCTCTTGACAGTGTCAGCGGACAGACCTGGTCAGTGCTGAGGTGCCCTAATTTGTCATGTCCGTGCCAGGCCTGACGTTCAGGATTTAAACAGCTGTGGGTCACGTACGGCTTAAATCTCTTAGCCGCAATGACGTCACGCAATCGATGGGAAAACCACCGGGGGGCTCCATAGAACAGTGGGCGCCTGAAACGCTGTTAGTAATGACATGATTCTATTTAACGAGATTATTACACAAAATAGATAATGTCACTGTTTCTTACTGGACTAGAAAAGGAGTGAGAGCCTAGTGACAGGTGAAAGACCTGTCCTAATATACTTATATCTTATCTTATCTTATCTATCTTATCTTATATAATACAGACGTTACATCAACAAAAAAAATAAGAAAAGAAGATGATTACGTCCTACACGTCATGCATTTAGTCATGCATATTAACCAATGACGTAAATTCTGCCAAGTCACTGGTTTTCCTGGCTAGCTCAGGCAACCCATTCCATGCTCTAATAGCACTAAGGAAGAAGGAGTATTTGTACAAGTTTGTCCTAGCATATGGAACGAGGAATGTGCCTTTATCTTTGTGTTATTAGATTTTGTTTTTGTATTAGAAGATTATGGATCAGTGTTTTATGTGTAATTGCTACTTTACTTTTGAGTCTTCTGTCATGCACGCTTTCATAATTTACTTCAGAGACACTTCTCCACTTTTTATAACTTCTACATGTTTTTCTTCTAAATGTAATTACATTATGCAACAAGCAGTTTCTATAATGATGAGCCTTGCTAGTAATATATATTTTATGGCTAAAATTCTGTTTAGAGGCGATAGATATCCTACAAATTAATTAATTAGCCATTGTAGATTGTATTGTAAAAGTAATATGTATTTTTGTTAGCATTCTGATAAACTATAATCTTTAATTGTCAGCCAAATTTGTTTAAAAAATTCTGTTTATTGAAGTTATATAAATCTTTTAACAACCAAACTTCTATTAATTCTGACAACTGTAAAGCTTATGATAGCGTCTAGTGCTAACATTTTCTAGTAATAAATGCTAACAGCTTCAAATGCTAATAACTAATGCTTGCAACTTTTAGTGCTAACATTTTTTAGTATACCTTAATTTAAATTTAACATCTAGTTTAAAAATAGCAGAGAAAAAAATAGGCAAGGAAATTGAAGCAATTTTAGCAAAGTATGGCATCAATCATGACTGCCTGAAGTCAGTCTTAGAAAACTAGCCAATGGTGAAGTGACATTGACCTTTGTGTCGTCTGCAGCTCTCCAAGTCTGCCAATCAGTGAATCTACTCGTTTTACGACTTTTCGGTAAATATATCAATTAGCCAGTCGATTCGTGTACGAGAACTCGGTTCAAATGTTTCGAAGACAGAATTAAGAGTCGATAATTTAGGTCAATAACTTTTCTAATTCGTTTGGAATTTACAGTTACATTTTGTACAAACTTGAGTTTGATTTCAAATAAAAGATGAAGATAAAAAATTTGGACACAGTTCTGTTGTTTTTATCCCTTTTTGTATTTTGATAGTTTTACTCGCATTTGCTAGACAAAGCTAATTCAACTTCTTAACCCCGACTGATGACGTTATATTTCTACCCACAATTCTTTTTTTTTAATTCTCATTATTTTTCTCTGTTTAATTACAAATAAAACAAAATTATTTTTTTTATTTACTAGCAGTATAATTGATTTTAAACTCTGTGAAACAACTACATTATAATCAATTATCTATGTCTATTCTTGTCCACTGTGACCGTACGCCTACATCGTTGTCTCGTGTACGGAGAGTGAGACTATTCATGGGATGAACATTAAATAGAACATGTTTTTGTACTGTCACAGTTTTAAGACGCTTTATTTTTTGGTCAGACCAAGGTAAACTTATTCAAAGTTATAAAACCTTCACAGAGTTGAACAAATGTTCTCTTTACATGACATCAAATTCTTTAACGAAGTGTGCACTGCTCATATTCACAATAATCAAAACAAATTCTGATTGATGTATACATACGAAAGCATCGCTAGGATAAAATACAACAACCTGTAAAGCGCCCTCCGTCCCAAAACGTGGAGCGTAGTGCTGACAAAGGACGCCAAAGGCGTTCCACTATTTTTCAAGCGAAAAACAAATTTTGTGTATTTTCATTGTAGTTATAAATCCACATCTGAAAATTGGTGTAGTAAAAATGGCACCTATTGCCAATGTATTGATATAATCAAATAACTTCATTAACGAAAAATCGTTTTATCATCTATAAGTAGAAAGTTCATCCACCCCCCTTTTTTTTTTGCTTTTACTTTATTTGACCATTGCCCTTCTATTAGAATCATTTGATTTGACGACGCCAGGTGAATGAATTTGTGAGGCCCAGAAAGCAGGAAAACGCTTGACGCTAGTTGGGAGTTCTCAGTATTCCTATAGTGTTTTCATACAACTAGTATGTTTATAAAGAATTTGTACAAAGTACGTAGAAAGCCTCTACAAAAAACTACGTCGGAAAGAAAATAAACTGAACAGACTGAACATTCCTGACGTAAAATTGCATTCGAAACATTCTGAAAATGTATATGCCTAAAACAAAAAACAACGGAAAAATGATACTGTAAATATATTTCTGGTTGGGTGGGGTTCATAGGTAAAAATTTGAGAAATACTAAAGTTGACAGACTGAAGTTGATAGACTGAAGTAGACAGACTGAAGTAGACAGACTTAGTTCCAGACTTTTAAAAAAATTCATAAAAAGCATATTTTGTTGTTCTATTGCAACGATAACTTTCAGCCTTAGTATTAGACTAGTGAAGTGGGGCAGTGGTTGGCAAACGTTTTCCTTATCATTTCGCACATTCTGAGTATTTAGCGGAACACTTCGCACATTCTGAGTATTTAGCGGAACACTTCGCACATTCTGAGTATTTAGCGGAACACTTTCGCACATTCTGAGTATTTAGCGGAACACTTCGCACATTCTGAGTATTAGCGGAACACTTTGCTTATTTTTAGAGAAATTGAATCACGTTTTAGTTAATTATTTCAGGTAGTTTGTGGAACAAATATTCAGGCCTCGCGGAATGTTAGGGTTCGTGGAACGCAGTTTGGGAAACACTGAAGTATAGGATTCTCCTTTTTTAACACTTACATCTACATGTCAGAAAATTGACTCCCATGTTAGCATTATGGGAAGCCTTGTCTTTACTTAGGGCAATGTTGAGACGCATGTAAAACAAGTAATGCCAGGAATAGAGTATTGAGGACATTGAAATACATTTGCAAGGCGCCAGATCTTACAAGTTATGTTCACATTTTAATTTTGGCTTCCGATTCTTTTGTAAATCCTATAATGATTGTACATCGAAAAAAAATATAACAAAGGAAGTAATTTTATCTCATATTAGCAACACAAAAAAAACAACAACATGAATTTATTAAAAAAATAAATGAATAAATATACTAAAAAAAAAAAAAACTCATTAAAATTCAGAGAAAAATAGACGTAATAATAAGCGAATTATCCTAACATAGACAAATCCAGATAATATGCAACCTATGGTTAAGACTAAATTTTAGATAATAAAGTATTTCTTCATTTAACATATTTTTTATGCCAATTGACAACATTAATGAATTATTGGTTCCAAATGGTACCACAAGTCTTAAGATCATATCTAATTTTAAATTAAGTTATATATAAGAAATGTGTACGCTCCAACCCCCCTTTCCCAATGACTCAAACGAAGAAGACCCTCAAAAGAGCATTCTGTCCCTCTTGGCTAATGCCTGCAAAACTTTGGCCTCACCCTACATGGAACAAAGACAGAACTGCTGCACCAACTTCCTCCAAATAAATGTCACAGAACCAGACATTCTAATAGATGGCCAGAAACTAGCAAATGTTAAACAGTTTGTCTATTTGGGAAGCACCATATCAACAAATGTTAAACTGTTTGTCTATCTGGGAAGCACCATATCAGCATATGTTAAACAGTTTGTCTATCTGGGAAGCACCATATCAGCAAATGTCAACCTAGAGGATGAGGTGGACTTCTTGTAACAAGTGTCAGTGCACGGAGAGGACTTAGCATATCCACAAAACTGAAAGTCTACAGTGCTGTAGTCCTCCCGTCACTGCTATATGCATCAGAGTCCAGACCTTTGTATTCCCGCAACATCAAAAAGCTAAACGCCTTCCACCTAAGCTGTCTAAGCAAAATTCATAAGGTGCATTATCTGACCACATACAGAATATTGAAATCCTAAAGTTGTCTAAAATTAATAGTATCAATGCCACAGTAAAATGGTCTCAATTTCAATGGGCGGGTAATGCAGTCCGCATGCAGACAATCGGCTTCCTAAACGACCTTTGTACGGGAAGCCGTGTAAAGGACAGCACTTCCTGGGGGATCAATACAAGCGCTATCAAGATGCCCTTAAAAGCTCCTTCAAGGAGTGTGATATTAACATTCACGGCTGGGAAGCACCAGCTCTCAATCGCTTCTCAAGGCGTGAGGCTGTGAGTGTCGGAGTCACGAGATACAAAGGAAGGAGAGTGGCCAGGGTGAAAGAGCGCCGAACCAAGAGAAAGCTGAGAGAAGAAGCAGGCCTATCTGCAACTGACCAAACCTACCCATGCCACTGTATGCTGCAGGTTTTTAAACCGAGGATTGGACTTTACAGTCATCTTCGAGTTCATATGATATGAGAATTGTGCTCATCTTCGATCACAAGGAGAAGAAGGAGAAGCAATATCAGAAATCTGTGATACGAGTCCTCTAATTATCTTCACCTTTCTATCACAATATGAATATATCTCACGTCATGTTTATTTATCATTTGTTTCAGTTCTGAAACATCAAACTCCATTTATTTTCATTTTCTTTTAAAATTTAAACATCGAATCCGTCTACAATTTGTTTCATCAATTACATATTAACCAAACATAAGGGATATCTAGAAGTTAAACTATTGCAATGGCAAATAAGGCATGTCTCCTGTTGGCATGTCTCCTGATGACATGTCTCCTGTTGGCATGTCTCCTGTTGGTATGTCTTCTGTTGGCATATCTTCTGTTGGCATGTCTTCTGTTGGCATGTCTTCTGTTGGCATGTCTTCTGTTGGCATGTCTTCTGTTGGCATGTCTTCTGTTGGCATGTCTCCTGTTGGCATGTCTCCTGTTGGCATGTCTCCTGTTAGCATGTCTCCTGTTAGCATGTCTCCTGTTGGCATGTATCCTGTTGACATGTCTCCTGTTGGCATGTCTCCTGTTCAAAGATGAGGGAGTGCAGAATTTCATGTCCTTAAACAGTCCTCGCTGTGATCTACATTTTCCACTACACTCCGAGCATATATGACTGCGGTAACTCTAGACCAGTGTTTCCCAAAGTGATATACACGTAGCCCTAGGGGTAACAAAAGACTTTGGTGGGGGTACGCATTGCACCTCATTAACTATGCTGATTTGTTAAATACCCAGTTATTATGTTCTGTTCATAAATTAAAGTGTTGTTTGGGAATGTGGGGTGGGCGAGGGGTACTCAGCAATACAAAAATTATAAAATGATTACACATAGGTCAAAAGTCTAGGAAACACTGTTTGGGAAACACCCAGTTCCTAAATAGGTTTTTCTTTGAGTTGTAGGATAGAGGCACGTGCAGCCAGAGAAATTCGACAGTCCATTCAAACAGAAAACAAATGACCTTCGTGTCCTATGTATACTATTGCTTTTCAAATAAATATTTCAGTTTTTCTTCTTATTCAATATTTGGCAAAACGGGACAAGATAAGATAAGTTTCATTTAAACACTGTAGTAAGTCATCACTTATCTCCCCTTCATTCGAACTCTTCACTTCTAATAAAGCCCGAAAATTAAAACAAATTGGTGTGTAGAATGGTAGAGTTTGTCTACAATTCCTACAAGTCTATTAAGTGTTTAAAGGCAGTGAGTATTGATATGTTTGTATTTTAAAGTTATTCTTATTTGCATATTTGTTTGTGCAATTGTATTTGCTTGAATTTACTGACTTTGTTTTGCGTTCGTGCTTTGTGGTAAAAAGCAAATCAAATGATTGAATAAATTGTTGTCACTGAGGCTAGAGAGACACATTCCTTACCAATTTACTTCTGGTCTTATAGGACAATTACAACTGAAAAATCAATCTTCAAAGAATTGCACTGTACAACGTGCCGACTGAGACAAAACTTTAAAATATAAAACTCGAGTTGATTCTTAATGAGAATACAAAATTGTAATTTACCCGATTCCTTTCTGAGTAGAAAAGTTTAAGCTTTCCAAAGGTCCGTTAGAAATATAAGCCTCCTAGTTTCTATTTGGTTATATTGAACTGATAGAAGATATAGCACGATATTTGTTGTGTTTTCGTAGGTTAGGGGTGAGTAATACGACAGGTCGATCATGGTTGTTGACCCTTTGAAAGAGTTTAATAACCTTTTCTTACCGACCAGACATAAACACTAATAAGGTAATGACCTGCAGACGTTCGAACAATGGTGTGATCTCATCTTTCCTTGACCTTTGCCTTGGAATATGTATAAAGCAGACGTGAACTTTTGTATGGGTCTTAATTTTTGTGCCTCATATTGTACTCTATTTATTACTGAAGGGATGTCAAGTAACCTCAGTTCGGACAGAGCAGGGTTAAGGGGAGGGCAGGTGGCGCCTCTGCCCCGGGGTCTCCACAAGAAAGTGGCCACCACAGTAGAGATTTTAAAAAAATATTCAAATTTTGGGGGGTCAGAAGCTTTTAAGTGTTCATCTATTATAATATACAGACATTTTCTCTCATTTTAACAACAGTATCATTTCTATTACGGTCGGCAACACTGTCGTGGTTATAGGGGTTCACTTGTAGCGTGCTCGTAATCAGGGCCGGATTTAGGTAAGTAGAGGCCCCAGGGCAGAATTTTCATTGAGTGTATTGCAATTTTTTGTTCAAATCTGAAACTGTTATTATCTCCTCACTACTGTTACTTATATAGAAAAGTATTTTTAGAAGAAAGATTGTACTTCTAAATTTAATCTTAGTTTCATTTTCTTAAAATATTCAACATGCATATTTTAGTTTAAAATCTCTACAGTTAATCTATATGTATAAAAATATTAGTCTGCTCTAAATCTCAATATTGTGATTTCCTACCCTTAATCTAAATATTGGACTTCTCTGCCCTTAATTTCAATATAAATCTTCTCTGCATTAAATCTCAATTATAAATGGAGTTTTCTCCCCTTACTTTTAATATTGGTCTGCTCTGCCCTTTATAGTAAAATTGGATTGCTGTTTGATGTCGGATGGATAGAATGTTTCCCATGTGACCGATGTGGTCATTGATGTCCATCTCCAGTCACTAGCGGATCCAGAACTTTGGAATGGGGGGGGGGGCGATTTTTTTCCAAACCCTAACACCCAGTAAACCCTAACCCTATGCATAAATGCGCTTACAGCACACATACACATATATATATATACATATATATATATATATATATATATATATATATATATATATATATATATATATAGCGTTTCTCAACCTTCGGCGAAAAACAAAACAACTGGGGCAGCGCTATAAGGTTCTCTTGTGGGGTTCGGGGCGAAGCCCCGACGACAAAAGCGTTTCTTGCTTTTTTCATCGCAGAAACGTATTCTTCTGACATCTACAGCTTATTATTCATCAATGGAGTTCGGGGCAAAGCCCCGACGCCAAAAGCGTTTTCTTGCATTCTTCACTGAAGAAATGCATTCTCCTGACAAGTACATTATTATTTTCATTATTTATTTAACTAGAAAAATATCAGATGTAATAAAGGTTTGGAAAAGGCGACTAAGAAAAGTTTATCTGGGTTTAGAACTCATCTCAATCATGACTCTTATACTAAAAAAATTTGTTTGAATTCTATCTTTTCCAATGCAAAGTCTTTCTTAAAATAATTATGATAAATTCATGGGAAATTACATAAACTTTGTCTGGAAAGGGAAGGGGCGGTAGAGTGAAAATGATTAATCCTCGCTCCTTTAATGATTTCTGCTAAAGATTGCATTTGGCATTAAAAATCGGGGTGGGGCAACTCAATATAAGAATTTAATTTATAGTATATATAAATTATATTAGTGACAGATTTTTAAAATTTTGTAATTTCTTAACTATTATACAAAAAGAAAAAGTATTGATTTGTCTGATGGTGGAAATGCGATTGCATGTATCGCCCCTCCCACCTGGTACAACCCTTTTTCATTTAAATTTACTAATGATACAATTTGAGATTAGAGTGTGGTACGACATAATATACAATGGGTCACATATCAATACGTAGTTTATATTATATAGATATGAAACTAATTTTGTTCACAAACTATGATTCTCCACAAAAATAGGACCGCCCCCCCCCCCCCCCAGCACTCAGAGGGCTAGAGTGGGGAGGGCAGTACATGCAATTGCCCCCCTCACCCCACCGAATCGCCCAAAATACCAGAAAGAGAGCGACATATTATAAAATTTATATATTTATTCAACTAATTTTGTTCACAAACTATGATTTCTCCATAAAAACGGACCGCTCCCCCCACTCAAAGGGTTTAGATGGGAAGGGCAGTAGAGGTATTCGCCCCCCCCCCCCCCCTACACCAATCTGCAAACAGGGAACGACACAATATAAAGATTGGCTAAAATATCAATAACAAATCTCATTAATATAGATAATGAATTGATTTTGTTAGCAAGCTGTGATTTCTACTAATAAATTGGACCGTCCCTCCCCACTGGAAAGTTTAGGGGGGGGGGGGGGCGGGATTGATTCCATCGCCCCCTCCCGACCCCACCAAATCGGCCAACATACTAGAGGAAGGCGAAATAATCTAAAAATAGGTTGAAATATAAATAATTAGTATATATTTTTAACATAAGTAATAAATTCGTATACAAATTGTGTGAATCCTATACTAAAGTTCGCCCGCCCCCCCCCCCTTCGGGGAGGGGTCGGCCCAGTGGTAGGGGGGGGGGGGGCGATCGCCCCTACCGCCTCCCCCCCCCCTGGATCCGCCAGTATTTCCAGTTCGCGTACGGCTCCTCCATTGACTGAAATTGATAGTCATTCAATAGTTCATTACATGTTAATAATAGGTCGTGTTTTAATATTTCGTTATAATTTGTAACGTATGCCTAACGCAGTCCTTTTTGGCTAGATGAAAGGTGGTCGACGTAACAGAGGTGTCCAACGGAAACGCTTTAAACATTAGCTTAGGCGCCATTTTGGTTTAACTGACATAGACGAGAGCACCTGGTTGCAGGCGGTTTCAGAGATAGACAACTGGAGGTCACTTACAAAGGCCGCGGGGTGCCCATTTGAGACCAAAAGAAATCCGCTGCCGAGGACCGACATAGACCTCGAAAAGAAAATCTAAATCAACCATGGGCGGACAATGGTTATGCCTGCGCTACATGAAAAAAATTTGTAGGTCGCAGCTAGGGCTGCGTAGTCAAGGAAAATACTGTTGTCCTCATTAATCTTCGGACTCCAAGACAAGCTTTATTTAATTGTAAGAAAATACAAGGCCATACACCAAAGAAAACAGAGTTTGGATATTTGTGAGAAATTGTTTTCGGTAATAACATTAATGCAGAGACCTTGGCACTAATGCACCAAATAGATTTATTATAATTATTTTTTTTAGGGTTTTTATAACAATGCATTGCGAAAACGAAACTAACCCATTCAGATATAGGCTTTTTAAAGCATAATTATCTTTAATGCAATTAATTATATTTTGTTAACAGCCCACAGAGAATAAAATTAGAATGGCCTTCCTTGTTTGAGTTCTATGTTCAAGTGTAATTAAAACTTTAATTTAAGCGTAAGCTTAAGATAGGTACATGTTCATGTTATATGTTATTGCATTATGTTTAAAAAGAATAAGAGTTCCACAATTATATTATAACTAGTATTCGTAAATTTAATTTTTTTATAACCCGTTTTCAACTAAAATATGTTTTGTTAATTTGTTGGAGGCTATAATTATCTTTTTACATTTTCGTATAAGAGATGTTTTTTTAAAATACAAACATAGACCAGCCAACGAAACACACATTTTATATTCGTTTATTAGTGATAGAAAGATATGAAATGTTAACCCCCCCCTCCCCCCAGACCTATTATATATTATACACAGACTGGAAAACGGAAAGAAATCCTTATCAAGGTAGGCCTACATTATTGGTGCCCCCACCCCTCCATTTTCCATGAACATAACAGAAATATAGGCTGCGTGTCTCGCCCCCCTGAATGTGGAGCCCGGGGCATCGTGACCACCTTGCACTCCCTCACTACTCCTCTGATTGGAAGTTGCCCCGAATCTAGGAAAATCTATCTTTTCTATCTTAGAACACTAATGATCTTTGGTTTTCAAAGTTTAGAAATAATGCAATACCATTTTGCGGAATTTAAATAGAATGTGCTTTATTAATATTAATCATAGAACTATATATCTACGCAAATCTATGATATAAAGACATTATCTGTTAGTTTCCATTGAGATAATATTGTTGAGAATTCTAGATCAAAATAATTCACGTCTCTTGATTTTAATCATCTTATGATTTTAGATTGTACATTGAAATAGATTGATTACCTGCTCTTTCTAGATCTGGATTATGTATCTAAAAATTGCAAAATAATAATTATGAGACGAGAGTGCTTTAATTTTCGATGTCCAATTACATATGGTTGAAAAAACAACTTAACGTCTTAAAACTACTAAACAAATCAACGGCTTGTTTCAGCAGTTTTTGTTTTTTTGCGCGATATGTGTAGTGTTAGAGATCTCCATGTCCAGTCTCTGTGGAAACTTCCGGTACAGGAACTGGATATGCCAATAACGGGTAGCGAAACAGGCCTTGGACAAGTTTACCTTGGGTGAGCTTTTTAAAATTTGTTTTTAACTTTTTTATATTTCACTCTGGGGTGAGGATAGAACAGAGACCCGGCAACGCAATCCAAAAAGTCCGCCTCGCCGTTCCACAGATGGGAGCCGTCATAAGCACAGGCAACTGAATGAATACAATACTCACCATTTTGTGGCCTTTACATAATGGGAATCTGAAGAGATTTCCCGTAGTTCGCGCGGACTTCGGCTGCTGATAGCAAGGGGACCAATCTATAGCCTGTGCGCTACATATATAGCAGGAATGGGCTTTGCTTATTTTTTAAAGAGAGATTCATTCATGTGGTGGAATGCTAGTTAATTATTCCAGTAGTTCGTGGAACACCTCTACATCTCGTGGAACACCTCTACATCTCGTGGAACACCTCTACATCTCGTGGAACACCTCTACATCTCGTGGGACACCTCTACATCTCGTGGAACACAGTTTAAGAAACACAGGCTTAGAATATCATTAACATCTTATGAAAAGTAAAATGAATGATACCACGAATGTATGTTCCCGCCATTGTTGAACCTTCAGTCAAGAATTGGGATAAAAAGCTCCTGATCCACGCATGGTTGTTGGTTAAAAATCCTTTCCAGCGGTCAACGGAATAATTGAAGGTACCAGCAAGTATATATCACTGTTTTGAAAGGCAGTAATTTATCAAACATGAATACGATTCTTCTGTTTTGTTGTATATATGTATATATGTATATTTATATATATATATATATATATATATATAGGTAAGTGCGTGCTAGTGTGTTTATGATAGTCACTCGTCAAACTTGATGAATATTTTTTTTTTGTATCTTTGGTGTCAGAGGTAATGAGCTGAAATGTGACAAGGACAAACGGATAAAATATTTCACCCGGAAATAGAATTTCAATCTCATGAATATTTGATTAGATCGGAGGACTGTATAATGAATAGTGGAATGAGCAGTTCAGATCAGAGAGTATCCAGAGGGAAGGGGAAGAGGCAAAGAGAGGGCGAGAATAAGAGAAAGACTAAATGAGAGAGAAAGGGTTATAGAGAAAGAATTAAGTTAGTTTGGGAGAAATTGGATAAGACATAAAATAGAGAAAGAGAGACAGCGAGAGAAGGAAGGAGTGGAGAAAAATAAGAGAGAGAGAGAGAGAGGAACTGTGAGTGATCCAGAACGTGAGCAATGTCATAATGTAATCCTGAATCCATCCTTTTATTTTGCCACTTTGAAGACATTGTTTAGTGTTTTATAGTTTACATTGTGAAACATTTTTTTTTTTAATGTCAACGAATACAACAAGAAAAACATTTTTAAAAATATTTTTTTTTTAAAAGACAAAACCTGTATCCTTAAAGCCTAAATATAATAAAGTAATACAAAAAATAATAATAAAAAATATTTGATTCATTCGGGTATCGAACCTGTGAAACCGTGAGCTGCTTGATTGTCTTGAAAGCCCGCATTTTCTGAATCATAATTAAGCGATTATTTAATGGTATTTTTATTATATGGACATCTAGTCTAACTCTAGACCTAAAGTTCTGATTTAGATCTCTTTAAGCTCTAGTCTAGGTCTACATCTAGATTTTGTTTGTAGATGTAATCTAGATTAGATTGACGTAAACATTTAAACAACGCTTAGAAACTTCAATAAAATTGAAGCAACCTTATACATACTTACTGTTATCGCATAATTACGGTAATACGCCGACTACGCTATGTTGGCTCTAGACCTAGACAGATTTGTAAGACTCGCCAAATTTAAATTTATTTATTTTTTATTTTAAAAAATTATAAAAGTCAAATTAGAGTTTTCTCCATGTGGCCAACGAGATGTAATTCTTTTCCTCAGTGATATACATCAACTGTTAGATTCCTAGGAAAAGCGGTAGAACCGTTTATAAGATCAGCTATCCAGGTTTAAAGTTTTCCATCGATTCAAACCCTATTTCAATACCTACCATAACTAAAAACTGTTGCTCACGTGATGTCAGTATTAGTAAAACATCTAATCTTTTGTTCAAGAATTTACAATTACAACTTACATGAGCTAAAATGACAAAAGCAGGCACACTCAGGGACAACTACATTATTAACACAAGTAAAATATAAAAAAGCCTTAACAATTTTTTTTTTATAATCTAAAGGTGAGAAACTCCATCCTTAAAACTATATCTACCAATAATGTACAAGTTATTTCCCTTATTCGATATCAAACAAAATAACTAATTACCAATAATTAATTTGGCTAATTGAGTATTTTTGTTTATTGATTCATGTATCGTTAGGTATAATAAATAATTGTTTAAAGTTTCAACTTGATCGGGGAATGGGTGAGGGAGAAACAGCGTTAACAATCATTTAAGGGGACAAAACCCAACAAAGTTAGTAATATATGTGAATACTGAAGTATTAGTTTCCCTTGTCGCTATGAAACAAAATAATGAACTATCAGTAATTCATTGTTTACTTCTTTTATGTATTGATTCACGTCTTGTCAATTTTTAAAACAACTCTAACGAGGGAACACATGTCTGTCCCTTGGTTCTACGTTACTCACCTGAGACGTCGTTGATGATATGGACAGTAAGGACGGCGGCTTGTAGTCCCCGACTGCCTCGTAGGAGCTCCGGTCCACGGGTAGGGAGCCGCTGGACGCCCCTCGACGTCGGCATAGCAGATAGACGGCCAAGACGCCAACAAACAGTGCGGCCACCACTCCGAAACCACACACCACGCCCAGGGCCACGACAGACACCATGATGGAGGTGTATTTGTAGTGGTCAGTTCTTTTGTGGTCAAGGTCACAGGATGTGTAAGATGTTATCACTCATGTTCTGAAATTTAAGTAACATAAAATTGTTATTTTCACTAAAATTAATACATTTAAAAAAAGTAACGGTAAATCAATTAAAGGGAACTAACTGAGGAAATAGAAAAATCTCATTTGTAATTAGCTAGTTATTTCCCTTTGTTCGAGACGCATCTACAGTGGATAATGCTAGTTGTATGTAGGCCTAACAAAAGAGAATGTTACAAACGAAATTACTTGCAGTATTAAATGAAAAAACACGAAATTATTAAAACGACATGCAGCACTTTAAACACTTAAAAATCTTTTGAAGATGTGTGAAATCACTTAGACATTGGTATAACTACATGAGGCCATCGTTAAAAAATAAAGTTGCCCTTTCAGACCTTGCCATCTATGATGCATATGATAACCTGTTTCTTTGACCAGCAGTGTGTCATGTGGCCAGCAAAACAACCAACCGCCTTTACTTTACCCAGCAAGAATCAGTTATATGGGCGTACTCTGAGCGCCGTAAAAATCCCAAATTCAAATCCCAGTTCAATGAGATTAGAACCCAAGACTCCAGGTTCGGGAGCCAAACGTTTAGCCTCTTAGCCATCTCGCGTCCACACCATCGTTAGTTATTAACAATAATGTCACTCAGGGAATGTAAAAAAATGTACTTCTTTAGTGATGAGATGAGAGATAAATATTTCTTTAAAACCATTTTTGTATTTACATTTCTGAAAGAGACTACACCTAAGGGAGAGAACTGTTAAATTAAAAACAATAACGCAGCAAATTAAAAGTTCTCATTGTAGCTTAACTCATCACTTTCAATTTAAAAATAGTTCATGCTATTAAGTTGATTAGTGAACAGTGTTTTGAAGGTCGAAAAACAGAAAATGTTTATGCTATGAAAATAGTTTCAATCCTAATATTTGCCTGAGAACAATTATTAAATTTTCCAAAATAAAAATAGACATGTGTTTGTAAGATAAATACCACGAAATAACTAGGATGTGTTTGTAAGATAAATACCACGAAATAACTACTTTTGTGGTATCATTCATTTTACTTTTCATAAGATGTTAATGATATTCTAAGCCTGTGTTTCTAAAACTGTGTTCCACGAGATGTAGAGGTGTTCCACGAAGTACTGGAATAATTAACTAGCATTCCACCACGTGAATGAATCTCTCTTAAAAAAATAAGCAAAGCGTTCCGCTAAATACTCAGAATGTGCGAAGTGTTAGTTAAGGAAAACGTTTGTGAAACACTGTTCTAAGTTAAATCTAAGCTGTGCCATGGCCCTAGTTGAGATTTAAAAAAAAATAGGAGTGGCTGGTCCTGTATATTGTTTGTTTATTCACTGGGAATTAACAAGAAATTACTATTCGTACCACAAGATAGCAATGATTTGTTAAGAGCTTTAAATAATTTATATTTGAAGACATTGGAAGTAGAAAAATAATAATACATTTTTTTTTATAATTTACATTTATTGAAGTTTAGATCACGGCTTAACAAAGCTCGCTAACTCTGAAAAGATCTGCTATATCATAGTTTTCCATGATTATAGCCCTTAGAATCGATTATTTTTTCTCGCTAAATGTGAGTGCTCAACTCAGGCATGTAAAAAAAAAGTTAGGTTTCATTATTCCCAACATTAATATCAGAAGCTATGAACGATAAATGATCAACAACCACAACTCCGACAATACAAGAAGACGTGCGCGTGGCCAAAGTGTCTCCGATATTATTGTATTTTTGTGCAAAATAAAGGCATGATACCATAGGGTTCTGGTGTATATAAATGTTATAATTATTACAATGTAAATATTTATATATATATTCAGTGAACTCTTTGTTATAGCGATATTGTTCAATGAGAACCTGGCCTTACTGATGTTATTGAATGATCTGTACACAACCTAAGTTAAGATCAAATCATTAAAAAGCCAACTAGATTAAACAACACATTAGATCTCTTCTTAACCAACAGACCTGGATTAGTAGTTGATTATGATATTATCCCTGGTCTATCAGACCATGAGATCATAAAAATACACAGTCAGATAAAAGCAGTAGCCAATACAAAACCCAAAAGAAAAATCTTACTCTGGAATAAATGTAACCTAACACAACTACACCAAGCTGCATTATACTTTCAACAAACATTCTTATTAGAAAAAGACATTAACCAACCAGTCGATGACCTCTGGAATTTCATCAAAAACCATCTTAAAAGCATTATAGAAAATCATATACCAACTAAATACACATCAAGCAAAATAAATAAATGCTGGTTTAATAATAGACTAAAGAAGCTTTGTAAACAGAAGGAAAACCTATATAGAAAATTTAAAGAAACCAAGGCAGAAAGAGTTCACAAAAAGTATATAAAAATTAAACACCTAACCCAAAAAGTAAGCAGACAGCTGCAGAGTGAATACATAAACAATGTAATATCTAAAGATAACAACAAAAACCTATGGTCATACATTAAGTCTAAGAAAATGGAAACAACAGGCATAGCGCCATTAAAAGATGAACATAACATAATACATAATGATAATGAAACTAAAGCGAACATCCTAAACAAATACTTTGCATCAGCATTCTCAGCCCCAGGAGACAAAGACATATTTCTTAATTTGAACCAAGTAGACAACATAGAAGATTTAGTAGTACAAGAAAATGGAATTCAAAAACTATTATCCAACACAAAACCAAATAAAGCATCTGGACCTGATGGTATTCCAGCTAAATTACTCAAAGAACTAAGCAATGAGCTAGTCCCAGTGTTCAAAATACTCTTTCAGGCATCGCTTAACCAGGGCAGAGTACCAAAGGACTGGAAAGAAGCTAATGTCAACCCCCTATTTAAAAAAGGAGAAAAATCTGATCCAGGAAACTACAGACCAGTATCACTTACCAGCATCACATGTAAAATCCTAGAACACATAATATGTAGCAACATTATAAACCACTTAGACAAACATAATGTTATCACCCCATACCAACATGGCTTTAGGAAATATAGATCATGTGAAACACAACTAATAGGACTAATTAATGATTTTTCAAAAGGTTTAGATAATAGTGAACAAATAGATGCTATTTTACTAGATTTTTCCAAGGCTTTTGACAAAGTTCACCACCATAGTTTGCTTAAAAAATTAAAATATTTCGGCATTAATGGTCCACTGCATCAGTGGATTAAAGATTTTCTGATAGGGAGAGAACAAACTGTAATAATAAATGGCTCTAAATCAACACCAATAACAGTAAACTCAGGTGTACCTCAAGGAACAGTCTTGGGTCCACTACTATTTTTAATTTACATAAATGATTTACCAAATTGCATTAGTTCAGGAACAAAAGTCAGATTATTTGCAGATGATTGCATAATATATAGAACAATAAAAACAACACAAGACACAGATATTTTACAAAGAGAATTAGACGAATTACAGAAATGGGAATCAAATTGGAGCATGTCTTTCCACCCAGAAAAATGTCAGTTGTTAAGAGTAACAAAAAAACTAAAACAAATTAATTCCACTTATCTTATTCATGGCAAACCAGTAACACAGACTAAAAACGCAAAATACCTAGGTGTTATAATAAATATAAAAAATGTCATGGAATCCACATATTGATGAAACTACAAAAAAATCCAACAAAGCATTAGGGTTTATTAAAAGAAATTTCTATAAATCAAATAAGAACATAAAACTAAAATGTTATTTAACCTTGGTTAGGCCAATAATAGAATATGCATCCACCGTTTGGGACCCCTCAACTCAAGAAAACATTAAGAAACTGGAACAAACACAAAATAGAGCAGTAGGACGTAATCATCTTCTTTTTTGAAGTAACGTCTGTATTATATAAGATAAGAAGATAAGATCTTGTAATTCTTCTTCTTCCAGTAACCACGAATGAGAAATTAAACATTCATCAAAACTTTAAATCATCAATAAAGATTATAATTTCAGCACATCTGTTAGGTCAGGCTGGCATGATAATCAGTTCATTTACCTCTCCGAATATTAACAATGTAATTATAAACAACGTCAGCAGGCCAGACAATACAATCACGTCTGCAACACTTTCGCCACGCAAACGTCAAATTTTTTTTATAGAGGGAGGGGAAGATGGGGGGAAGCTCTTAACAGCTTGTACTTCATAGCTTCTGATTTTTCTTGATAAATATATTGAAATCTGTTTGTTGAACTGCAAGGTTTACCTAACAGATGACCCATGGGTGGACCCTATGGGGCAGCCACAAATTTAAAGCCCGAACACATACTCTCTTTGCATGCTATTAGATATGTTTTTCTATTTGCAAGTAATGAATCTGTGTTGTCTACTTTATTGCTACTTTACTTTTTAAGATTTCGTCCAAGAGTGTCTATGAATGTACAAAGTCAAGGACAGTGTAGATATAAGTTAGGCTATGCTGACCTTGAATTAACCTTTATGGAATGACCATTAGGGAGTATATGCCATTGGTGTATCAGATTTAATTCTATTAAATTGCCTGATACATTGCCATAAATAACAAGGGAGAGAATCGATAGGTAAACAGACTCGCGTGACCGGATATTTCAACTAGGCATGCGAGAGAGCATTTCTTTCTTTCTTTTACCATACATAATTTATTTTTTTCCCTCTTTGACACTTAATACCTCTCAGCATTGACGTTGAATAGATGTCATGTGTACCAGGCGTAAGTACTGACATAAATACTGACACCAATACCGGCGGTAGGAACAGGAAACTACCGCGTTTCTCTGACAAACAGAAACACACACAAAAATACGCAATTGACATCTATACATATACTTTGGTGAAAAATCTATATATTTTCCTTACTTAATTATCCATTACGTATCTGGCTGTTATTTACAAAGGACAATGAAAACAAAAAGAAGGCTGGATAAATCTAGATAACACGTGGTCAGATCAAGGTTTTTTTTTTATCAGCACCTGAATATTTAAAATGTGCTTAAATGTTTGTTTCCTTATGGTAAGACCCTCTGATCATTAGGCTCACTATGCCCTGACGTAGAGCTTAGTTTTGTAATACTTTTGAAAAAAGAGTTATTCTTTCAATAATGGCTCTTATTGGCTTGACCAACAATTAAAAGAAATTTGATACATTATTATTGATAGAAACCCCCGACAATCCAGTTAGATCTTGTGACAACCCTCTTGGATTTGACGTCATCCCAGTTAGATTTGACGTCATCCCAGTTAGATTTGACGTCATCCCAGTTAGATTTGACGTCATCCCAGTTAAATTTGACGTCATCCCAGTTAAATTTGACGTCATCCCAGTTAGATTTGACGTCATCTCAATTAGATTTCATGTCAATCCAGTTAGATCTGACAGTAACCCAGTTAAATTTGATATCAACTCAGATTAGATGTCAACCCATTCAAATTAAATATCAACCCAGTTAGAAATTATGGCCGCCCACTAAGATTTGATTCAATGTAGTTAAATCTGACTGAAGTTAAACTATAACATTTTTATTATAGGTGTTCAGTTGTTGTTTGTTTTGGTTTTGGTGTTCCACTTAACAGTCACGTTTTGTTCTCCTGTTTTGTCTGTCTTAGTTTTTGTTTGCCTTAGTTTATTACGAGTAAAAACAAAATGGCTGATTTTTTCCTTTGATTATAATTGAAAAAGAAACACAAAAATACGTGTGAATCCTGTCCATGTCCTTAGTTTATGCTGTCCAGAGTGAGTTGTATGATTGAAGGACTCTGTGGCCGTGAGTTAAGGTCAGTTCGGGTCATTACTAGAAGCTCGAGAAATGCGTGGCTGGGATCTGGGTGGTTTAGTTAGCATTAACTCTTAACTAGGTATAAAGGCAATGTATTGTTGGAATCATCATGGCGGAGTTTTATTTTTTGGTCGATAAGGATTTAATAGTGATACTTCATTACAATAAAATATTACATTTAAATTCAATATTGATGTATTTATAAAAAGAAAATAACATCTGAACAACAGATATTTCGAAAGAGTTCGTGTTTTAAAAAAAGATTGAGAAAAAAAAAACAGATGTGTTAGTGTCTGTGAGTGTGTGTTAATGTGTGTGAGTGGTTGTGTAAAAGAACAAAGTGAGAGAGAAATAACATGAGTTTTTACAATTACGACTTTGCTTAAACGAACATTATTTCAAAAAAACAAACATTCCATAAAAATGTTGAAAGTAAAAGCGAACAAAACAAATCAACGTTGGAGTTGAACTTATCTTATATATTACAGACGTTACTTTAAAAAAAAAAGAAGACAATTACGTCCTACGCATTTCATGCATCAATCTAGTCATGCATTTTAATCAATGACTTTAACTTTGCCAAGTGGTTGGTTTTCCTGGCTGATTCAGGCAACATATTCCATTCTCTAATGGCACTAGGGAAAAAGGAGCACTTGTACTAACCCTAAGTTGAGAGAGGACTATGATAAACATAATGACCGGAACACTTGGCACACACAACACACAACTACATTAGGCTTTCACTAGATGTAACATTAGTATCAAAAGCTATGCATCACAACAGGCACCCGGAGTGTTTACCTGAGTTTAATCCTTTTCTAGCTCTATACATTCTCAAATTTTGAATATATCTCACAAACTTTATTTTTAGTCATAGTATGCAAAGTATTAGTAACTAATCACAATATAACATAATCAGCTAAACTGAATCAATGATAAGGTCTACTGACTTGGCAACAAAGCGTTTCCCTGAAACTCGAAAGGTTCTGGTTCGAATCTTGTATAGCGTTCGTAATTTGGAGTTACTTTACGATATGCGTTACATTTTTCAGTCATCGGACATCCATAGAGAAGAGTTAAAAGTATCATTTCTACCGACAAAAGAGAATTGTAACTTTTCGTTTGCCATAAAATTTGTGCTCGGAATTTTTACAGAATTTTACTCACTCTGTCTGGCCAAAAGTTTGTACACGTTATTTCTCCAATACCCAATCTCGATCAAGCTGAAATTTCGCACAATTATTTATTTTACCTGACAACACAAGTACAATAAAAAAAAACAACAACAATAATTTAATTAACTGTTGGTATATAACTATACAATCTTCTCTAGTCATAAGTACTTCACTAGCAGAGTGGCTAGCACGTTGGCCCGAGTAGTTGTGAGCCACGAGCTCGAATTCAGCTAGATACCTTTTATTATTATTATTATTTTTTGGAAATGCTTTTAAAAACGAAATACGGTAAAATCCACCCAGATATCTCTTTCTTTTACCCCCCCCCCCCCCCCCCCCCAATTTTCCCAACTGGTCCAGATAAGTGATAGTGATAGGATTATAGTGTGTATTGAGAAAGCTAAAAGCATGAAATAAGATATACGAAAACAATTGGTATATTTATTATTAGTCGCTCAAATTTATTGTTGTTGGTCTAGATTTATTACAAATCAAATTTAATTACATGACTGATCCAAACTTATTGATACAATTAAAACTTCGTATGAGCTTTTGTTTCTGAGAGGTATTCTTTAATAATTTCATAGAGGTTGCTAATATTAATACACTATAAGAAACCTTTTACTAGAAACTCGCTATAATAACACTGTCACTTTTATCGTTACGGCTTTTTGTCTGTTAAAGTACATCGAATGGCTAAGGCATCCACTAGAGTACATTTCCTTGCATCGCTGAGAATGACGCTCTGTGACTATGAAATGGGGAGGGGTTGGTGGAATGTCATTTGAGGCGGTCTGGACTTCTGGACCAGGAACATATATAAAGGAATGACCCATTAACAAGACGTCATGGCTTCGTTCAATTTCTTAACGATATTGAGCACTGGACAGTGGTTCTAGGAGTTACGTTTTAGTCAAACTGATACCTACCATGGCTTCCTGTTACGAATCTTTCCAAAAAAAAAAGTGCCAGATCAGTTAGGTCATTGATCTACGGCGCGTGCTTGAAAGTGACGCTTAAGTCCTTTACAAGTAAATGTACTCTGCACTGAGTTGTGTAAGATGCCATATCAGTGACTTGAGGAATGGTTGTACTTTATCTTTTCATCGACTCTAAAGAGGAGGATTATGGTTATATTGTCTCTGGCAATGGTTGCGTTTCTATTTTTCTTTGACGATGTGAAGGTTAGGCTTTGAATTCTGACGATTTCTGAATCTGATGGACTGTGGCAAAAGCAGCTTTAAATGACTCTGGTGATGATTTGTTTAACTCTCACGTAATGATGACACTTTGTATAAGGTGTGGGGAAACTTTTGTAATTTATAAAGTTCATTAAGAAAAAACAACGAATATTTTATATTTCTATTGATTTACTTGTTTGAAATGGTGGTTTTGGTTGACTGTTTATGATCATAGTTCTGAGTAACTGTCTATGATTGTAGGATTGTAAACCTCAATCTTTCAATTCTTAAAGAAGATACAATACAAAAGCTAATCCATGAGAGATCGATAGTCTCACTATTTGGCTCCGTAAATTTTTATCGATTGTAACTGGTAATGGTGTCAAGGAAAATGTGATCAAGACCTGGACACGTGAGGTACATTACTGCCCTTGAAAACATTGTCTGTAGCATTATTAGAATTATTAGGATTATTATTATTATTATTTCGTAGGTAACCATGTGACCATATCAACGTAAATCACGTCATTATACAAAAAAGCTGTCAAAGTGTTACACAAAGAGAAGTCATTGAACCCTACCCAACATGTTGCTATTACAGAATACTGCATAATAATATTAAATTATATCTAGACATGAAATAATAATAAAGGATTATTTATTTCTTTAAAACAAACCTTCATAATGTGTATAATATCACTACGTCAAAATGCAATAATAAATCAATAAATACAAAGAAATAAAAATGACTATATGAAGTAGAATTGTTAAAAAATGTGAAGTATTTTTCTGTCGTTACAAATACTGGCATACGCCTAACCAATCATAGACTCCAATTTATAATTTCAAAAGAAAAAACCTTTTTTTAGCACCTACCAATGTTATATTCGAATGTAAGAAACCGAAGCTGCCTGTTGACACGAGACAGAAATAGATAATGTACTTTTGTTCGCTGGAAGATATTTTAAAATGCTCAGAAGGAAGGGGTGGGGAACTTTTTGAACAGTT
This sequence comes from Biomphalaria pfeifferi, assembly GCA_030265305.1. Classification (NCBI taxonomy): domain Eukaryota; kingdom Metazoa; phylum Mollusca; class Gastropoda; family Planorbidae; genus Biomphalaria; species Biomphalaria pfeifferi. The sequence continues at coordinate 1,503,266 of JASAOG010000093.1, forward strand.
TGCTATTCTATAAGTGTTATAGTGAAAGAAAGCATTACACTGGTTGCAGAAGTCAAGGCACGCACCGTGACATCTCATTGAAACCTTAGACAATAAGTTGTCTGATAGTAATGTAGGAACACTTTTTACAAGATCATACTATTGTTACACACAGTTTCTTTAAAATGACAATAAAAACATTAGGTTTAAAGATGCAGCTATTCTAGAGATCCTCACTCTTTTATTATGAAGCTAAAGGAAAGGAAAACATTGCAATGAAACTGAAGATTAAGCAAATTGACCTGAGTCGTGTAGAGTTTACTTTGGTTAGAAAGTAATGGATTTTCAAGGCCAGGTTTGAACAACAATAAATTCAATATAGAAGTGTGCATGCAGAATGCAATAAAATTACTTTAAAATGAAATGAAATTACTTTAGAGTGCAATGAAATTACTTTAAAATGAAATTACTTATAAATGAAATGGAATTTCTTAAGCAAGAATGAAATTACTTAAATATGAAATGAAATTACTTAAGTATGAAATGAAATTACTTAAGTATGAAATGAAATTACTTAAGTATGAAATGAAATTACTTAAGTATGAAATGAAATTTACTTAAGTATGAAATGAAATTACTTAAGTATGAAATGAAATTACTTTAGAATGAGATTAAATTACTTAAGAATGCAATTAAATTACTTAAGAATGCAATGAACTTACTTAAGAATGCAATGAAATTACTTTAGATTGTAATGAAATTACTTAAGAATGAAATAAAATTACTTTAGAATGAAAGGAAATTACTTTAGAATGAAATTACTTCGAGTGCAATGAAATTACTTTTAAATGAAATTACTTTGGAATGCAATGAAATTATTAAGAATGCAATGAAATTACTTTAGAATGCAAACACGAAATTACTTTAGAATGCAATGAAATTACTTTAGAATGCAATGAAATTACTTTAGAATGAAATTACTTTAGAATGCAATGAAATTACTTTAGAATGCAATGAAATTACTTTAGAATGAAATTACTTTAGAATGAAATTACTTTAGAATGAAATTACTTTAGAATGAAATTACTTTAGAATGAAATTACTTTAGAATGAAATGAAATTACTTAAGAATGAAATGAGATTACTTAGGAATTAACATTTTTTTGTAAATGTAGCAGTTAATTTGACAGAACATACTTAACTTAGCAATACATTTGTAAACAAAAAATTGTTTGCCAAAAAAGCTAAAACCTTACTTTCGTATGTGTTAAAAAAAACCTTACGTTTTTGTTACTATTAATAGTGAATAGTTGTAAAAATGGTGTATTTTTATGAAAAAACTGCTTGCATAGTTGATTTTAAAAAATTAAAATTTTCGCTTTACGAAAAGAAAAATGTAGCCGTTGCATCAGAACTTTGAATGGTCTAAAATATCATATTTCGTATTTTCAACATCTACGGATGGACGGACGGACAGACAGACCACGCAAAACTAATAGCGTCTATTCCCCTTTCGGGGTCGATAAAAATGACAAAAATGACCCCTTGATTATGTATGCAAGTACCTGGGCTGATGAACTTTATAACATCGAAAAAGTTTATCTCCAAACTAAGTTGCTTGTAAGCTTTCACTTGAAAAACAAAAAAGATTGATCATTGATTTCACAAGGGCATCAATTCAAGCACAAACGGTGACTACTCAGGCATTGTTGCAACTATCGTAAAAGTCGTCAGTTACCTCTCTTTTTAGAGGCCTTCGTGTCCACGTTTAGGCCTCAGGGGCAGATAACTTAAAATTACAATTGTAATTGATAGTTGACTGTATCGCTGGATTATTCAAACACCGAATAAGGTCACAACAGTTTTGTATTGCATAATAAACTTTTTAAACTATTAGGTTCAAATTTTTTGTGCCACAGTACAGTCTCTTAAATACAGCCTCTGGATGGCTGCCTGGTCGGTTTGCGCGCTGGACAGTCGTTCAGATTTATCGATGGTCCCGGGTTCAAACCCTGCCCGCACACATCCCCCGTCGTCCAGCGGGAGGTTTGGACTAGGAAGTAAACTATCTTCAACTCTGAAGGAACATTCGAAACAAAAAACATTTTTACAGCCTCTTAACTACAGCCTCTTAACTACAGCCTCTTAACTACAGCCTCTTAACTACAGCCTCTTAACTACAGCCTCTTAACTACAGCCTCTTGCGTTTCCGATAAGAATGCTTGTGTTATATAATTGCAGCTCGTGTGGATCAAATGTCAGCATCTTAAGTACCAATTGAGCCAAATGTCAGCATCTATAGTACCAATTGTGAGCCAAATGTTGGCATCTATGGCATCGATTGTGGGCCAAATAAAATAAACTATAAAGCCATTTGTGAGCCAAAAGTCAGCATGAACAGCACCGATAGTGAGCCATATTATAGCATCTATAGTACTATTTGTGAGCCATATAAGAATTCTCAGCATAGCGCCAATCTAGTCTAAATACAATTATCAGAATAGCATCTATATTAACTATAGTAGACATAGACATTTATCTCTGACACTAAGTTTTAAACATCCGTATCGCCAACTTACTAAGGGAACAAATAATGCTCCCAAATGTGCGCATAGTTCGAGTCATCACAGCATCCGTATGCTCCAAACTATTCAGAATTGAATTGATAGTACAAGATCGTAGGGCCAGTCGAGAGACATGTCTTAGTCTTAGAGACTATGGTCGTGTTGTTCTTATTTTATAGATTTTATAGCTTTTATATCGCGCTACTTTCTTTTATTAGCGCAATGCACACCGCCATCAGAGCTAGTGCAGAAGGTGCGCACTGTTAGAGACATTCTTTGGCCTCCTTCAGTCGTAGAACGACTAGGGTTCATCTCAGAGGCCTATTTTGGAGAGACACTCACGCTCACAAATAGCGCAGGTAAAGGTGGCTTTTGCTTCGGTGGTAGAGGAGCTGGCCATTTTTCGGATTGTGCGTTTCTCTTCCTGAGCTAAGTAAGACCCATGTTCTCTCACTGTCCATAGCTTTCTTGGTCATTGTCTCACTCCATCTGTTGCGGTCTAGAGCTATGTCTTCCCAATTGTCAGTATTGATGTTCACTGATTTGAGGTCACGTTTTATTACTTCTATGTAACGGAGGTGGGGGGCGACCATAAAACACTCTGGCGGGCCGCATGTGGCCCACGTCGTGATTTGCCCACCCCTGAAGTAGACACTATTTCTGACTGTTTGTTATTTTACGCGTCGTGTGATTGACGTATGTATAAAGTAATATCTTATAAAATAATATCTTATAAAATAATATCTTATAAAATACTATCTTATAATATAATATCTTATAAAATAATATCTTATAAAATAATATCTGATAAAATAATATCTTATAAAATAATATCTTATAAAATAATATCTTATAAAATAATATCTTATAAAATAATATCTTATAAAATAATATCTTATAAAATAATATCTTATAAAATAATATTTTATAAAATAATATCTGATAAAATAATATCTGATAAAATAATATCTTATAAAATAATATCTGATAAACTAATATCTGATAAACTAATATCTGATAAACTCTAGACGTTCTTTCAAGAGAGAACATAATTACGTCCCTCTAATATTTTTACGCCTGTTCTAGTTTCATAATGTTTTTTTTGAGTTGAGGGTTCCCAAACAGGGGTCGCATAATAACATAGTAGGCTAACCAAGGTTGAAAAGCATTTTGGTTTGAAATTCGTGTTACAATTATAAATAGCGCAAGTGTCAGCGATCTTATGTATTCAAATTTATATAGAAATTAGCAACACTATAACACTATATATGATACTATATTAAGTCCTAGTGTAGCAAAACAAAGTACATCTACCCCCTCTCCCCTTATCTATCCTGTTCTCCTCCCCATTCCCATCCTCTGCTACTGGTTTGATCAATATTGTATGACCTCCAGTGACATGGGACAGACGTGCGACCTAATTCCTACATCAAACTACCGAGATATGGGTAAGTGACAGTGAATAGTGCCAGTACCAAACTGAATTAGCTCGCTAGGCTTGTGGTCCAAGTGAATGCATCTGACGCATCGATCATAGTCACTCCATCTACCTAAGCAATACCAACACACAAAAAAAGTAATTCTGTATTCTAGCATTTATAATTTGTGTAAAGTTTTTCCTGTAACTACATCATCTACCTAAGTACGCATAAGAACCAATGCCCGGTAGCTCCATTGGTTCAACAAGACACGAAACATAAACTAATGTTATTACCACCGTAGTATCAGTGTTAATCATCTGTAGTTGGTTTGTAGCCCTGAATAGCCGCTACAACTAGACCGATGTTGACGTGTTATGTACGCTGTAACGATCATTTGTATTTGAGTGCTAGATGCAGCTATGTCTTGATGTTACGATGAGATTGTGTTGAGTAGACAATGGGTTTATGATGTTATAATCTAGTGTAGATTTCTACTTTTAAACAATTACTGAACACTCAAATAATATCGTGACGCTGTAGATTCAAATGTAAACTATTAATTCAAACAACTAAGATCTTTTAACCATAAATACAAAGATTTCATTCTGGAACTAGGAATCACTAAAATCAAATACACACTGTACAATACAATTCAACAAGTTTACTCTCTTCGTTCCAGCTCATAACTACAACTGACTTTCCCCGTCCTTTTAACAATGTTTTATAACCTCAAACTATATTTAGCAACAACCAACTAGAAACAAACAAATCTCGCTCCTTTGATGGAAATAACATCGCTTCTGTTGCAAGAAAGCATGCTCGTTCCAAGAACCTGTCGACAATCAACCTTGACATTGCTTTAGAGAAAACTTTTAGAAAACTAAAAATAAATTAAATGCAACAGCTGCTCCATGCTACGGGACATAAGGAATTTAATGAAGAACTTTAATCAGATTTGAATTAGCCTTTTGTTTAAACAAAATAAACAGAATAGAACTTTAATAAATACTATACACAGTACACACTTATTCAACTTCAAAGTGGATTTATGTAGAAACACAAGTTAAAACTCTCTAACAATATGAGTCTTGCCGTCAAGACGGCTCTCTCCTGTTCAACTTTCTCACCAGTATTTAGCACCTTGACTTACGACAGACCACCGCGTTGTTTCATCAGATATTCCCTTCAGCCAACACAACCTTCCTACTCTTACTCTCACATGGTTACAACAGAAACACGCACACATTCACTCAAGAATCAGAAAACTTTGATCATCAAGTCATACATATTTTATTCGCAAGTCTATAGACTGCTAAAATATATTGGATTGCAACAAGGAACTTGCCAGGCGTGACAATGCCGACGCTAAAAGCTAAAATTTCCAACATATTCGGAGCTATGGCACACATAGAGGATGAGATTTAAAAATAATTAGGCCTTTATGTTTAATCTTCAAACATTCTATTTATTAGCCTCAACGATTAATTTCTCATTATTCGGAAGTTCCTTAGTAAAACATGCTCAGTTTTCTTTGGCTATCTCTGGGAAAATGTCACAAAAGTACACTTAGGGGCCTAACATCTTCATGACGTAGTAAACATGCCGTCTTTAAGGAACGTTCGACTCGGTTTAAAAGAAATAATTCAAATTACAAGTCCAAGTACGTATTGCATTGCAAACAATCTCACCGCACTGGACCTACTGAAATGTGGTCAAACAGTTACAACATGACTTAGTCATCGCGTTCTACAACATGACTTAGTCATCGCGTTCTACAACATGACTTAGTCATCGCGTTCTACCACATGACTTAGTCATCGCGTTCTACCACATGACTTAGTCATCGCGTTCTACCACATGACTTAGTCATCGCAAGCAAAGGACACAAAAAAATTATCGACACTCTAAAATATCAACTATGTTTTGTTCACCAAGCCCCAAACGACAACAAAACGTGTTTTTTTTAATAATCACTATCCTGTAAACAATAACATAAATAACAATAGCATAAATAACAATAACATAAACAACAATAACATAAACAACAATAACATAAATAACAATAACATAAACAACAATAACATAAATAACAATAACATAAACAACAATAACATAAATAACAATAAAGAAATAAAATAACTTGTCGTAAAATCAACAACAGAATAGTTTTTCGTATACTGTAACCGATCGTGCGATAGCGGCATTTTGGTTTGGCTATCATGGCATAATTTATCACCACTGAGGAAGATGAAGCCGTTGTCGCTAGAGAAAAAGATGGGTCGATTAATGCTATCCGTTGTCTGGTTTCTTCTGGGAATGACGCTATTTTTTTATTTTTACCCTGAAAGGTATCTGAAGCGGTTTTAGTAAGAACTCTCAGGCCTTACCTATGGGAAGACTGACTAGTGACAGCCAAGGACAAAAGAAAAACTTTTAAGTAAATGTGGGCGATAGTTGAAAAACTATGACATAATTTGTTGCATGGTTTGGTACAATTACGCAGCTGTCAATAACACAAGTAGAGATAGACAGTCTAGTACAATGTTGGGAGACGTATGGTGGATTGCCCTCGCGAAATAAATGTCCCTTTTATCCGTGCTACAGACATAGATGTATTCTGAAGTAACTGAAATGAAGCGATTGATTCGTTTAACATGTGGATTTGAGTCTTCCCTTTCTTTGAGTTATATTTGTTTTGTGAATTGTTTTTTTAAAAACAAGTTTATGTGATAGTAGAATGGTAAGGTTAGGGTGGAGCTAAAGATGGTCGAGGTAAAAGTTTAGAAATGTTGATTCCAGCCTCTAATTTACATTTAGAAAACTTTATCTTTGGCAGACCTGATCTAGATGTTCAGATTTCTATATTACAGGGGGACAACAAAATTCAAGAATGCTTGAAATTATCTACCAATAGGATGTATTAAGTAGATTTGTGGTTTACTCCATTACCCACGCATATGAATAATTTTTTCTGCAAATTGTTTAGCTGAGTTATTGTATGTGTGTGTATGCGTTGGTTAGATCCTCCAGTGGTTTTCCATGCGAGTCTAAGATGAAGTTTGGGTCTTTTAGGGGCTCTAGTAGAGGCGGTAGGGGTTGGAAATCTCTGATCTTCCTTCTAAAAGTGTAGAAACACAGAAAAAAGATGGCCATTGTCACATGATCCTCTCTACCCAGGAAATGCACCAATTATCTGAAGATTATTTTTATTAAGATGACAATGTTCTTTTTAATGTAACATCCTGTAGCAGAAATGACAAGATGAAAATGATCACAACAAAAGCCAACAGAGATTTCCCCAGCTGGTGTCATACATTACGTGACAGGGAAAAAAACCCATCACAACTTTGTTTTAGCCTTACTGAAAAAAGGAAACCATAAATAAGAGCGAAAAACACAGACCTAAGTTCCAATTAAAACCAGCCGCTCGTCAATAAAATGAGCTTTGTTAATTCTCTAGGGCAATGTTTCTTGATCAGTGTTGAACTATACTCGGCGGTGTCTTGAACGTTCTTTGTGAGTCTTTTAGGAGTCCTTACTAAATAATGCAATTTTCAGTGGTCTGAGAGATGAGAAGAAGTACAGATTTACAAGGATGTTTTGTAAACTAACAAGTTAGGCATCTCTCTCTCTCTCTCTCTCTCTCTCTCTCTCTCCAGATATGCCAACATATTTTTTTTTTGTGTCCGGATAACCGATTGCAGAATATTATAAACGGTCCAATTCATCCACAATTTAAAGAAAATTCATATGGGGGGTATCGCGTCGTACGTAAACATAAAATTTAAGTAAGATATATCGCGGAACAAAGCTTCATACGTAGTAGCCTACTAGTAGTGAGAGAAATCATTGCTGATCTTGTAGTACTTCATGTCCAACTAATGCAGCAAGATGTCTGCCTTTCTCTCAGCGATTGATTTCAAACTTTTAAAACTTCAAATTCACATTTAAACAAAATGCAATTTATACAAATAAAATTATCAAAATTTTAAACTCTTTCATTTTGTGGAGTTTTGTTTTTCACGTAAAGGAGTTTTTTACTTCGCTGAAAGCTCTACTACAGAAAAGTTCGAATTACAAAAGTTTTATTTTTTTGGAAGTCCCAAAAAAATCCTTTTTAGCCGTCCCCAAAAAGGGAAAAGACGCTATTAGTTTTGTGTGGTCTGTGCGTCCGTCCCGTTTAGATTTCGTAAACTAAAAAAGATATTGAAATCCGACATCATGATATAATTCAAGGACTGTCAGCGAATCGGTTGATTAGTGATTGAGCTGTATCTCACTTCGGATCTCTGCCACACATTCAATAAGTCAATAAGTTGGTCTTTTAATTCAATACTTTTTATCCAATTCAGTTACGCCTGGGGCTGTTTGAATCAATTTGTCAATATAAAACACTTTATGGTTACGACACTGTCAATAAACCACAACGTTACCCAATCATTTTCGACCTTGTCACGAACCGCATCACCGCGTGTTAAAGAGTGTACGTCAGTTTCCTAGGTGATACGGAAAGGGAAGTATTTATTGTTAAAGAGAGAGAGAGAGAGAGAGCATTAATTTAATGTTAGTCTAATTACAGTATAGTAGAATGATGCACACAAGCGGCTCGGCCCTAACCTATGTTGAGAATGGGAGACAACTTCAGGATGCTTAAGTGTAAACATTTCTTTGTCTAGTGAGTTAGATTTGTTTATTTCATTTCTTCTCAAGTTGAATTTGTCTATATTGTAATAAAAGTTCTATTTAGTTTTATTCACAAAAAAAGTTTATTCAAGTTGTATAATTTAAAATATAAAACGCTTACAGTGGTTTAGTTGTCTGCCAAAAGTTTGGTGCTATAAGTCAACGCCCGACAACACAGCGATAAATCCTTGCAATCAACCTTCTGCAGCTTCATTGCAACACAGTGGGGATGAAAGAGTTTTCTAAGGTCCGCTTATGGCTTGCGGGTTGTAGTTTCAATATCTCGACATATTGCATATTGTCATAATTGAAATTGCTGGACAGGTACGGGTCACCAAAGGAGTAACACCCAAAAGGGTCAATACAGTTAAATGAGATGTACGGCTTGTTACAGTTACAAGTCCGTAGAGTTGAGTGCGACTCGGAACAGTTGAGTAGAGTGCAATACGGTACTCTACAGTTGAGAAAAGTTAGATGCAGAATAGTTCCATTAAAGTGCAGGGAAGTTGCTGTTGGCTTGTATCTCCCAACAGCTTTACAACATAACCGATGTAGGCGTAGTATATTTTAACAAACTAAGTTAAACTTAAACTTCTCTTGTCATCAAAAACGCAATATAACTTTTTATTACAATATACACAGATTTAACTTGACATGCGATATAGATGTAATAGTTAAGAATTAAACAGATATTTAAACAAAATCTAACTCCCTACAAAGCGTCTTCACTCTTTCCTGTCTCTAGATCGTCTGCCGTTTTACATTCGCATTACGCTAGAACCTATTGAAATTTCATCATACTCACTGGATAGTCACCAACCAATCACTTAACCTCTCCAACACCTAGGAAGAAGCACACTCCATAACAGAAGTACAGTATGTGTAGAGAACTCTACTGATGTAGAGTGACGAATCGCAAGACTTTGAATCGTTAATAAGGTTTTCAGATACTGAAATTGGAGTTGTCGATTTCTTTGCATTGATTTGTGTGTCTGCAAGCAGATTAAGCCAGAACCAGAGAAATACATAATGATATTTGTCATACGTTACTGAGCATTATCAAATGCATGTATATAAGACATTAGATTTAGTTGTTTTTTCTGTGATTCTACCTTTCAGAACCTGACTGACCTAGTTTTAGATTGCCTTTCTTGTGAATATTTTATGCTTCATCAGCCTGCTTTCAATCATAACTTTGCCGTCATCGCCTATCAATATCAAGTCTTACATTAAATCTTACACAGTAGTGATCGGTCTCTAAATCACATGACATTGTCATTTCATAATGCTGCCTTATGATAACTTCCCTTGATGTATCGCGGTTATTTATAGAGCAAGACATCATATTTTGTCTTCATCGATTACTTCCAGTGTAATGTATCGTGTCATCACGTCGTGCATCTATATTTAGTTGATATGTAAATGTATTAATATATCCAGGGAGAGATTAAACTCGTTTGATTACCCCAGCACCATGGAGATCTGCTCCCATTCGACCTGATGCCACAGAGATATACAGATTTTATTTTTACATGAATATTATTTGAGTTGAAGATAAGAGCATTACATCAAGTCTTAAGGAGTGCTTCCTTTAATTTTGTTTCTGAAGCAATTATCTGCCAGCTGAGGGTATATATATATATATATTATAAAGTACAATATGAGGCGTATGTATGTATGTATGTTACTTATAGACATCAAAACCGCTTGACCAATCTTGATAAAACTAGGCAGGAATGTTCCTTGGGTACTAACTTAGACCGTAGTGTATGTATTGTAGCCCTAAAACAAACTTAAGACCCTCAAAAAAAATAAAGTTGTCCGACTCTATTAAAGCTATAGTATTTATGGATCTAGATTATGGTTAACAATGTTGACATGAGAAAAGATCGAAAGGATTTAGACCTAGATCTAATTTTAAGAAATACACTTTGCGCACATAGTTTTTTACTTTGACACATGAAAATACAAAAGAAGATCCATTGATTTCATTATATAATAAAATTAACCTTCAATTTTGTGTTTCAAAAGCATTTTTTTACATAAATTAGTTCCTGATATCTGTGACTACAGATTTCCTGGCGAACATCCTTTCATTAGACATTACTAAAAGGTTACACATTAACAGTGATTAACACATCTCTCTACTGAGTCTATTCCTAGGCCTAGGTCTAAAACTCTTATTGAACTCTAAGATGATAAAACTTCTTTTCGCAAAGATAGTTTTATGCTTTAACACATAAACATACTAATTATTGTCCATTCATTTCATATTTTAATCAAATTAACATTCAAATTAGTTTTTCTAAAGCATTTTCAATACATTTGTTCGCTGTTCGCTAAATAAAGCTGCGTAGACGTGTTTAGATAGGCCTATATTCATTCATGAAAAAAGGTCACGCTTGCGCAACACTAAATGAACTCTATAAAAGCCAATTTTTAACTCTAGATTAGTGTAGATTTAGATCTATGTCTACCTCAAGATCTACTTTATACTGTAACTTACGAGCATACAAAATTAAGTCTATTCATCTCAAATTTTAATCAAATATATGTAGGCCTACAAGCAAATGTTTTAATTTCAACAAAGGCATTTAAGCCTATTAGCTATTTTGATTTGATAGCTTCACTTACACTATTTTTACATTGACACATTCGCTTTACTTATTACATTATTATTTCGTTTAATTGTTTACGAAACACTCTCAGTGACTATATCGACTGTAATGCGCAAATAAAGACCCGCGGGTCGCGGGTAACATATATACTAGACATATGTTACCCGCGACCCGCGGGTCTTTATTTGTTATTTATATATATATATATAATTACTGTTATTAATAATAAATTAATATATACTGACATATCTATTAGAGCAAGGAGAGATACGTACCTATGAAGTAAGGAGTTCATTAAAGAGATACCTATCAGGACCGGCTTTAGGCATAGGCCAACTAGACAAACATTGCTAAACTCGGATCAAATCTGAAACACAGCAGACGTCGATGATTCGTCTACTAGCCAATCTCTTAGTTTCTGCTATGATTTAATGTGCCATACGAAACGCTACGGGAATTTAGCTTTATGAATTTATTTTATTTATTGATTTAGATAAAGATGCAAGAAGGTTTTAATTCAATGCGTAATTTTATTTTTGGGTCTATTTTTTTCTGTTTCTCCTAGGGCTTCCGATTACCTTAGGCCGACCCTCTACCTACTAGCACATAAATATATCACGTGGCCTTCTAGAATCATCATCATTATCATCTGTCCCTTGACTTTTGTCGTGGGTTTGCTGTGACAGTTCACCAAATCCCTGCAGTTTTCCCTGTCAGCAGTTGTTCAAGGATGACATCAAGCCATCAATAAATGGATTCTTGAATCTGGCGTTATAGTGTTATCGTTGTTTATAGTTATTAAGCGTTTCTAGCTTAACATTCGAGTCTGAAGATTAGTGAGGAATGCAGTATTTCCCGTGGCTGCGCAGCCCCAGCTGTGACCTACATATTTTGCCACATCGAGGGCAAGCATAACCATTGTCCTCAGGTGGTCGATTTAGATTTTCTTTTCGCCGCTTTTGTCCTCGGCAGCGGATTTTCTTTTGGCTTCAAATGTGTATCCCGCGACCTTCGTGAGTGACCTCCAGCTGTCTCGTTCTGAGGCTGCATTCAACCAGGTGCTCTCTTCTATGTCAGCCAAGGAAAGTTGACGCCTAAGCATAGTGAAGCCTTATAGCCTCAGTACCAACGGAAACGGCAATTTCGCCTTGAAGCGGCCCATGACATGCCTTTCGGACATTTATTTTGACCTCAGGTTGAAAAGGGTTGGGTACCATTTACTTTAAGTTGTGCTTTGTCAGTTCATACAATGTTGAAGTCAACCAATTTATTGAAATACCCCAGCGTTTAACAGAATGAATAATATTGAATTCATAGGCCGACTAATTTAATGAGTTGGCGTGTGACAGATACAGTTCTTTAACAGCGTAGCCATTGCAACATCCATATGTACGCTTACAGGGATCGGTTTACGTTTTGTTTTTAAATGGTGTTTCCATAGTAACTCGCAAGTCGTCTGATATGCGTTTTGAATATTTCTATAATAATTCAGGGCTCAAATTCAGATTACTGTCGCCTTTCAGAAGAGTCGACATATTTCCCTTTAAGAGATAGAATGTTTTTTTTTCCCTTATTTTACTTTTAGAATGCAACGTTCAAGGCCGGATTTAGGCATGATAAGGCCTTTAGCCTTTTGAACTATTGGGCCCTTTGTAATCAAAACAAGGCAGTTTATCCCTTTCTTTTTTTTTTTCAAACAAATTTTTTGGTCACTCAGACTAGTGTTGGTCCTAGGCTATGGCTTGTGTTGCCTATCTGTAAATCTAGCACAGGGAACATTGGTTCCCTTATCTTACTTTTAGATATACAGCTTTTGTTCCTTATCTTACTTTTAATGATAGAACGATTGCTCTTTATCTTACTATTATAGATAGAAAGTGTGCTCCTTATTTTACCTTTAAATATATAATCTTTGTTCTTTATCTTCGTTTAGTGATGGTACGTTTGTTCTTTATCTTCATTTAGTGATGGTACGTTTGTTCTTTATCTTCATTTAGTGATGGTACGTTTGTTCTTTATTTTTACGTAATGTATGCGTTAAGGTCTCACAGTCGAAAGGAATAAGATATTTACAGCAAATTAAATTCGAGAAGATACTCACAATGACGCATCTTATTGCCTGCATAAAAAAAGTTGTTTACAATTAATTAGCTTGGAGTAAATACGACAACTTGCCAGTAATGGACATTGGAAATTCAGTAGTAATAAAAATAGATTCGAGTTATTTCTGAGGAGTTGGGTATATAAACAAGGGAAGACAGTAATCGGGGTCATAAAGTTTTCAGGTAACTATAATGTGTCTATTGGAAAAAAAAAAGCCCACAAAAGAGGCAAGATGGCCCATACAAGAGGCACATTAAGCCCAAAAAAGAGGCAAAGAAAAAAAAATACTATCCTATGTAGAAAGTCCGAATACTCAGTGTTTCACCAAACAGAAAAAAAAAAAAAAAAAAAATTCGTGCATCTTCAAATGAAATGAAATTGTTTTGTGTCTTTGTAGTGTGTGTTCAACATTCTCATTATTCCAAGTTGAATAGAAGCTCTTCTGTTTCTTCACTAAAATAAATATCTCCGGCTAGACGGTGGAGGCTGGGTGATTATTCATAGTTCTAAGTATAGCATATTGCAGATTTGAGCCACTATATCAAAGTATTACTTATCTTACTTTTAGAGATATACCTCTTGCTCCTTATCTTACTGTTAGAATGGAACGCCTGTCTTTATCCTTCTTAAGGTCATTGATTAACATGCATGACTAGACTGACCTAGGGACACGCGTAGAACGCAGTCATCCTCTTTATTGAAGTAACGTCTGCATTGTATAAGATAAGATAACGGCTCGCCTACTTTACCTTTGCTAAGTTTGGTTACTATTACACTTAGCTGCTGTAGTAGAACTAATAACTAAACAAATGTTCAGTAGAAGTGACCAACTAAGTTATTACAATGTTTAGGTCAACCTCTTTAATGTTAAAGCCCTAACGTTTTCTCTAATGGTGAACAAAAAATGATGATCAGAAAGCACAATGTCGGTATTATGAATGTCAGTATTATGAATGTCAGTATTATGAATGTCAGTATTATGAATGTGGGTATTATGAATGTGGGTATTCTGAATGTCAGTATAATGAATGTCAGTATAATGAATGTCAGTATAATGAATGTCAGTATTATGAATGCCAGTATTATGAATGTCAGTATTATGAATGTCAGTATTATGAATGTCAGTATTATGAATGTGAGTATTCTGAATGTCAGTATTCTGAATGTCAGTATAATGAATGTCAGTATAATGAATGTCAGTATTATGAATGTCAGTATTATGAATGTCAGTATTATGAATGTCAGTATTATGAATGTCAGTATTATGAATGTGAGTATTCTGAATGTCAGTATTCTGAATGTCAGTATAATGAATGTCAGTATAATGAATGTCAGTATAATGAATGTCAGTATAATGAATGTCAGTATAATGAATGTCAGTATTATGAATGTCAGTATTATGAATGTCAGTATTATGAATGTCAGTATTATGAATGTGGGTATTATGAATGTGGGTATTCTGAATGTCAGTATAATGAATGTCAGTATAATGAATGTCAGTATAATGAATGTCAGTATTATGAATGTCAGTATTATGAATGTCAGTATTATGAATGTGAGTATTCTGAATGTGAGTATTCTGAATGTCAGTATTCTGAATGTCAGTATAATGAATGTCAGTATAATGAATGTCAGTATTATGAATGTCAGTATTATGAATGTCAGTATTATGAATGTCAGTATTATGAATGTCAGTATTATGAATGTGAGTATTCTGAATGTCAGTATTCTGAATGTCAGTATTCTGAATGTCAGTATAATGAATGTCAGTATAATGAATGTCAGTATAATGAATGTCAGTATAATGAATGTCAGTATTATGAATGCCAGTATAATGAATGTCAGTATTATGAATGCCAGTATAATGAATGTCAGTATTATGAATGCCAGTATAATGAATGTCAGTATTATGAATGTCAGTATAATGAATGTCAGTATAATGAATGTCAGTATAATGAATGTCAGTATTATGAATGCCAGTATAATGAATGTCAGTATTATAAATGCCAGTATAATGAATGTCAGTATTATGAATGCCAGTATAATGAATGTCAGTATTATGAATGCCAGTATAATGAATGTCAGTATTATTGATCCGAGAATGGATTTAGGAAAATAACGTATTCATTTAGCTAAGGGGATGAAATCCTACACATTTAGAACATATCTGTTATTCTGAAGGATTAATTTCTTTTGTTGGTATCAAGCAAAGCAATTAATAACCAGTAATGAATTGAAAAGTAGGTTGGTTTTTTAATTGATTCATGTCTTGTCTACGCC
Source organism: Biomphalaria pfeifferi (assembly GCA_030265305.1). Taxonomy (NCBI): domain Eukaryota; kingdom Metazoa; phylum Mollusca; class Gastropoda; family Planorbidae; genus Biomphalaria; species Biomphalaria pfeifferi. The sequence goes on from JASAOG010000093.1 coordinate 1,518,914, forward strand.
AATAAATAATTGTGTAAAATTTCAACTTGATCCGAGATTGGATGTTGTAGAAATAACGTGTACAAACTTTTTACCAGACAGACAAACAGACAGACAAATTGAGTTGATCTATGCTTTGTAACAAGGAAATTGTTTGTCTGTCTCTTAGTACAGCGTGTTTAGGGGCAGGTTTCTTGTCCATTTTAGAACAGAATGGTTTGTTTCTAGAACATAGGAAACAATTGTTTAGGAATACTCTTATTTTAAAAAAATTCCACACAAATCCTTGCTGATGATTTAATTCTCCTGGAACTAGGAGAATGTCAGACGTCTTCCTGAAAGAAAACGGAACCGGAAATATAGAAATGAACTGCGGGGCTTTTCCCATCATACAGTCTTTTATTCATAGACTTTTACATTTTCATCAGATTGTGTAAAGAGAACTAACATTGAAAGTGAAGAGTTACTCAGATAACTACAATAGAAATAAAGAAAATCTAATTTTAAACAAACTTAACTGTGTGGTTTATGTAGCAGTTATCCTGTAGCTGCTGCTGCCTCCAATTTGATACCAAAGAATCACCATTTGATCTATTTCTTTGTTTTGTTACACACCATTATTTTAGTCGTAAAGAAATGTTCTAAGTTTTCACAGCTACACAAAACTAGAGCAGTTTTTTTTTGTTTTTTTTAAGCATTTGAGAATTCCTTTTAATTTAAATCTGTTTGTTTGTCGCAGGGTGTATTCTTTCCAAAGTTAGAACCAACAAAATTAAAACATTTTTCTCTCCAATTTCATCTCCCTCTCTCTCTCTCTTTCTCTCTTTTTCTGTTCCTCCCTCTCTTTATCTGACCATCGCTCTCTCTTTCTCACTCGCAAGAAGCAATCAAAACCAGTTGTGAGTGTTAATTTCCTTTTTTTAAAAAATTTAAGTTATTTCTGACTTCAAATGATTATCACACACACACACACACGTCCTCACCAGCATACACACGCGTGCATTACCAACACACCTAGACCTACACATTCACAGAGTACATGCGTGCTAAATTCAAGGATTCTATAGTCGTTCTTGTTCCGTAATAAATGAGTGACCCGCGGCTACTCGCAGATTCTAATGAAATAAGAACCTTACATCTGACCTTTCTAAAGTAAACATTTCCTAGAGCTTTATATCGGGTGTGGTGGGGGGGGGGGGGGAGGACCGTTTTAGATAAGCCCCGCCCACGTTTTTCATCTTCTAAAAACATAGAAAAAAATGGACGCAGAATTATTTCTGTTTTAGAGGAGTGGTTTTTTTTTTCTCATAATCGCTACCGCCTTACGGAAACGGCTGAACTATTCTTTGCGGAAAATACTACATTTTGTGTGTGTGTGTGTGTTTGTGTCGGAGGGGATGGAGGGAGTCAAAAAGGGGGTGGAGCACGCTTGTGATGTTTTTGGAAGAAAGAAATAGAAAGGGAAGGGTGGGGGTTGAAGAGAGATCAACGCGAGACAAAATGTCACATCCAATTATCTCAGATTTTGCGTCTCGTTTCTTTTGATGCTTCATTCTTTTTTTTTTTGATTACTTTATGTCGTCTGCTGGGGTTGACAGTGGGTAATAGGAAGATGACAGGCTTACAGGGAACTGTAGAGGAAGCGTCTTCTCGCCAAAGTGGCAGGTTCAATCCTCAGCCCGTACATCGACAGCCCCCCCCCCTTTTTTTTTTCTCTTTGTAACTTCGTTGTGTATGTTGTGTATGTTGTGTATGTTGTGTATGTTGTGTATGTTGTGTATGTTGTGTATGTTGTGCATCTTGTGATGTAAATGTATTTCGCTATCAAGGTAGACACTTATACAAATAAACAATTCTACATAAAACATGCGTTCGAGCTTCAGTGCGAAATACTGGGGCATGCCGGGAGTAAATGAGGAAAAAAAACAGCAACCCTGTAATCTAAACCAGGGGTGGGCAACCTTTTTAGTATCGAGGGCCGCATTAAAAAATGGAATGCGGGGCCGCACGCATTAATATTGTTACGACGTGGGACTGAACGAAAGAAAATAACTCACCGTGCTCTCAGGATCCCTGGTATCTCTCCGATCGCAGAAGCACAATCCAACTAGGATCAATTAATATCCCCGATCAAAAGAAATAATGTCACAATCTCCAAATCGAATTTACATATCCCTATTCACTAACACAATAGAAAGAAAAACAATCCTCAATCTAGAAATCCAAACTCATAACTCCTCTGTTAACACATCAACACGCCCCTCAGGTCAGGTTCCCTCCAAGCACAAAACACAACTCAACAAGTTTTTCACGTGGGAAAACAAGAGGTCACTCGTAGGGGGGGGGGGGGGGGGGGGGGAGAACAAGTCTACAACACTATATGTATACGTAACTAGGGAAATACAAAACCAAAGTCATCATATTGTCAAAGAGACACAAAGATATAAGATACGTGGGTGTGCGTTTGTATGTACTTACAACTAACACAAATACGCTCGCTGTGTATAACCTCTTTTAATTCATATTTATATTGTATTATACATTCACTTTTCATTTTTTTCATACTCCAAATGGAAGAATTACAACAAGAGTTAGCAATTTCTGAAAACAATTAGGATTTTTTTTTAAAATTTGTTATTGTCTTTTTAAAATCACTAGAATTCATCACAAATGTACAGTTGTACCTATTGCAACAAAGTATTTAACTGTTTACACTCCTGTGTAATGTTCCGGAACTGTGGAACTAGTCAAATAACAGTCAGTCATAATCGACTTGGGATTACATTTGTTTCGTTTCCACAAAAAAAACAACTTGTTCACAAAAGTATTGTTCTCATGAAATATGTCTCCCAATCTTCATTAGAAATATTAGTAACAAAGTCACAGTCAATGTCCTTCAAGGAACACAAAAATTTCTTGAGATTTTATATTCTTCTCATTACCTTGCTCGTGCAGCAAAATATTTGTTTCCAATTCTTCACGTACTTTTAGGAGCTGTTTGTGGATATGTAGATTAGATCTCCTACCTCTGATATGACAGAGCTTATGTATTTATGAGTCTGTAATATGATGTAGTTTTGTGCAGCTTTGTGCAAACTTTCCTGTTTAAAGTTTGTGGTTGGGATATTCTTTATTTAAGAAAACAAAAGCTTTTTCTCCATCAGTTGTTACACTCGCCATCTTGTTCCAAGCTACCCAACACTCAGCACAGTTCTTCGTAGCATCTAATAACTACTGTCCTGAGATTGTGTCTTTGACTAAGTCTATAGAAGTCAAGCCAATAAGAATACTCGTCGTTTAGTTGAAACTTTTTATAATGAGACAGTTTCAATCATTTATAGAGATATGTATAATTATTTTTAATATATTTGCATTTTTATAAGAATATACTGTGGGCACAACTGATTTCTGTAGGTGTCCGCGGGCCACATAAAACACTCCGGCGGGCTGCATTTGGCCCGCGGGACGTAATTTGCCCACCCCTGATCTAAACCATTGAACTGAGCATTGCAAAGAATGGGATGTGTGTCTGAGAGGTTAACTACGCTTGGGCTTAGCTTGGCTACCTGTCGAGGAGGATCGAGGTTCGACTGAACGCCTAAAGGCAGCACGGGAAACATTCTCGCAGATACCCCCTCCCCCACTGGTCAACAAAAACGTTCTGAGAATGCTATAAGCATGAACATTGCGCTATATAAAAGCTATTTTAAAAAAGCAACTGACCAGTTAGTTCCATGCAGGTATAGGGGCGGCGACTTAGACCAAAGTTTTGTTTGTGGTACATCTTTCAGTCATCCCTTACAGGCATGAAGATCATGACATCCTTGCCCCATCCTCCCGTAGGATAGCATGGGAGGGCAGGGTTTGAGTTTTGCACATTCGCGATGACAGTTTAAAGCGAATCTCACACGACCAGGCTGTCATCCACGATCAATTCCCAGGGATGCAGTGGCGTAATGAGAAAACCGTGCTCCCGGGGCAAGGTACTTTATTGGCGCACCCTCCCCCCCCCCATTTTCCACGAACATCACATAGAAATATAGGCTGCGTGTGGCACCCCCCTGAGGGTGGCTCCTGGTGCATCATGTCCCCCTTGCCCCCCTTACTACGCCTGTGCAGGGGCGTAACTCTAAACCTCGAGTTAACAACGAGTTAACGAGTGTAATAGCTTAAAGCAATATGAAAGACTTGGACCTGGAGGAGATCACCACGCAGAAGACGAGGCTTTCGATTTCAAAGTGCAACACTTGCCCATTTAATGCTATGGCAATACATACATTTTATTTCAGCTTATAAACTCAAATTGACAACCTCAGTGCCTCATTAGGAACGGGATCTGAGGTGTCTGCCTCAATTAATTTTGGCTAGGTGACAAACGTATCACTTGCTATGGCACGATTAAGAATTAGTTATTTGTTTTAAAGAAAGGGAAAGTTTCGACTTGAAGACAATGAAGCGACTAGTACGATGGCTGACTGATCGTGCGGTTTGCGCGCTGGACTGTCGTTCAGATTTATCTATGGTCCCGGGTTCAAGCCCTGCCCGCTCCCATCCCCCCGTCATCCTGTGGGAGGTTTGGACTAGGATAATTATCTTCAACTCTGAAGGAACATGCGAAACATGTCAAACATTTTACAAACATTTTTACAGACTAATAAAAGCAAGTCTAGGAAGTTAGGAAGAATAGCGAAATGTTAACAGAATACATTAGACGGCTTCAAAGAAAGGCAGCTTTTTATAGAGATTTAGCTTAACGACATTCGACAGTTCCCTTCCTTATTATTAAACTTCTTGTTCGACATTCACTATCAGCGTCGACTAACTTAAATTGTTGGCCTTTTGCCAGTGTTACTGGATTTTGTTATTTGAGTGTTACCTCCGTTTGATTAGATCTGCAGAAGACAGCGCTGAAACGCCTAACACTGTAAAACATAACAAGACCATAATTCTATGTGTATATCAATAACAATGTGGAAGTGTAACAGACGGCGTATGTGTGTTATCTGTAGCTATTGATTTGAAAAGAAATATAATCATGTTTATGTATCCTTTGGTTTATTTAAAATAGTTTGTGCATATAAATGAAATAATATTATTAATAATAATGTAAACTAAATTAACAACTTAGCACACTTCTAATTATTGTTATTATTATTTAAATGTTTTACTTTAACTTAAAACCTAAAACATTAATTTGCAAACGGCTTAGATCCTCCTGCGACACAGTATGGGAGTACCCTTTTGTAAATCTATTTTCGTATTATATACATTGTTTATGTTTGCTAGAGGATCACAGTCCAGACCATCTTAAATCTTGTCTTTAAAGTCTACATAATCATTGGTTCCAATTTGTTCCATTATCTAACGGCACTAGTAAAAAGCAAAACGTACTTATGATAATTTATTTCAGTACCGGTATATGAAATATCTTTGTGTTTTTTTGTTGTTTTTTTTAGTTTGAACTATTTGAGTCAGTTTAGAGTTATATCCCACTTTATAGATGGAAATATGAATTGAGTGCAATCAAAACTGATACTCTTAGAATATACGTAGAATATAAGACTTGGTACAATCACTAAATTACCGACATACTATATTTCTTTTCTTCAGTGTCGAGTACTTCATTGCGTGAGAGTGAATAGATTTCAAATGCTTTTATTTATATGAAACAAGACCTAGGCTTTATTTATCACATATTTTTTTTTTACGAAAACTCGATTCCGAGGACTTGCTGGTCATAGCTCTAGGGATTATTGAATGATGTCCCCTGACTAAGATGGCGACTATAAGATTACGGAAATATAAAGCAAACAGACTCTGGCATCTGGCGATGTCAACATCAGGGGTCATTTCTGGGCAGAGGGGGTAGAGAGAAAGAGAGGCGAAAGAGTTAATAGTTGAGAATAAATAAAAAGAAGAAATAGATATAGCAAGTTGGACTTCGTGACCACGTACCACATCGTAGAGTATGTCTATGTGGTAGTGGTTGGTTTTATTACTTTACATCACAGGTTCTCAAACTTTTCAGTCCAGGGACCCTGTTGATTAACATGAACAAATAATAACAAGACTCTGGATATAACTTATAAGACATGAAATCAGCTGTTTAATCTAACGCCATCTTGGTTGACAACAACAGTTACAAGGGATGTTACTCCCAAACACCGATTGGTGCAACCTATATAAAACACACATCAACATCCTTCCCTTTCTATAGCTAACAAAACACATATCAGAAATATTTGCAATTAAAATAACAAACATTAATAACTCATCTTATTTTATGAATATTATAACAACTAAAAAATAACAATCAATTTCAAAGTGAGAGTGTGTCAAATATAGAATAAATATTTCAACATGAATATTAATATTGTCATAAAAATTCTTAGTACATATCATAATCCCTATGCCACATAGTTCTATTTGTTTCTCGAGTGATAATTCTTGCTGGCTTATTTCTATCACAATTATTGTCTGGTACATGAGAAACTACTTCAGACTGTGATGCATGCTGAGAACAGTTATCAGAGAAATCTGGCCTTTCATTATCATCATCATCATCCAAGACATTCCTATCATAGACATCAGTGTCAGTGTCTTTCAAAATAGTTTTCCTTGGCCTAATATGAAATCTGTTGCGTATGTATAGTCCTCCATTATCTCCCTTGATCTTATAAGATCTTGGAGATAGTTGTTCCCTGATCATTCCAGGATACCATCCTGTTTGACCTGGGTTTTGGTAATAAATAGTTTGCCCTAGATGGAGTTTTGGTAAATCCCGAGCTTGCTTATCATATTGTCTTTTTACTTGTCGTTTGTAATTCTCTTTCTTCTCAGCTACAACATGTTCATTTAAACACTTTGAAGTGCTGGGAATCAATGTCCGAGGACTTCTTTTGAGACACATTTCAGCTGGGCTAAATCCGGTACATTGCCGAGGTGTATTTCTGAGTTCCAGTAAAGCTTCATATGGATCATCACCATTGTGTTTAGTTTTCAGTATTAAATTCTTCATTATCTTTACAGCAGCTTTCGCCTTCCCATTTGTTCTCGAATAACCAGGATCTGATCTGCTGTGATTGATGTTCCATCGCCTTGTGAATCTCAAAAACTCATTTGAACTAAATTGTGGACCGCCATCTGTTATTAACATTTTTGGAGCACCAAAACGAGCAAATTGTCCTTTCAATTTTCTAATCACATCTTGTGATGTTGTTGTTGAAAGATAATCATACTCAATAAAATCAGAGTAATAGTCAACAGTAATTAGATACTGTCTTCCATCCACTTCCATCAGGTCAGCTCCAACTTTTTCCCGTGGTACATTTCCTTCATCATGTTGTATAAGTGTTTCTTTCTGGTTCATAGGTTTTCTTTCTTGACAAGCAGTGCATGTCTCTGCCATCTGCTTTATTTCATCAGCCATGCCTGGCCAGAACATCGTCTGTCGGGCCCTACTCTTCATTCCATCATATGCAATGTGTGCTGTGTGCAGGTTTTTTTCATTTCTTGACGCATACTGAAAGGTATGACTACCCTTTCTCCTTTCAAAATTACTCCATTACTAAGTCCCAAAGTATCATCAAAATCAAAATATGGTTTTATCCTGTTGTCTAAATCTTGTTTTCTTTGAGGCCATCCATTCATAATTTGCTTTGATAATTTACTTTATGTGTCATCTAAGTCTGTTTCTTGTTTTATTCTTTCTAATAACGGATCCGGTATGTCCACAACTTATGTCTGGCATATGTTAAAAACTTCATCTTGCTTCTCCTCTTGATTGCACAGTCGTGATAATGTGTCAGCAATGTGTAAACTGTTTCCTTCTACCCACTGAAATGAGAAATCATAACGATTGCTCCTCAACATCAGGTTTTGTAATCTTCTTGGAGCCTGGTTTAGAGGCTTCTTTAAGATGTTTGCAAGTGGCTTATGATCATTTATTATTATGACATGTCTTCCAAATGTATATTGATTGAATCTTTCTAGCCCAAAAACAACGGCAAGTAGTTCTTTTTCAATCTGAGCCCACCGTTTTTCAGTTGGTGTCAATGCTCTAGAGGCAAATTCTAATGGTTGTCCTTCTTGCATTAGTACAGCTCCAAGTCCATGTTGACTACTGTCAACTTGTATTTCAAGTTTCTTGTCAGGGTTGTAGAATATAAGGACTGGAGTATTTGTAATCATTGTTTTTATCTTGTTGAATGCCTCTTCACATTTTTCAGTCCATCTAAAATTGCAATCTTTCTTTGTTAGTTCATTTAATGGTTTAGACACTTCGGCTAGATTTAGACAAATACTGCACCATTCCACATAATTTTCTTGCTTCCTGGCTATTTTCTGGTTTCTTCATTTCCAGAATAGCTTTGATCTTCTTTATGTCAGGCTTTATGCCTTGCACACTAATGCAGTGTCACATAAAACTTATCTGGTCTTGTTTCTCTACTGTTTTTGTTTCATTTAATTTAATGCACTTCTCTTTGCATCTCTCTCTTAATCTCTTCAGTTTGTCAGAGTGATCTTTTTCTGCTTCTTCTTTGGACTGACCACATCCCACAATCACGATATCATCAGCCACATTAATGCATCCTTCTAATCCCAACAATGCTTCTGTTAACTTTTTCTGGAATATTTCTCCACTTACACAGTCCAAAAGGAAGTCCTGACGATCTGTACCGCCCATAAAGTGTGATCATGGTTGTTAGTAGACTAGACTTTTCATCTAGACGTACATGCCAGTAAGTCTCCTTTACCTCTAATTTAGAAAATATTTTAGCATTTAGGAACTGTGGCATTACAGCTTCCAAAGTTGGTAACTTAAATTGTTCTCTTTTTAAAGCAGTGTTAAGATGTCTTGGGTCAATGCAGATCCTTAAATCCCCATTTGGCTTTTGAACCAAAGCCATCTGGCTGACCCAATCTGTTGGTTCATTTACAGGAATTAATATTTTCTTTTTTACTAATGTCTCTATTTCTGCTTCCACTTTCTTTTGAAATGCAAATGGTATATTACGACAAGGTGATACCACCGGAGCTATGTTCTCATTGACAGTTAATGACGTTTCACCAAAATCTCCCAGATGACAATCCATAGTGTTTACTTGTGATATGAATCTATCTTCATTTAATGTGATCAGACTTAAACTTTGGCATGTTTTACGGCCTAATAAGCATTGATAGTGGTTCTTTACAACTGAGAATGTTACCAAATATTTCTTTTTGTTTTTAGGATTCGTTATTATTAAGTTAGCAGTGCCCTCAGTTTTTAATTTGGAATTATTCCACATTGCTAATGTTTGAACAGTCTTCTTAATTTGGGTCTTATTTTTTATATTTCTTACATATAATGTTAACATCAGCTCCTGTGTCCAGTTGAAATCTTATTTGTTGACCATTTATCATGAATAGAGCTGTCATTCTGTCCCTATTGATGTTCAACACATTTATTGAGTTTAAGTGTTCCTCTTGGTCAAATTCATCCATAGCATTATGCATATGTATTTTATTCTTAGTTTTACACTTAACTGCAAAATGATTTTTACCTTTGCATTTATTGCAAATTTTTCCCCAAGCCGGACATGATGTTCTGTTCACTGCATGTCTGCCTCCACAAAACCAGCAATCTATTAGGTTGTTTCTGTTGTCAGTTTTCTTTTGTTCTATCTTATCTATCTTCACAACAGTTTCTTTATTTATCTCTGCCAATCCTTTTGCAGTTTGCTCATATGTTTGGCATATATCTAAACACTTCTTCAATGTAAGATCATCGTGATTCAATAGTCTCTCCTGCAGTCTTTTCTCCACGGAGAATACGATTTTGTCTCTAATCATTCTATCCTTTTCCTTGAAATTACATTTTTCAGCCTGAGCTCTAAGCTGCGTAATGAACACATCACAGGATGACACCTTTTCTATGTTCCAAAATCTGAAACTTTCCAGAACTTTATTTTTTCTGGAGTTGCAATAGTCGTGTAATTTCTTTAGTAATATTTGCGGGTCGTTCACGTCTTCATTCTCATCATACTGCAACTGTTCACAAATCTCTTGGGCCTGAGGTCCAGCACAATGTAGTATTATTGTTTTTTGTCTGATTTTTGGTTTTTCTTCCGCTCCTATTGCTAACAGAAACAGTTCCACGAAAGTTTTCACTGACATTACCTTCAGTCAAATTTAACTCTGTTGGTGGTTTAAGTAGACCTACTGCCATCTTCAATTAAAACTTTACTATAGTATATCTACCGTAACTGAATAACCTCTCTTAGTCTCTATATATGCTCTGAGTCTGAGACTCTGGAATCTACTAGATTCTAGATCTACACTTTAGATCTATTTTTTTTATATTTAATTTAACTAGTTTTATATCACTGATATAAACCTAAATATAATTCTTGATACCGCTGCCACCATGTTGATTAACATTAACGAATAATAACAAGACTCTGGATATAACTAATAAGACATGAAATCAGCTGTTTAATCTAACGCCATCTTGGTTGACAACAACAGTTACAAGGGATGTTACTCCCAAACACCGATTGGTGCAACCTATATAAAACACACATTAACAGACCCCCTTTACCAGCCCAACGATATTGACGGACCCCCCTTCGTTTTAAAGCAGCCTGATTTGTCTGACCAAATTCGCATATTTCTAAAGCCGCATATTCAAACTCTCGGCAACTGTGTGTGGTTTTATCCCCTCTTCTCGAGTCGCAATGCCATAATATCTGAAGCCTTTAGATTGGGTCTCATTTCCTATTGGTTATGGAGTGTGTGTGTTTCTATGGTGATGGTGGGAAGAGGTTAGCGATTGGTTGTGAATGATGTAACATAGGTGGGTGGCATTGTCATCACTTGGTCTTAGTTAGGACCGATGACACAAGAAAGTGAACCTGAAAGGTTGTGTTATTGCAGTGAGTTACATTTTGTTAAAGAATAGTATTACTTAATTCAACTACAGTTATTTTTATCTCATTTCAACTTGCTTTTATTTATATAATAAATAAAGTGTTATTTAGTTTGTTCACAATCGAAAAGTATATAAGTTATTTGAAGTTTTATTAATTAAGATACATTGTCACGGATGAATGTGTGTATGTATGTATAATCTATTTTTACAATCTGCGCGAATGACCGGAAGTGTGTTGGTTGTTATAGAGAGACCCGTGTGTGTGATATGCAGTAAAGCTGATTAAAGTGTATGTGTTTGATCTAGTGGTTTCATTGTTTTATTTCGTTAACTAGAACTGAACCAGGGACACCTAGAGACGTATCGAGACCTGAGGTAGATTCTATAGAGTTATAATTATAAATAAAATAGGAAATCTGTGACATATTTGGAGGCTCGTTTATCTAGTTACTTGACTTAGTCTTGGAAGACATTAGGCAGAACTGCGGTTCGCCATTGTGAAAAGGTTAAGGACAAAGAAAGCCGTGAAGTGTGTGCGCTCACGTGCAACGGCGGGAAAAAACGAAGTCAATCAGCCGAGACGAAACCAGGTCAAACACTGTGATAGAACTATTTGTGTTGTTTATATCGTATGCTAAAGGTATAAACAAAATGTCAGAGAGATTAACACAGTTAATAGCCGCTGGAAAAGATGGGATTGTCGGGGACAGCTCTACAGGAGTGGGTGAAAGGAAGAGAAGACAGAGAAGGTGAGGAACGTGTTAAAGAGAGAGAAGCAAAGAAAGAAAAAGAAGACAGAGAACGTGATGAAAGAGCTAAAGAAAGAGAGGCGGTTGGAAGAGCTAAAGAGAGGGAAGTGAGAGCTAAAGAGGCAGAAGCAAGAGCTAAAGAGAAAGAAGCTGATGTAGAAATACACAAATTGAGAGTCAGAGAGTTGGAGCTTAGGGAGACGAAAGGAGAACTCAAAGAGCATATAAAACCTGTATGGAAACCAAAGTTGCCACCTTTTAATGAGAACGTGGATCAAATGGATGCATTTTGGCGAGATTTGAAGTGCATGCTCAAGCTACCGAAATACCTAAAACTCAGTGGGGAAGTCATCTTTACACATTGTTACAGGGAAAGGCACTGCAAGCTTGTATCAACTTTTCAGAGAAAGATTTAGAGGAATATGACAAGGTGAAGGAAGTATAAATGAAAAGATACAACTTGACAGATGATGGGTATAGAGTGAAGTTCCATAAAGCTAAACCAGAGAGAAACCAGCCATTCCATGAATTTGTTGAGGACATTACAAGATACTTAATGCGTTGGGTTGAATTGTATAATACTGAAAGACATTCGAAGGTCTCATTTATCTGTTAATCAGAGACAAGATCCTCACATCTTGCAATCCTCAGTTAGAGGCTTTTCTACATGAAAGGAAACCGAAAGATGAGCCAACAGCAGTCAAGTTGTGTCAGCAATATATTACTGCACATCCAGAGCAGACAATTCAGAGAGAGGAAGACTTGATAACTAGCAAGTTTGCCTTTGCTGCAAAGACTAATGATAACTGAAGTCGATTTAAACAAGAATGGAGACAGGACCGTCTGCAGAAAAGAAGTGTTGGTAAAAACAGAAAATGTTTTAAGTGTTTAAAAACGGGACATTTAGCAGCCCAATGTAGAAACAAAAGGCCATTAAAATGAAATGAGACTATGGGCTCAAGCAGAAGTCAGGAGTTTAAAACCAGCAACAGGGGAAGACCAACTGGACATCCGTACAATGCGTCAGTTTGCATAGACTATCAACATGGTGAACAACTCCCTCGTGAAGCTGATCAGATCCAAATGGCTGGAACTATAACTTGTTACGCTGGGAAATTAAAAATGTATCCTGGATTTGTTGGGAAGAAATCTATTTGGGTCTTGAGAGACACATGAGCGACCACAATCGGAGTGAAGAGACTACATGTAATAAGAAATAAAGGAACACTGAAGCGTAACCTAAAACAAGGCTTTATTAAACTAGAACGACACATGAACTGACGAAAGAGACTTGGACAGTAGCACACTAAATCAATGTTGTGAACACATTCTCACGACGTTACACAAACATAAACAAATACTAACTATTTCACCACATTCACCCCGCCTAGAATTAAAATAGCAAGTATAGTAATATAGTAGGCCATAACATAAATAAAAAGAGAATGCCAGTGCCTGTAATACAATAGATCAATAAATAGTGTCGAAATATTAGTTTCTCTTGTAAACAATAATGAGGAGTGATACAAAGAAACCTAAAAACCAGTATCTGTAGTATGGCTTATAAACAATTACTAGTTTCTGTTTTAAGCAATAACAAATAGTGTAGTAAGTAAACATGTACGTAAGTAAGTGAAAAGCAAACTCTAGTATCAGTAGCAAGGGATAAACAATGCCAGTTTATGTAGTCAGTATAAGTAGTGCAATAGAGAAACAACTCTAGACTCTATAGTTCGGTCTGGTTCTTCTCTCTCTTAAGTTGTAACGGGGTTGACTATCATGCTCTACAGTTTGGGAGTCACTAATGAGTTCCTGAGCGTCAAGTGGGGTATGATGGTTCTGTGTATTTTCAAGAGGAAGCGCTCGGAGATCCTCAGAGCCTTCCAGGGGTTCTTTCCTTTCTTGTATCACCGTAGGGGTGTTGACTGGTACTTCCATGTTTTGAGCTTCTGGAGGATATTCATTATCCTCACCCTGAGCGAAGAACGAAGGTTCACTTGTTGTTGTGGATGGGGAGGGGTTGGGAGCCAAGCGTCTTAGAGAGACCGTCTCCTCTTTACCGCTGGGCAACCGTACCACGGCATATTGGGGGATAAACATCAGTAATTCGACATCTTCCGTGAGAGGATCATACTTTGAAGTTCTGTTCTCTCTTCTCAGCAACACTCGACCTGGGCTGGATAGCCAAGTGGGAATAGATATCCCGAAGGAGGATTTCCGGTTGAACCGGAAAACTCTCTCATGTGGAGTTTCGTTTGTTGCCGTAGATAGTAATGATCTAATCGAGTATAGGGCCTGGTTCAATACAAGTTCCCATCTTGAGATCGGGAGATCGAGGTCTTTCAGTGCTAAAGTTCCATAGAGTTTTGTTTAGTCGTTCAATTTTCCCGTTGCCTGAAGGATTAAAAGCGGTTGTTCTACTTGTAGCTATTCCCCTCTCGTGCAGAAAGGATTGCACCTCCTTCGACATAAAGGACGTACCTCTGTCGGAATGGACGTACTCTGGCATCCCAACTAAGGAAAACAGCTGATTTAAACACTTTATGACAGAAGATGAGGACATATCGGGACATGGGTAGGCAAATGGGAAGCGTGAGTACTCATCCACCATTGTTAATAAATATTTATTGTGAGTAGCAGATGGGAGTGGCCCCTTAAAGTCGATGCTTACTCTCTGAAATGTTTAGGTAGCCTTGATGAGGGTGCCTGAAAACTGTTTGAAGATTCTAGGCTTCCGTTCAGCGCAAGTTTTACATTGGTTTACCACTTTGCGGACGTCCTCGCAGGAAAAAGGTAAGTTCTTAGTCCGAACGAAATGGAGGAGTCTCGTGACCCCTGGGTGGCAGAGGTTGTTGTGTAACAGTTTGAGGTCTTCTCCAGTCATTGCTGACGCAAAGTGATTTCTTGAAAAGCTATCCGCCGCAGCATTTTGTTTCCCGGGTCGATATACGACGTCATATTGGAAACAACTAAGCTCCAGTCGCCATCTTTGTATCTTTTCGTTTTTGATCTTACCCTTGTTTTGCTGGTCAAACATAAAAGACACTGAGCGTTGATCTGTAACCAATGTGAAGGGTCTACTGATTAGGTAATGTTGCCATTTTCTTAGGGCTTCTACGATAGCGTATGCTTCCTTTTCAACCGCAGAGTGTCTGCGTTCACTATTAGTGAGTGTTCTTGAAAAGAAGGCGACAGGACGGCCGTCTTGATTAAGAGTGGCGGCGATCGCGATGTCAGAGGCATCTGTTTCGACTGTTAGTGGTCGATTATAATCTATCGTCGACACAACAGCGTTTTCAAGTTCATGTTTTAGCTGTTTTAAAGCTTCCTGTACTTGTTCAGGGAGAGGAAAGGTTTTGTTGTTCACCAATAAATGGATCTTGTTGTAGAAATTTGGGATCCATTGAGAATAATAGGACAGTAGTCCAATCACCCGCTTTTGTGATTTCATGTCTTGTGGTGGAGGTAGATTTCTCAACGCTTGAAATCTTTCGGGGTCTGGTCTTAATTGCCCTTGTGAGATTTCGTAGCCTAGGAGGCATACTTTATTAGTCGCAATAGCACTTTTATCGTCGTTGAAGGTGATACCGTACTTTTTAGCGGCGTTGAGAAATCTCTGTAGATTCTGGTCGTGGCTACTGGAGTCACGTCCGCAGATGGTAACGTTATCCACGTAAGTGAACGTATCCTGTAGCCCTTCCTCCTCAATTATTGTGTTGATCGTCCTTTGAAATGCAGCAACTTCGTTTGTCACTCCAAAAGGAATGCGGCAAAACTGATAAAGCTTTCCGCAAGCCTCGAACGCCGTGTACTGCTTTTCATCATCCCTGATAGGTATCTGGTGGTAAGCGCTTTTGAGGTCAAATGTACTGTATATTGAGTATTTAGATATTTCCTACACCAGTTCATCAACTTTTGGCACGGGGTACTCGTCGAGGTAAGTGAATCGATTGATGGTTTGACTATATTCGATAACCATTCTCTTTTTGTACCTTTCATTCATTGTTACAATTATTTGAGCTCTCCACGGGGACGTGGAAGGCTCAATAATTTTGTGAGATAGAAGTCTCTTGATTTCAGTTTGAATGAATTTGGAGTCAGGCATAGAATATTTTCTAGATTTAGTGGCTATGGGGTGGCAGTTAGGAGCAAGATTAGCGAAGAGGTGAGGGGCTTCAACTCGTGCAGCTTCCAGCGTACAGACCTGAAGAGTGCTTCGTTTTCCCTCAAATGGGATCATCAGTTTTTCGTGCTGGCTGATGAAATCTAGTCCTAAGATTACATCAGATACTAGTCCGTCTAGTAGTGAGAGCTTCACACTTTCGTATTGTTCGTCTTTGTACTTTATTTTGGCGAAAATATGTCCTTGAGTAGTGCGAGAAAGATGTGTAGAGGCCATGTAGATTCTGTTTCTGGACATTTCTAATTTCCATTTGTACCTTTTAGCAATTGAAGAAGATATATAGCTTTCACTGCTCCCCGTATCTACGAGAGCCTTCAATGGTACTCCATTGACCAGTATTGAAATTGTAGATTTAGTAAGGCCGGACGCTGGTGTCGATGCCCAGGAAGATCCAACGGTTGTAGTCCGTGACGTCTCATCATCTGCTTTCACTATGGCTGAGGTTATAGATTTGAGTGTCTGTCTGGTCGATCTACAGACTTTCTGGAAATGACACCTCTTGCCGCACAAGTTGCATGTAGCGTCACGGGCTGGACATCTAAAGCCTTGATGTGGGCTGTTTCCACAAAAGCATCTTTTACTAGTCGCCGCACTCACCTCGTGTTCTAATTTTGTTGTTGGAGAAAGGCTCTCCACGTCGGCGCTGGCTCCACATGGAGTTTCAGAGTAGATGCTATACGCCATGGCATGGGCATATTCAAGTTGTCTTGCCTCTTCATAGGCGCACTGTAGAGTTAGAGTAGATTTCTCTAAGAGTCGCAGCCTAATGCTGTTTGAAGCCAGTCCAGTAATGAAGGCGTCTCTTACGAAGATATCTCTGTGTTCTTCAGCGGTGACAGCTTTGAAGTCACAGTCTTTGGCCATACTTTTAAGCTTAAGTAGGAAGGAGTCAACGGTTTGTCCGTTCTCTTGTCGACATAGAGTTATCATGAGCCGTGCAAAAATTTCGCTTTTAGGTTTCACGTAGACATTTCGTAGAACTTTGATTGATTCTTCGAACGCTGTAAACTCATTTATGTACTGAAATACGCTCGAAGAAACGTAGTTTTCAAGTAGTTTCTTTTTGTCAATCTCGCAATGAGAGACTGAGGAGATGAAATTCTCAAATGTTTTGAGCCAGTGCAGCCACTTCTCGGCAGTCGATTGCGTGCTAGGCTCTATGTCTAGCTCTTTTGGCCTAAATAGACGCTCCATTTGTATTACAATTTTTACTTACAGACTGAGAATATTGTTGAACGAAAATCCAAATAAGATACACGAGACACATAGAATTGAAAATTTCTAGTTTAATAAATTGTAATCTATACTAATAAAAGGCAAAGCCCTGACTCACCGACTCATCACTAATTCTGCAACTTCCCGTGTAGGTACAAGGGTGAAATTTGGCAGGCGCATTCCCTACAGCTTACTTACAAAAGTGCAGCAGGTTTCGTTTCCCAATCGTACGCGTAACGGTCGTAACGGTCGACATCGTCCGCCATGCTGAACGTTCGTATTTATGGAGCCATCTTCACGAAACTTGGTACGCGGCTTCCCTGCGCTAACCGAAACCGATGTACGTACTTATTTAACGGTCGTAACGGTCGACAACGTCCGCCATGTTGAACTTTCGTATTTATAGAGCCATCTTCACGAAACTTGGTACGCGGCTTCCCTGCTTATTTTAGTGTTTTTATACGTAGGAGGGCAAAAATGTGGGAGGCTCATTCTTAATTTTCTGTCGACGATTGTTACTGGCTTCGCTTCTTGGTACGGCGGTTTACTCTTTTCGCTTGGCTTTTGTTGTATCTTCGTTACAAGGGACGGCGTCACCTTTCTGTGTGCGCATCGAGGTCTTCTTTGTAGTCTGCTACAGCAAGGTAGCGTCCACGATTGGCGTTGTTATATCCCGAACTCATTCATTCGGCTGCTGGTATTTTACACTCACGTTTCATTTATCGCTCCAAGCGTACCCCCACTGAACATGTCTCTCGAGATGGTCACCATCGATCAAAGAACGCTGCTCTACAAAATCATAGGTCCCACCTCTTTCGAATCTCTCAGAACAGTTGACGGTGTTGTCCATCCAACCTACAAGTCGGCCTGCAGGGCACTTGGTTTGTTACAGGACGATGTCAACTGGGACGAGACTCTCCAGGAAGCTGCTCTGTCTCGCTCACCTCAAAAGATCCGTGAACTGTTCGCTGTAATGCTGGTCTTCTGCCAAATGGAGAACCCCTTAAATCTCTGGGAAAAACATAGAGACAGCATGGCAGAAGATGTTAGGAGACAGAATGAAAGAGATCATGGAGGAACAGAAGTCCAACAGTGGTTGCCTATGATCTACAACAAGTGTTTTCAGTTGCTTGAGAACTACGTCATTGCTATCGGAGGTCTCTCTGTCGATCATTACGGGCTGCCTTCACCTTCGAGAGAACTGGCAGAGGTTACGTCAAATCCCGAGCACTTGAGGGAAACCTCTTACGACACCTCGGAGTTGGCCAATGTAGTCTCAAACAACAAGCCTTTGCTGAATGGTGACCAAAAGAGAGTTTACGAGCAAGTCATGAGGAGTGTTGTCTTGTGCACTGGCACGGTGTTTTTTCTTGATGCTCCAGGAGGAACTGGCAAGACATTCCTCATAAACCTTCTGCTTGCGAAAGTCCGAGCGGAAGGTGACATTGCTGTAGCTGTGGCTTCTTCTGGCATTGCAGCAACGCTTCTTCAGGGTGGGAGAACTGCTCATTCAGCTTTCAAGCTACCTCTCAACCTCAGCAACACCACTGATTCGCCCTCCACGTGTAACATATCAAAGCAGAGCAACATGGCTGAAGTGCTAAGACAGTGCAAGCTGATTGTCTGGGATGAGTCCACCATGGCACACAGAGGGGGTGTCGAGGCTTTGGACAGGACCCTCCAAGACATCCGAAACACCACCACACGTATGGGAGGCTTGACAGTGTTGCTGGCTGGAGACTTTCGGCAAACCCTACCAGTCGTGCCCAGAGGAACACGCGCCGACGAAGTGAAAGCCTGTCTGAAGTCTTCGTACCTGTGGCGTCAAATCACTGTCTTCACTTTAAGAATAAACATGAGGGTTCATCTGAATGGCGACACAAGAGCCGGAGAGTTCTCTGATCTTCTGATGAGTATTGGGGATGGCAGCTTCAGTCAAGAAAATTCTAAAATAGCAATTCCCTCAAATCTCTGTCTCCTGGTGAAGACCTTGCAAAACCTTCGTTACAATGTTTATCCCAATCTAAGAACTCTCCAGCATATAGACGTGTCATGGTTGAGGGAGAGAGCTATCCTAACACCACGAAACGACATGACCACGGCCATAAACCACGTTTTACTCCAAGAACTCCCCTCACAATCTAAAACATACCAGTCTGTGGATTCAGTTGTGGAAATGGAAGACGCGGTGCACTATCCGGTAGAGTTTCTCAACTCTCTGAATCCTCCAGGCACTCCTGAGCATCGTCTCATTTTGAAGGTTGGGGCACCGATAATGTTGCTGAGGAACTTGCAGCCACCTAAACTGTGCAACGGCACCAGACTTCAAGTCACGTCTCTGCAGAAGAACCTCATTGAGGCAACTATTTTCACTGGCAGTGGCTCAGGAGAGACAGTTTTGATTCCTCGCATCCCCGTCATCCCCTCTGACCTCCCATTTCAATTCAAACGCCTCCAATTCCCAGTAAGGCTCTGCTTCGCCATGACAATCAACAAGTCTCAGGGACAGACACTACAAAAGGTTGGCATTGACTTGAGACAGGACTGCTTCTCACATGGGCAACTGTACGTCGCATGCTCAAGAGTAAGCTCGGCGCAGGGATTGGTCATACTGCAGCCGGAGGGCCGAACTGACAACGTGGTGTACAAAGAGATCCTCAACAAATAACTGTGTATTGGTACATGTATGTTTCTTCTCTATTTCAAAAGGTTTACTTTTCTTCTTAGTAATGAAATATTTAAGGCAGTACATATGACACATTTTTTTTACTTATCGGACTAACATTGCAAAAAGCCACACAAAAACTGCGTTGTTCCGGTTATTCCAAAAATACATGCGCTACATTCCCTGCGGTAACACTCCTGGCACAAATGAGAATGTTTTGTTGTTACATGTAGGCCTATTAATTAAAGCAAATTTGAAATGTTAATGCAATAATCCTCCCGCTGCAAAGCGCGGGTATTTTGCTAGTAAGAAATAAAGGAACACTGAAGAGTAACCTAAAACAAGGCTTTATTAAACTAGAACGACACATGAACTGACGAAAGAGACTTGGACAGTAGCACACTAAATCAATGCTGTGAACACATTCTCACGACGTTACACAAACATAAACTTCTTCTTCTTCTTCGTTCTCATTGTTATGTTGGAGTGTTCGGATGACTAGAGACCAATACATGAGATGAACTGCGCAGTGGTTTCCAAATCAGGGAGCTCTCCATATAGTTTCCTTTCTAGTGGGGTGATTTGGGGCCAATGTCTTATACGGGCCTCTTGGTATAGAGAGCAGTTTTGGAGGACGTGGTCTGTATTCTCTGGTGATTCTCCACATGGGCAGATTTCACTGGTTCCAATTTTGAGCTTCCGGTACATGTGCTGTCGCATTCTGTACACAAACATAAACAAATACTAACTATTTCACCACACTACATGTGCACCCTTACCAGTTGACGGGTAAGAAAGTCCAGTGTATCACATTTGGAGGAACAATTGAAGAATATCCGACAGCTGTCATTGACATTGATACGCCATTTTTATCTGGGAAAGTTAAGCATGTGTGTTGGAGAGGCCTGCAGCTGACTTGATTCTGGGAAACGTGAATGGCATAACTGAGCCTACCATCACAGATAGCTACAAGTGGCAAAGGTTAGCAATGTAAGAAGTTACAAATGCGGTAACGAGATCTCAATCTAGTGTGAGAGATAACATGGGAAAAACGATACAGCAACGTAGAAAGAGAGCGCTTGGCAGTTGTTTGGGCAGTAACCAAGTTTGCCAGATATCTGTTAGGCAGAACATTCGTACTCCGCACACATCACGCACCCTTACGCTGTTTAAACACACGTAAGTCGGTGAATTCCAGGGTAACTCGCTGGGCCCTGATGCTTCAGGACTTTCAGTTCGAAGTGCAGCATATTCCAGGTAAAGGAAACGTCGTAGCTGACATTCTGTCACGCTTATCATAGATATAAGCCTACGTGGCTTCTCACAAGCATGTGTTGCTTCATCAAAGACTTTGTGTCTTCAACAGATTAGACTTTGTTGCTTGATGGTAGACTTTCTGTCTACAACTAAGACTTTGTGTCTTCATCTTTTAAGACTGTGTCTTCATCTTTTAAGACTGTGTGTCTTCATCTTCTAAGACTGTGTGTCTTAACTATAGACTGGGTGCCTATTACATTGCAATCTGTATGACTACATTAAAGTCTGTGTGACTGTGACGAACCGTTTTAGCTCACTCAAGGTATCACTCAGGTCTAAGCATTTAATTAATTTATTTGCACGCTATTAATCATCCATTTTACTAATTTAGCGATCGAGCGCTAAAAACACAGCCACCACCCCTCCAATCCAATCCTACCCCTTTGGCATCGATGTCACGTTTTACCATCCCCACCTTGACACGTGCCACACTAGACTCTTGACAAGCGTACACTCCCTCCATCTATCTTGGCAAACATCCGTTGACTCCCCCCCCCCTCTTCCGGGAACGGTTGGTCCCTTCAAAGTGCCCATTCAACTCAACGCCTCGGGCAACGCTGTTCGTCTAGCGAAAAACCAGTATCAAGGTGTAATCTACCTTGCCCTGGGCACCTCCGATCACCCCCCTCTCTTTGTTCTCTGACCACCTGGGCTGATTTCCTGGACTTTCAACTCGCGCCATCGCGCAATGTCTATCTCCCGGAAATCTCGTCACGGTTAAACGGGGGCCTCTTTGTCAAAGACGCCAGATAGTCTAGACCACCTTTGCACTTATCTCCCGCCACTAACCACCCCCCCTTTTCTATCCACGTGTATATGGACAAACTTCATCGTCCGATCTCATTCACGCTGGAGAGCCCACAGGGAGCACATCTATCTCTTGCTTGAGCTCTGGACTATTTTCATTCCCTTATTTCACTTTCGATTGGTGGTATGTAACTTAGTAAAGTGCTTGAGAACCATTTTACTTAGTAATGTATATATATATATATATATTTGTGCATTTATTACTACATTATTTGTGTACATATTTGTGCATTCTTATCATGGATAGTGTAAGTAGATTACTGTATACTTATATTTTATATCATGACTTTTGTGGCTAAATGTTCAAGCCATCTGGACTAGAATTTATTAACAATTCTTACCAGATGTATTTAGCTCTTTAACTATTATTAATTTAACTCTGATATATTAGCGCTCAGCACGAGCCCTCAATATATTATCATTGATTATCTCTTTGGCAGGGAATTATCAAGACACTTATGTAAACATGTCTTATTATTGAGTATGTATTCACTTATGCTCTATGTTTACTTATGGGAGAGTATCAGTCGCTAATCTCCCCTTCTCCTTTTCATCTCATTTATCTAAGCGATGTATGTACTTGCTATTCACCGTGACTGAGGAACATCATTTATATTACTTATCATATATCACTTATTACTGTTTGTTATTTCCTTTTGTGGGAGTCCCCATTATTATTGTCATCTCCTTTGATGGGACACTATATTCATTTGTTAGTTCCCTTTGATATTTGTGAAACTAGATTATAGTTTTTCTACATCAGTCTGAAGATGTCTTTCACGGAAAGGCATCTACCTCCCAGTGTTATCATTATGGCTAAACCGACGTATACATCATATTGTTGCAGCTTTTATCTATAGGCAACATCCGCCTGAAATCTTAGCAACCTAAGGCTGATACCAGATTTGTTGGCACCAGATCTGCAGACATCAGTCCTACTCATCTTACAAAAGTCCAAGTAACAACACTAGCCACAAACTCGTCACTGGCTTAACTGAATGGTAGACGCTGCTTAGCTCTGCAACCATACAAAGTTGGACTGCACCCGGAGCCTGGATCCACTACGCCAGCCCACCAGCAGACAGCATCAGTACTAGCCACACCCGTCTCATCAGTGCAGCACCGGGCCAAAGCTAAGCAACCAGCCTAATGACACTCAGACCACTTGGTTCTCAAATCTAATGATGATAGACCTATACATGTAAATACGCTAGATCCCTTCCTAGCAACTGTACAGCATGATGATCTTATTCTGTATAATAAACTGTACATATTTTTACATCTAAATATAATATTTGTTGCCTGCATTATAACGCTGTGCTTGTATTTTATATGTGCAAGTGAGGATTCTCAAACTATAAAATCCCCTAGACACCCAAAACGGCCAAATCTTAATCCGACTTGTCACAGTGACTATGTTCAAGTTGTTTGGATACATAAACACCTGTGCGTATGTATGTATAATCTATTTTTACAATCTGCGCGAATGACCGGAAGTGTGTTGGTTGTTATAGAGAGACCAGCGTGTGTGATATGCAGTAAAGCTGATTAAAGTGTATGTGTTTGATCTAGTGGTTTCATTGTTTTATTTCGTTAACTAGAACTGAACCAGGGACACCTAGACGTATCGAGACCTGAGGTAGATTCTATAGAGTTATTATTATAAATATAATAGGAACGCTGTGACATACATAAAGCCTGCAACGGCTCAGTTGTCTACCAGCAGTTTGGTGCTACAAGTCAACGACCGGTAACAACACTGTTGTCACAGCGCTAATAATTCTCTGCTGATTTGCATTCATATTATTCATAGTAACCAGAATGATGTCGGTGTGCGTAGAGTCTCAGGGTCTTCAGTTGGAAACTTTAAAACTAGGGTTGACTTATTTCTTTGAATTAGAGAACTTGAAAGAACGACGTTGATTGGTTTGTAAAAAAAAAAGGTAAATTTGATATTTATGCACAAAATAAAATTCTATCACTGGACAGTTAACAATCATTGTTGTTTTTCCAAGCTGCGTCAAACAGACATTTTAATCAGTAGTGACGACTAGTTGATCATTATTCAAATTATTAGATTCTATAAACGGTTTATTAGCGAAGGTTTTACTTTAATTGTATACAATTCATCTTTATGCGGACCCTTAACGGTCGTCTTGCAGATCCCAGGGAATTCCGCGGACCACAGTTTGAGAATCATTGCTTTACCAGTTACAGATTGTAACGGATCTAAGAGACGCAACTCAACGAGGGATGTGGCCTACAGCTTTCTCTGGCGCCGCCTATGTGTCTTAATGTCCTTGCAAGGTTCACTATCTCGCCACTAAGAAGAAAACTTTAACAGGAACGACTCTTTCACAGTTTCCCAGACTTCCTCACTAGACAACCCACAGCCACACAGAGCTGTTTCTCACCTGAGATGAATAGATTGGGAACAGACAAGGAAAGACCAAACGTCCCGTAGTGCTCTGGCAAAAACTGGGCCATACGGCGTAATGCCTCGGAGCCTCCATACACATCCAGTGACTGTTCAGACACGCCCCCCATTAGCTCCCGGAGCTGGGGACACTCGTACATGACGTGCGACACTGTTTCGACGCTCTATCCACAGTTACGGCTTCGGGAGTCAAAGTTCGGAAGAAGCAG
Source organism: Biomphalaria pfeifferi (assembly GCA_030265305.1). Classification (NCBI taxonomy): domain Eukaryota; kingdom Metazoa; phylum Mollusca; class Gastropoda; family Planorbidae; genus Biomphalaria; species Biomphalaria pfeifferi. Next base: position 1,543,387 of record JASAOG010000093.1, read on the forward strand.
GATAAAATCTCTGTCTCTCACCTGATGGACTGTCTACTGGCGATGTTCCCTTCTATAGCTTTAGGCGGATTCAACCTATTTCTAATGCGGTTTCTCCTTTCACTTAGCCGGAATCAACTGTCCATCTAGTTCGTCTCAACAACCGTTCATCCCAGTGTTGAACATTGCGTCGGCATTATTACAGGATGTTCCTTCACAGTCGAAGATTATTACATCCAAACCCAAACCTCCCACAGTGTGACGCGGAATAGCAGCGGGCAGGATTGGAACCCTGGACCATGGAGGCGATTGTCAAGAACGCATACCGCACGACCAGGTAGCATTCCTTAATTGTATTATTTACATGTTCCCCTTTCAGACCTTGTTATCTATAGGTAGATAATGTCAAGGCCATATGTTTTTGTGGCCTACGGTGAACAAGGGTGTCATGTGGCCAACACAACGACAATCCGCCTTTACTTAACCCAACTATAGTCAGATGCCCATTGCATCCCGAAATTAAAAATCCCAGTCAACTCCAGGATTCAAACCAAAGCGCTTTATCACTCAGCCACCGCGCCTGCTTTTCTTACCGTATACTCGTATTATGTATGTCTGTCATGTGACTTATATAGATCTAGATCTGCATGCGGTCCGCCTGGAACTCACTATTGCAATGTGTGATTGTTGAGTCTGAATGTTCAATCTTGTGAATGCCACTCCAACCCTGTGAATAAATTAAGCTAATCGTTGTGCCCGGCCACCGACACCGAACCACATAAATCTCTGGCCTTCGGTCAACATTGGCTGACTTTCACGGTCAATTCTAACGATTCTTTGGAGTCTAAATATAGACGAGAACAAACACGTGACATTTCAAGGAACATTACAAGCGTCAATGTTCATGATTGCTTTCTGGTACTAGTTCTCTCTCCATGACTGAGCGGCCATGTTGGTGTTCTATTGTATTGTTTTTCACGTCAGAAGTTGAAGTACAGACCTCTAGTTCTAGTTTAAAACCTATGGCTACATTGGATACAAATACTCTTCCAAAGTAATACAAATTGATTTTAAAAACATTTCTTAACTCCGATGGTTTGCACTTTATTATATAAAATTATAGTAAATAATTATTTTCAATATTCCACACCTTTGCTAATCAATTTTCTAAGCTGTTTTGGATCCTTCAACTCAAAAAAAAAAAAAAACAACAACCCACAACAGCTACAAATTTGAGCAGTGATATTCATGACAAATGAATATTCATATTCGATTAGAGTAACACCTTTAGTAAAATCATTAAATTTAGAGACCCTTCAAGATAGAAGACTTTAAAGTAAAGAAGCAATTATACATACAGAGGCGTAGCTAGAGATTTGGGGGCCGTGGGTATTTACCTCTTTGGGGGCCTCTTGCATTTTGACTCTCGACATCATGACATGAGATAATGTACTCAATAAATATATAACCCTACATTCAAATTGGTTCAGTACATTTAGACTCTTTTAAAGAATAACACCGTTGTTTATTGGCGAAATAATGCACAAGTGACAATATCAATTCTTATCGCTTCACGTCGTGCTTTCTGTGCCGCAAAGGCATCTATAACATCATCTACATCGATAGTGTCTAGTTTTTGTGACTGCTAAGCCTTTCTTGCGTCATTGTGCTCCTGGGATAGTTTTTCATTAACTTGAGCTAACGTAACGCAAGTGGCCTGAGTTAGCAGTATTCGAATGGATGTTGCAAGGTTTGAGCACACATAATTACCATATGAAGCCAGTTTCCGCAATATGTCTATTGGTGATTGTGGTTCTGGTTTGTTCATGAAAAGTGCTCGTGCAAGCTCAGATCCAGATCTACATATATAAATATATTTTCCATTTGAAATCTTCCAAGTACAGCTACTACACTAGCGGATCCAGAACTTTGGAGTGGGGGAGAGAAACCCTAACCCTAACGCCCAGTAAACCCTAACCCTATGCATAAACGTGCGTACAGCATATATATATATGAGAATAAAATAAGACTGTTTCTCAATCTTCGGCGAAAAAAAAGTCATGTTGAGGCCTTTCTCTTGCAAGCTTGGGGGTCTGGGACAGCGCTGTAAGCTTCCTCAGTGGAGCTCGGGGCGAAACCCCGACGCCAAATCGTTTTCTTGCATTTTTCACGGTTGAAACGCATTCTCCTGACTTCTACAGCTCATTGTTTATTAGTGGGGTTCGGGGCGAAGCCTTGACTCTAAAAGCGTTTTCTGGCATTCTTCACTGCAGGAACGCATTCTCCTGACCAACAGCTCATTATTCATTCTATTATAAAGGACCTTTTGAATAATGTGAAGAAATATTCTAATATGAATTTATAGTCCCTTAATACATTGCAAATACAACCGATTTGTTCTTTGAAAAGGTAAGATATCCCACATATTTAGATTAAGGCTTTGAGGATCGCTGCCGAAAAAAAAATTCGATTAATTAATAATATTCAATAAAATTCAAGTATAAATTGTGAGTTATAGTCCTAAATTTATTTAACTAGAAAAATATGAGATAGAGTAAAGGTTTGAAAAAGTCGAATAGGAAAACATTATCTGGCTTTTGAACTCATCTCAACGTGACTGTTATATTGAAAAATTTCGTTTGAATTATAACTTTTCCAAAGAAAAGTCTTTTTAAAAATAGTTATGATAAATTCATGTGAAATTACACAAACTCTGTCTGGAAAGGGGAAGGGCGGTAAAATGAAAACGATTAATCCTCGCTCCTTTTTATAATTTCTGCTGATTGCATTTTGCATTAAAGAATAGGGGTTGGGCGACTCGATATAAGAATTTACTTTATAGCAAATATAAATTATATTAGTGACAGATTTTTTTTTATTTTGTAATTTCTTATTATAATACAAAAAGAAAAAGTATTGGTTTGTCCGATAGGGGGAAGGTGATTGCATGTATCGCCCTTCCACCTGTTTATATTATATAGATATTCGACTAATTTTGTTCACAAACTATGATTTCTCCATAAAAGTAGGACCGCCACCCACTCGAAGGGATGGGAAGGGCAGTAGAGGCATTCACTCCTCCCCTTCCAATCGGCCAACAGGTGAACTACAAAATATAAAGACCGGTTAAAATACAAATAACAAGTTTTAATCCTATAGATATTTAATTGATTCTGTTAGCAAGCTGTGATTTCTACAAATAAATAGGACCGCCCCCCCCCACTCGAAAGTTTATGGTGGGAGGGGGGGCAGATTGATGCCATCGCCCCCCCCCCCCGACCCTACCAAATCGGCCAAAATACTAGAAGGGGGGTGGCAAAATAATCTAAATATAGTTTGAAATATAAATAATTAGTATATATTATTAACATAATTAATAAATTCGTATACAAATTGTGTGAATTCTATACTAAAATTCATCCGCCCCCCCACCCCTTCGGAGAGATTTAAACAAAAATTGTTTCAAAGTACTTAGTCTTTAGTTTGGAAATATATATATAATATCTTACATCATTCGTATAAAAATGAAGGACTTTTACACAGGCGTCAGTGGCAATACTACCATACACTTTGTAAATTTGATCTCAAAGTTTAATTAAAGCAATAACAAACAATATATGAAAATTCTTGGTAATACAACTTGCAACCGACATTCACATCGTCTCAACAATTATTCCTGAATGTACTTACTTTTTATTAGTCTTAATTACTTATGACAATTGTTTTCTAATCTTGTTTTTTTAATGATATTGCGAGGATTTAATTTTACACCCAATGCAGTGACTAGGGCCATGCTGAGAATATTGCGTCATACAGAGATCTTCAGAGGATGCCAACTGCTAACCATGAATTTCAACGTGATACTGACGACGTCTTCTATAAAATATTAGCTGTTTAGATCTAAAGCTAAGTGTAAACAATAAAAAGATGCAACCAATATCTACCAACTGTCTTATACGCAGTTGGTAAGTAAAGTGGCAGATGATGTAAAGGTCATCAGATTCTGTGGCCTACGGTTAACGAGGGTGTCATGTGGCCAGCACAAAAAATGTCAGGTACCCATTAGAGCTGGGTAAACTCAGAGGCGCCCAAAGATCCAGAAATTAAAAATCCCAGTCTTCACCAGGATTCGAACCCGGGACCCCGATTCAGAAGCCAAGCGCTTTACCGCTCAGCCACCGCGCCTCATAATAAGCAGTTGGGGATTGAGGGAATTCGTTGAGTTCAGTCCCTGAGTTTCTAGCACTGAGTTGAAATCCCAATGCTCGACCTCATCCATTTAAACTAAGTAGAGTTTGAGTCCCACTAGTTGTACTCGGTAGGAGCCCCATGTGGTGCTCATTAATGCTTCTATAAATAGCTGTCATGAAGTCAAGATTCGACCAGATAGTAACAATACATTAACAAAGACGATACGTAGACATAGCTAATACATAGACATAGACAAAATATAGACATAGATAAGACATAGACATAGCTAAGACATAGACATAGACAATAAACTGTTATATCATGACAGACAGATATACTTGTCAAAATGTTATATCATGACAGACATGTTAAATTCGTATGTCACGGTAAACAGACTTACTTGGCTTACTTTAAAAATACTATCTTCGAGAGTGGAGTTAAAAATATGGAGGCCCGGAGCTAATTACTTTGGTATGCCCCATTGCAGGCTTCTAAAATCGTTAATCTTTTTTTTTCTTGGTAAAAAAAAACACAAAAAAAAACGTGAGTCTTCTTTTCGTGACTTTGCACTTTTCGCGTCCAGGATTGTTATCTGAGGTTATTATCTGTAGATTTACATATCTTTGAAATTAATTTCATTTTTATCATTCACTTTAAAAATTACTTGAACTGATATTTCATTCACATAACGGGGAGGAAAGGGCAACCTACTAATGCCGGAGATGCCATTCAGGGCAATTGGTTAAGGCACGGCAACTTTGGTGCACCTCTGCTCTGGCACCAATATTCAGTTACGCACCAGCACGCCGCTCGCTCAGAACCGGGATGAAACATATTGTGATGAAAGCTGATGATATCAGCTTCCGCCCAAGTGGAAGAAGACGAAGAACTAGCAGGGAGTTTTACCAGTGGACAGACTAATAGGGTTGAGGAACTAGTAGATCCAGAAGTACTTTTTGTCCGGGAAGTGTAGGTTGCCGTTTAAGGTCATTCCTGGGACAACTGTAGAGGGGCAACTGACTGGAACACTATGGAGGTACATGTACATCAGGGGCGTCACCTACGAACTTTCTGTACGAGTAGAACCGAAGACCTAAGACTATTGTTTACATTTATCGTTTTATCATCTCAGTCCTAATCCCACTAAATAAACATCCTTATCTTCTCTGTCTCTCTTCGTTCAGTTACTTGTCATAGAGTTTCAATACTAATCTAGTTAGGTATAGACTACATTATAAAGCGTAGCCTAAAACATCTGAGAACAGAAAAGTCATGGGCGATATGCAGTCATGTACACCCCAAACCCTGCACCCTTACGGAACCTTGGGTCAACCCAGTTGGAAAATATAGCCTGTAAGAGTAGATCCATAGAATTTTCGTCATAAGAACAGTTGCGATTTAACTCGAGTCTAAAGCAGTCTGCTGAATTCAGTGGCTCGCTCTCATAACTAAGAAAATGTTGAGGTAAAATTACGTATGCGACAATTTGATGATAAATGATATAACTGGCAACTTAGGCTTTTTATTGCCTGGATGAACGTTGACCTAACAGTGCTGTATTTAATCGTTTTGTTCAATTATTCTATCAATTATTCGATTGCGTAATTGAATTATTCAGCAGAGAAAGGTTAACCAAGCGATTAGTGGTGGCCATATATCCTTTGTGTGAATGTTGACCGACATCTGTATGTGTGTTTTCGCTCGTGTTTGTGTGTGAGTGGAGAGAGAGAGAGAGAAAGAGGTGTATGTACTTTAGCTGAGATATGTAGCCCACGCCTTTATTTCAATTCAATGTCCAGATAGCGCATGCACAAACGGATGTGCACACACACACACACACACACACAAACGACCAGCATTTGTGATAAAACATTAATCCTTGATCCCACATTTCTTGTCAGGAAAACCGGAAAATTAAAAAGAGACACAGGAGAAGACAACTCTCACACACACACACGGAAAAAGAATTCACTTTGTTGTTGTTTTTGCTTGCTGTTATTTTTATTATGTCTGATCAGTTGCATCATACAGTCATCCATGCATAACAAACCTTTAATTGAAGGTTTATCATTTTTATGAAAGATTTAAGATATGATGGGAAAAAAAACTATAAGCTCAAGCTTTTTGGTGTATCCGGTGTACAAAATTAAAGGAATTGATTTTTAAGCTATACTTTTTAAATTGCAAAGGATTATTAATAGTATTTTTTTTGTGTGCACTTTTAGCAAACGAAGAATCAATTTTTTAAAGTTCTTCGATTTGTATCACAAAATAATTTTAATATAAGGATTACATTGTGGTTTCAATGTATTACTTCATAAATAAATATTTGATATGAAGGCCCTATGTTTCATAAGAAACTAAAAAGAAAGATGAGATGATGATACCACAAGGACATCAGGGCTCGCAAAAACTTTCCTTTGTGGAACAATACCAGGAAAAGAAGAAGTGGCAGAGAAAGCGGTAGGAAGACATTAGTGAATGGACTGGCCTGTCTTTAAAAGAAATTCGATTCCAGGCAAAAGACAGTGAGGAATGGAGAAAGACGGTCAACAGATCTTGTGTGGTGCCCCAACGGTCTAACTGACTATGGAATATGTGAAGCTGAAGGTATGGCACAGCACAATAACACAACAAGGTACACAACACAACAAGGTACAAGAGAACTTGGCGCAATGACAATGTACGATTCAGTATAGTACATATAACATACTTCATTACAGTAAGGTACTTTACCATATGGTACCTACAGTATTTTACAATTCAATATGGTATAACACAATATAGTTCAATATAGTATAGTACATCGTCCACAGCAGCCATGCCACGATGGGATTTTTTACGCCCGCGTTCACGACAAATAAATGGCCCACAATAGCTCTAGTAAAGGAAAAGTGCGTTGAATAAAGAATGGAAATGATTCTTCTTATCTTATAGAATACAGACGTTACTTCAAACAAGAAGATGATTACGTCCTACGCGTCATGCATTTAGTCATGTATTAACCAATGACTTAAATTCTGCCAAGTCATTGTATTTTGTATTTATTACACTTCAATTATATCTCCAACGTTCCAGCAAAATAAATCGTGTAAATTTTTATTACTGTGGTTGCATTCCCAACAAAGCAGCGGTTCTCAAACTTTTATGCTCGGCGACCCCTTGTACAATCCCCAACTCTGCCGCGACATCCCCCCCCCTCACATACATACAGCAACAGAAGAATAGACAATAACATTCCTTTTTTTGGATACTCTTAGGCGACCCCTGGCAAATCGTCAATCGGCCCCCAAGGGGGTCGCGACCCATAGGTTGAGAACCCCTGCAATAAAGGGAAGTAGCTCTTTAATTGTCAGTACGGCGTTTCATTAAATTCTGTTTGTTTTTGTTTAATTGCTATTTCTTTCCTTAATATTACTGTACATATTTACTATTTTAATTACATAAATCAATAGTATACGTAAACAGTATTAGAAACATCTCGTTAATGAAGTCTTGGTCCCTTAAATACTCAGACAGTTGTAATGTGTGTTGGCCGTTCAACAGTCCTGTGCCAGCCAACAGGAGAAAAGCGTTGCTCACACATGAGGTGTTCATTTAGAAGGAAGCATCATTAAAAAGTGTCAGTCTGTTGAATCCCCTATGCATCATTAAAGTAAAAATAAAATCTATCAATGGTTAATTAGTTCGATATTAATTAGTTCAATTGCACATCATCCTACCAATATCAATACACAATCATTAAACACTGACCTTATCCGCCTAAGACAATGACTCTTCACATTCACGTGAAGTAATTTTAAACTATGTCCATAAAAATCAAGCTCGTGATCACATTTGAATTTATAATCTTATCTTATAATCTTATCTTACAGACAAGAAGAGGGAGACACAGAAAGCGATGGGAAGAAAACATTAAGAAATAAACGGGCCTGTCATTGAAGGAAATTATATTCAAGGCAAAAGACAAGAGGATAATGGAGAAGGACGGTCATCAGATCCTGTGTGGTGCCCCAACGGTCTAACAGACTAAGGAATAGGTGAAGGTGAATGCGTTGATGGATTTTGTGTGAGTGTGTATTTCACAAATATGAGGATTCTATGATAAAGTAGTACTTATAATTACACCTAGATATTTTGAGCTATTTATTCTAGTTTTCTTGTTAAACTTAATAATTTACATTTTTCTGGGTGTTAAGTCATGCTCCAATTTCTTCTCATTACTGCAATTCACATAATTGTTGTTTTTTTTTGTAAAATGTCAGTATGTTGTGGTGTTTTTATAGTTCTATATATTATGCTATTGTCTGTAAATAATCGTAACTAAAACTTGATCCGTCATTTCTGTAAATTAGAAACATTGGAGGGCCTAAGACTCATCCTTGAGGTACACCTGAGTTTACTATTATTGGTGTTGATTCGAAGCCATTTATTATTACCGTTTTTATTCTCCTATTGGGAAATTCTGAATCCATTTATTTAATGAGCCATTAATGCCAAAATATTTTAATTTTTTTTTAAGCAATCTATGATGACAAACTCTAATTAAAAGGGCGTCTATTTCATAATTTTCTCATTATTATATAGTTCCATTGAAAAATTATCAATTAGTTTTTAAAGTTGATATCACATGACCTATATAATGAGTAGAATAAGCGTCTAAACAAGGGTGCTTCCAAAACTTGTGTTCTCTATGAAACTGATGTAAAACAAAATGGAGTCTGAACTATTGCTCTGTGGGAAGGCTTCAGGCTCCTAAACGTGTGACAAACAAGGACCATTCAGAATATCTCAAGATTCAACATGTGACTCGGGATCCTAGCATGGTTGACCAATGACATTGACCTTTCAAATGATCCGAAGTCTGACAACCTCGTTTACATTTATCCCATGAGGAACATGCACACTTAGATAATCATTTCACTGAAAGTATCATTTGAGATCTGATGGTTGCGGTAGTGTTGTTAATTATTATATTTATGATTTATTATTATTTTTACCACCTTTATTATAATTACTATTACTTTAATTATTAATTTGAGCATTTCGCTTGTTTGTATACAGTTATTATTGGTAACATTGCTTTTGTAGAACTTGTGCTTTGTGACAAAGCAAAATAAAATTGTTCAATTGTTGTCGTTTTTATGTTTCTCTTATATTATTATATTACTAAATACAATATTGCTCGATTTGGGCTCAAGTCACACTCAACGTACCGGCAGGGGCCTAGTGTCGTATTCTTGAACCCGGGCCCAAGCGAGACCAGTCATCATAGAAGGCCTGAACACCTGCAACGTCGTAACCTGTGGGCAGTCGAGACCAATAGCTCGTTGCCTCGTCACAGGTTTGTACACCATTGCAACGAGCCATTGGTATCCACTTCCCACAGGTTGCTACGTCGCAAGTGTTCAGGCCTTCTATGAGGAAAAGTCTCGGCCCCAAGGTACTTTGATACGCCACTGATGGTACAATGCAAAGCATATCAATACGATATAACATTATAGTAAAAAAAAAGTTTTGTTTGTACAAGGTTTGACATGCTTCCGATGTTCCTTCAGAGTAGAAGATAATTTTCTTCCTAGTCCGAACCTCCCGCAAGACGCTGGCAGGGTTTGAACCCAGGACCATAGATCAGTCGAACTATAGTCCAGCGCACAACCCGCACGATGAGACAGCCATCCAGTTTTATGTCTGCATTGTTTTACAGTTGATACAGTTCCTAAAGGTCAACTTATTACCACACCTAACAGAAGCTAGAAAACAATGTCTGACCTACTTACTCCTAGCGTCACATTTGGGGCTGCCCTATTTTCTGACAAAATGGTTTTCAAATCGATTCAACGAAAGCTCAACTTCCACCTGGAAAAATGTTGTTGTTGTTGTTCCTTGTCAGAATTTTTTTTCTTCTGTAGTAAATGTTGAGTCGCTATAAATATTCGGTAGTTAGTTTATACTGTTAATGTCTGCTTTGCAATTTTTAAACCTCGACAGTAACTCGGTTAATGGAATTAGTAAAAAAAAAAAGGTTATATCGTGTTGCTCACTGTGGCTTGAATTCTCATTAATTGTAACATTCTGCCAAAGATCGAGGGTGTTCACAGAAGGTAGAGGGAGGTCTGAAGATAGGCAGGTGTTAACACAAAAAAGGCATGGCCTTACGTGAAATTAAAAGACTTTTGTTTTTGTTATATTATAAGCAGGCCCTTCGTTAGATAGTTGGAGGTCCTAGTCAAAGTGAATTTTGAGGCCCAAATGAAATACATATATCTAATACAGTCATAATAAAAACAGTTATCTGCCAAAGTAGAGAAAATACTAAATATAGCTCTACAAAAATGGCTAAGACGGATTTTAGGAGTCAGTTACAGAGATCGGGTCTCGAACAAGGAAATCCTATGCAGAACTAGGAATCGACCACTTAATGAGGTTTTGACCGAGCGTCGCATGAGGTCTGCGGCACATGTCCTCCGACAGAATGAATTACGCCTACCATGAGTTGTGGTGACATGGAGGCCAATAGGAGGAAAGCGCAAACAGGGACGTCCTAGTATAACATGGCGCCACACTTTAATGGAAGACCTCAGAACAGTGGACACCAAAGGAAGAGAGGTTTCAGACATCGCCAGTAACAGATCTTTGTGGAGAGAGCTCAATGCGCAAAAGTTGCGAGAGGATCTAAGTCCTAATAAATGAATTGCAAAAATAAACAGCGAAAAAAAAAGTACCCTCTATATTATTTTTAAAACATAATGTACTCCAACAATGGCATTGGGGACAAGTTTCACAATATCTTCTCTAAACAAAAATGTTTGAGATCCTTTACCAGCCCTCCACTAATCGGAGGTCCTAGGCGGCTTCCTAGTTTGCCTATGCCTAAGGCCGGCCCTGATATAATCAAAGGTCATCCGCCGAGCTGCCACATGAAACCAAGTTCATAGCACTTAGCGAGGATCAATGAAATCCTTAACAATTTGTCATAATCCATCGGACTTCACAACACCCCCTCCCCCTGTCGTTGCTATAGTACATGGGACAACAAAAAAATGAGTTGGTATCCACAATTCTGCTTTCACTCCGACTTGTTTTTTTTTTTATGCGAAAGTAACTTGGGAAAGAGAACCCTGAAAACTAAAGTAGATGTGATAAAAAGTAACTTTTCGTTGGAACCATCTTAAGCAGTGAGATTGCTTTCATAATGATAAAGTGGAGCTATATCAAAGACCAAGATTGCAAGGCAGAAGAAGGCTCATAACAAACATAAATCTAAGAGTTGGCTGCCTGGTCGTGCGGTTTGCGCCCTGGATTGTCATTCGGATTTATCGATGGTCTCGGGTTCAAACCCTGCCCGCTACCATCACCCGTCGTCCTGCGGAAGGTTTGGACTAGGAAGTAAATTACCTTCAACTCTGAAGGAACATCTGAAACATGTAAAACATTTTACAAACAAACAAAAACAGTTGTTATTACATTATACAGTTAATCTAACTAGAGAAATAAACTCATTTAGCTGAATAAGAGGCAGCCTCTAATGCTGTAGGTAAGTCTTACTACAATTACAAAACAGTATTGTTGTTACCTGTCGTTGACTTGTAGCACCAAACTGCTAGTAGACAACTAAACCGTTGTAGGCGTAATGAATCTTAACGAATAAAACTTCAAATAACTTGAATAACTTACTTGTGTCTAAACTAAATACAACTTTACTTTTGATATAAAATAAATCTACTTGTGATAAATGAAATAAACACACACTCATGTAGGCTCTGGCATTACGATTTTTAGAAACTAAAAATGATACGTTAAGAACTTTCATGATAGTTGGTATCATTGAGATAATCAATCTTGGTATTGAGATAATCAATTTTGGTATCATTGAGATAATCAATCTTGGTATTGAGATAATCAATCTTGGTATCATTGAGATAATCAATCTTGGTATCATTGAGATAATCAATCTTGGTATTGAGATAATCAATCTTGGTATTGAGATAATCAATCTTGGTATCATTGAGATAATCAATCTTGGTATTGAGATAATCAATCTTGGTATCATTGAGATAATCAATCTTGTTATTGAGATAATCAATCTTGGTATCATTGAGATAATCAATCTTGGTATCATTGAGATAATCAATCTTGGTATCATTGAGATGCCGGGGAAGGCTTCCAAAATATTGAGTAACAAGTCCTCATTTATGGGAACTGATCTGAATTCCGAGGTCTCCAATCGCGAGGCCTGAGGTGGCTGCCCCTTTAGTCGCCACCTATGAGATGAATGTTTCGGACGCTAAACTAAACATTAAAAAGAAACGTAAGTACAAACTATATATGGGGGGGGGGGGGGGGGCGCATCGCCTCAATAGGAACCCTGTTTAGGCTTTGTTCATTATTATGATAGGGAGGAAGGCTGGTTATATTTACGGCTATTTAATCAATACATCCAGTGTGTTTCTAATGATGGATAATGCAGAAGAAAAGAAATGGAATGTTTAGGAGGTCATCAAATATTTTAGAGAATTCGTTAAAACGTTGAACTCGGGCAGCTGAGGGTTAATGCATAAATGAACTCTAACTTTGTTTTTTGTTTTTTTGCAAGTGATGATTTGATAGTAAAGGGAATGTTTTTTTAAGTTTTGAATATGAGAGGGGACGTCACTCGTGAAATGTGAAATTAAAAAAATCACCTCAATAGTAGACCTATAGCGTTTAGAAAGTTTGGTAATTTTTTTATTACTTTCACTCTTTCTCTCTCTCTTTATGTTCTCTCTCTCTCCTCTTCACTTCTCTTTATCTTTCCTGTCAGCCCTCCCTCTCTCTCCATATCTTTCATTATGTTAAACCATGCGTGGAGAGCAATTTAAGATGGAATTTTGTAAAATCGACTACTTCCCACAACTTCAAACTTACGCTGAATGATTCTGTCGCCTAGCGTTCCCCAACTGATGTGAACTTGAATCTTTTCCCCACTATATTTGTATAGAGCAGGGGTTCTCGACCTGTGGGTCGCGACCCCCTTAGGGGTCTATTGACGATTTGCCAGGGGTCGACTAAGACCATCGAAAATATGGATTGTTTTTCTCTATTCTTCTATTGCTGTATGTGTGGGGTCGCCGAAGAGTGAGATTGTAAATAAGGGGGTCGTCGAGCTTAAAAGGTTGAGAACCGCTGGTATAGAGAGACAGAGACTTCTGATTCATTCAAAGATCTAATAGATCAGCACTCATCCAGTTAACACAAAGGTCGTCACGTGCACCTGTGAAAGTAATAACAAATCTAAATGTCACATGACATGCTGGGTGGAGCGAACGTTAATGGTATCAAGCCCACAATAATTAGAACAGCTGGACATTGGATCTCGTGCTGTTAGGTGGGCGAGACTCGATGTCAAGATATTTAAAACCCCATTTGCTTTTTTTTTTTAAATTTGATATGCTTCCTTGTATTGTGCCTGAGGTTACAGTAATTGGAGACCGGATGTTAAGAACACGTATAGTGTGAGTAAGTGACGTCACTGGGTATGACTTACTGAGCACACTGTTCTTACAAGGTTTTATGTAAACTGTCAACACATTGTCTCGTATTTATCATCGCCAACACACGCATACGTTTACGTGACCTTATGTTGCTAGATCAGATGTACTCAACATTGCTCCAATAATATCAAATAGTCTTGCCAACTTTATCAGTGAGAATATGTCATTGACACACATTTGAGGATCAAAGATAAGCCCCCTGAGTAGACAGGCGCACATTACGTAAACTTAAATAAACTCCCGGCGGACAACGGCTTTGTCAGCATCATGTGTGGGAAAATATGCAGGTCGCAACTGGGTCTGCTTATTCATATGAAACACTGCAGTCGCCAGTAATCTTTGGAATCGAGGACATTGCTACTATTATTATTATCAGCCACATTATACTGCTAGTTAATCCCCATTATGTGACCTATTTATTCATATATTATCTTACCAATTCAGCCACTTTGTTAGCTCTAAATCTGAAATGAGTCCAAATGAGTAAGTTTCATTTCTTAATTGTAAGAAGTGTTTAAATAATAAAAAAAAACAACACAAGACATCGACATCACACACGCACACCACAACACCACACACACACGAATAAAAAAAAACAAAATGAGATCTTTCACTTAGATCCTTCCATTTTATCCCTCTATTCGACAGACCTTGTAGTCTCAACGTGATCAAAGTTTCATTCTAGTATTACGTACGCTCATTATCTCTATGAAGTCCGGGACATCAAAGAGAATGTGTCCTTATGATGTAATTCTTGGCTATGATGTCACGGTATCAAACAAATGGTTAGTATCATACAATTTTTGAACAAGTTCTTAGATATATTTATTATTAACTTCGAATTATTAAACACGCACAGATAATGGAGTTTGGGGTTAGATAAATTCTAAAATAAAAATAAAATATCAGCGTAGAAGATGACAAAGAACTAATGGATTACTGGATATGTTTTTGGCTTGTCAGGAAATGGTGGAATGGAAAGTAATTTTCTATGATCTTGAATACTAGACTTGCTTCTATAATTGCACGCTTATATCTGGTTGGGGCACTTGTTTTATTTCCGGACGTTGCATTAACTTGATCCGAGAATGGGAAATGGGAGAAAAACTTGTTCAAATCTTTTACCAGACAGACAGACAGACAGATTGGGCTGAATAAGCTTTGTAAAAAAAAAAAAACAACAATAAATAAGTATTTAATACTTTCACTCTTTACTTTTGTTTAGAAAAAAATATTAAAATGCAATAAAGTAAAAAAAAAGAAAAGGACAAATGATCTACAAAAAGTCGAAAAAGGGTAGAAAGTAAATTCCCAGACAATGCAACGTCACAATATTTCAGATTCTCACTTAAAGGCTTATCAATATTGGCGAGCTCCTGATCACCATACAGGACTTGCTACGAAACCAAGGCGAAAAAAATGAGTACCTTGCAAGTCCTATCATTATGTCTTTCAAGATGAGAAATGTGAAAATGATTGCTACCATGATTTCAACGATTATAACAGACCTGAAAAGAAAGAGACAGAGAAAGAAAGAGAAGACGTCTGCTTTGTGACTGAAGCTATTGATGTACCTGTTATGAGTACCACTACGACCTGGACAGATCAAGACAACTTTGGGTCTGCGTCCGAGTCTGTCGCTTTGGAACTTAAATACCCCTGTCTATCGTCCAGTGTCTACGAAGAGACTTCGAAGCTTGATAGCTGCTACCAGGAGTTAAACAAGGAACTGTACATGAGGTGCTTCACGAAGGGAATGCAAATGTCAAGAGATCCACCAACAGCGTCTGAAACCAGTGGACTTCGATACTTCTGTTTTCACCAACGAGAGTAACATGAACAATGGTGAAACATTTTCAGCTGGACCCGATTCAGCACTTAATGAACTTTTACACATTGAACATTGCAAAGATGCTTCATGGGCATACCTTAGTGACACGGCTGACAATCACAATGTGTTTGCTACCATGGCTACGTGTGGGTCTACAAGTCTGTCATGGGACGTCCATTGAGAAGGTCTGCTGAAGCGGCGTCCCGGACCAACTGCTCTTATGACAACTACAGGGATCGCCACTTCAACGGTCATGAAAAAGTCAACGCAACAATCACGAGATCGACTCAAGAACGGACTGGCCAACTGGAGAAAGAGAAAGCGGCACCAGCAGAGAACAGAGCAGATGGCTTCGTGGGAAATACCCTCCCTGCCTTCTGTGGCTCCCACATACCTACCTCCAACTGCACTGACCAACGCTCACTACCTTGTAGGGCACCTGAATCTGCACGGGACGAACAAAGAAGAGAAGGGGGCAACGTTGTAACTCCTCTCTCGCACCACACTGATGGTGCGCATCAGAGCACAATTCAAGACAAGTAGTAGAAGACATATTGATACAGAAGGAGGGACTGTTGTGGATCCGGCTGAAGTTATGAGAGTCTGAACAGTCGGTAGCTAAGTGCTGTCCTGTGTGATACTAGTGAACTGTTTGGGAGACCTGGAGTGACACTGGGAAGTGTGTCTATGGTTTGTTCTAGTATTAAGTAGGGAAGCGTGGTCGAGAGGCTATGTGCGCTTGAACTTGGCTAGGCTTGGCTACCTATGAAGAGGGCTCTAGGTTCGACACCCGAGGGCAGAGTTGTGTTTACTGAGCGCCTGAAGACAGCACGGGAAAACCTTCTCCTAGATACCCCCTTCCCCCCCCCCCCCCCCCCCACTGGTCCACAACTGAGATTGGACCAAAGCGCTCTTAGCATGCTATAAGTATGAAAGTAGCGCTATATAAAAGCTATAATTTATTTAATTTAAGTAGGAAGTCCAAGTCTAACTATTTGTTGATAGCTTATAATAATAAATACATCGTTTATATATAATAAATACACCGGAATATATTTTTATTTACATGCCCTTGATGAAAAGAAAATATTTTTGTATGTGGCACAGAAATTTATTTATTTACTAAGATAATAAGAAGTCACAATTATTTCGCTAGCTACAAGTGACAATTATTGTGTACAAGCAGCCATCAAATAAGGTCCATGTTATCAAGCGGTATAAGCGCTGCACATTTCACACAACCAATCACTGGCTGCTCACATTCCAAATCTGTTTCCATGGTGTAATGTTTCCCCGTGATGACGTCAGTATCCTTATTTTTTTATATTCAACAAGTTGTTTTGATTTGTGCGTGTCTTTAGCAGAAATTCTAGACATTAGCAATTACTTCTATTTTTTTTTTATGAGGTGTTTTAAAAAAGAACTTCTTGTCAAGTCCTTCACTTGCACAGTTTGGGTAGTGAAGTGGTATTGCTTGACGTTAAAAGCTCTTCACTTGTTTAAGTACAGGCTTTTTGTTAGCATATTAAGTCTAGGTTAATCTTTCACGCTGTTCATGGAGATCGTATAACATCCTACATACGTTTGATGAAATCAAATGAAATCAGATGAAACCAATGTTTGGATCAGTGAGTTTCAAAAAGTATTTCCACTAAACAATGAAGAAAGGTTTGTGAAGAGGATACCATAAACTCTAAACAGGGTCACCGGAATCAGTTAAAAGGTTTACCTAGGCTCTAGGTGTGTTTATTTAATAATAAATACAAGAAAGTGAAATATTTGAAGTTTTAGTTAAAACTAGAAAATATGATTATTAAAACCTTTAGAAATAAATATGCATTAATGCAAATCTTTTTTTTTTTACGTGAGCTATGTTTTGATATTAAATCTTGTTTCCATTGTGGTCCGACATCAACACATTAGCGACACGACAGCGTCAGTTGAGCGACACAATATTCATGCCAAAGTGACAGAGGAGCAACTCGGTAGTGACGTAACAGCGTATGATGAGCGACACAGTGGCCACACCAAAGCGACTTAGTAGCGACACTGCTGCGACATAGTAAGAACACAGAGAACGTGGACGTATGCACTTAGTTTTTCCCCATATTAAAAACATTAACCTTAAGCTGATTTCAATAATAGAATTAACAACACTTAGCCACATAGAATATATGATCATTGTTGCAATGACAATCGGAAAGTATTCCAATTTTTGGTTTTGTAATTCTTCTTTTAAAAGTTACTGATTTCCAGAATAAGAGAAAAAAAATACTCAAAAAAAAAAGTGTATCAATTAGTTTGGATCAGTCATGTAATTAAATTTTATTAAGCCTCAAACGTCAATCTATAAAGGGGACTAATTCAGTTTACGCCACCACTTCAGTCAAGTACTATTTTCCCTTGTTTGAGATACCAAACAAAGTAATTTATTACCAATAGTTTAATGAACTAAATGGTTTATTTTCATTATTAATTCTTGTGTTGTCAGGTAAAAAAAATAATTGTGCACATTTTCTGCTTGATCCGAGATTGGGTGTCGGAGAAAAAACGTGAACAAACTTTTGACCAGACAGACAGACAGAGTTGATATAAGCATAGTAAAAAGTAATTTTGGCAGAGATCTCGGAATTAATACACAAAGTTAACAATACAAGGATGCACGATGGCACAGTGGCTTCTGAACCGAAGAGTTCTGGTTCGAATCTCAGTTCTATAACTTTGAATTTCTGGATTTTTTGTGCGCACCTAAGTCCTACCAAATCTAATGGCTACTTGGAGAGGTAAAAGCTGCTGGTTTTTATGTTGGCCACATGAGACACCTGAGATACATGAGACACCCGCGTTAACCGTGGGCCACAAAAACATATGACACATGATCACAAGGTTTGAAAGAGGTAGAAAATCCTTTTTTGTTATAGAGAGAAAGATCACAGTTGAATTAAACCTTTTTTGCTTTAAGCCAAAGAGCTAAGTAATTAGGTTTCGAAAGTGCACAGAAATAATAAGTTGATTTTTGAACTAAATGGCTTATCAATATTTCCGTTTTTTGTTGATGGGAGACATCAAAGGCTTCATTTATGAAAATACCCCATTTGATTCTTTTACTTTATTGCATTAATATTCGCTGTCCATGTGGCACGCAATAGTTGGCAACATTACCTGGAGTCTAGGCCTAGACAAAACAATAGTTCTTACTGGGGATCGATAACCACAAACTCACTGACCCAGGCCATCATCTTTCACAGTAGGACATAATTCTCTCTGGGCTCTTCATCAAATTTTAAATTTTCAGTTGAAAATAAAATGATTAAAAATATTTTTTTTTTGGGTCTTGCGCAATATTTTTTCATATTAAAAATTTAAAGTCCGACTTTTGCTGCGTGTAAATGTGACGTCATTAGAATATGAAAATTTCAAGTATTGGTACTAGAAATAGTAACGCCATAAAAAAATCGTATTTAAACTATGACATTTTCTTTGCATTTTTTAGATTTAAATATATTATACATTTCGACTTCTGTCTAGTTCTCTCCCTCTCTCTCTCTCCGTCTCTCTCTCTTTCTGTCTGTCTCAGTGTCTATGTCCTTCTGAATCACTCTATTTTATGGTTTGCTCTGTGGACGGTGTGGTTGAGAGGCAAAACCCCTTGCAACAGTTTGGCTACCTAGCAAGGGGACTAGAGTTTGAATCACGACTTAAGCAGAGTTGTTTACTTAGCGCCTAAAGGCAGCACAGAAAACCTTCTCCAAGATTCCCCCTTCCCCACTGGTCTACAAAAAAAGATTGCACCATAATGCTCTGACCATATTGCTCTGACCATAGTGTTCTGACCATAGTTCTCTGACCATAGTGTTCTGACCATAGTGCTCTGAACATAGTGCTCTGAACATAGTGCTCTGACTATAGTGTTCTGACCATAGTGCTCTGACCATAGTGTTCTGAACATAGTGCTCTGACCATAGTGTTCTGAACATAGTGCTCTGACCATAGTGTTCTGACCATAGTTTTCTGAACATAGTGCTCTGACCATAGTGCTCTGACTATAGTGTTCTGACCATAGTGCTCTGACCATAGTGTTCTGAACATAGTGCTCTGACCATAGTGTTCTGACCATAGTGCTCTGAACATAGTGCTCTGAACATAGTGCTCTGACTATAGTGTTCTGACCATAGTGCTCTGACCATAGTGTTCTGAACATAGTGCTCTGACCATAGTGCTCTGTCCGTAGTGCTCTTAACATAGTGCTCTGACCATAGTGCTCTGACCATAGTGTTCTGAACATAGTGCTCTGACCATAGTGTTCTGAACATAGTGCTCTGACCATAGTGTTCTGAACATAGTGCTCTGACCATAGTGCTCTGACCATAGTGCTCTAACCATAGTGTTCTGTACCTAGTGCTCTGACTATAGTGCTCTGACCATAGCGTTCTGAACATAGGGCTCTGACCATAGTGTTCTGAACATAGTGCTCTGACCATAGGGCTCTAACCATAGTGTTCTGAACATAGTGCTCTGATCATAGTGTTCTGAACATAGTGCTCTGACCATAGTGTTCTGAACATAGTGCTCTGACTATAGTGCTCTGACCATAGTGCTCTAACCATAGTGTTCTGTACCTAGTGCTCTGACTATAGTGCTCTGACCATAGTGTTCTGAACATAGGGCTCTGACCATAGTGTTCTGAACATAGTGCTCTGAACATAGTGCTCTGACCATAGGGCTCTAACCATAGTGTTCTGAACATAGTGCTCTGATCATAGTGTTCTGAACATAGTGCTCTGACCATAGTGTTCTGAACATAGTACTCTGACTATAGTGCTCTGACCATAGTGCTCTAACCATAGTGTTCTGAACCTAGTGCTCTGACTATAGTGCTCTGACCATAGTGTTCTGAACATAGGGCTCTGACCATAGTGTTCTGAACATGGTGCTCTGACCATAGTGTTCTGAACATAGTGTTCTGAACATAGTGCTCTGACCATAGGGCTCTGACCATAGTGTTCTGAACATAGTGCTCTGACCATAGTGCTCTGACCATAGTGTTCTGAACATAGTGCTCTGACCATAGTGCTCTAAGCATGTCTGTAAGCATAAAAGCTGCGCTATCTTAAAGCAATTAAATAATTAAATAATTTGTGTCTAATTTTTGTTCTTAGTTGCTCTCTTTTCCTACTGTATATTCCATCTGATTTTTCTTTGTCTCTCTCTCTCTCTTTCGCTCCCTGTCTACGTCTCTCTTTCGCTCTCTGTCTACATCTCTCTTTCGCTCTCTGTCTACATCTCTCTTTTGCTCTCTGTCTACATCTCTCTTTCGCTCTCTGTCTACATCTCTCTTTCGCTCTCTGTCTACATCTCTTTCGCTCTCTGTCTACGTCTCTCTTTCGCTCTCTGTCTACATCTCTCTTTCGCTCTCTGTCTACATCTCTTTCGCTCTCTGTCTACGTCTCTCTTTCGCTCTCTGTCTACGTCTCTCTTTCGCTCTCTGTCTACATCTCTTTCGCTCTCTGTCTACATCTCTCTTTCGCTCTCTGTCTACATCTCTCTTTCGCTCTCTGTCTACGTCTCTCTTTCGCTCTCTGTCTACGTCTCTCTTTCGCTCTCTGTCTACTTCTCTCTTTCGCTCTCTGTCTACATCTCTCTTTCGCTCTCTGTCTACATCTCTCTTTCGCTCTCTGTCTACATCTCTCTTTCGCTCTCTGTCTACATCTCTCTTTCGCTCTCTGTCTACATCTCTCTTTCGCTCTCTATCTACATCTCTCTTTCGCTCTCTGTCTACATCTCTCTTTCGCTCTCTGTCTACATCTCTCTTTCGCTCCCTGTGTACATCTCTCTTTCGCTCTCTGTCTACATCCCTCTTTCGCTCTCTATCTACATCTCTCTTTCGCTCTCTGTCAACATCTCTCTTTCGCTCTCTGTGTACATCTCTCTTTTGCTCTCTGTCTACATCCCTCTTTTGCTCTCTGTCTACATCTCTCTTTCGCTCTCTGTCTACATCTCTCTTTCGCTCTCTGTCTACATCTCTCTTTCGCTCTCTTTTTCTGCCTGTCTCTCCTCTCAAGCTCCCTCTCTTTTCATTATCTCTTTCTTTTTTTAAATTCTCTTACTCTAGCTCTCTCTCTCTCTCTCTCTCTCTCTCTTTTTCGCTTCATTCGCTCCTCTAATCTGAACTTTCGCTTCAATAAACTAGTAATATGATGAACTGGGTTGTAATCTCACTTTCATCTCAGATTTAAAACCTTTCAACTCAGATTTAAAACCTTTATATCGTTGAGAGAATTACATAGTAAAAGTACAAACATCTAATTTATTAGACATTTTAATGTAGCCTTAAATTTCATTAGATCGAAAGAAAATCTGCCGCCGAAAACAGACGGAGAGGGCGAAAAAAAATCTTAATCGACCACCGCGGAAAATGGTTAGGCTTGTCCTGCAAGTGGCAAAATATGTAGGTTACTACATACTGCATTCCTCATAAGTCTTTGGACTCGAAAACAAGGCTTATTATATGTCTTTAAAGAATCATCTACCACAATCCCACTACAACCATTCAGACATATTTTCAATTTCGCATAAGTAATCCAAACAGCTGTCCAATGTCCGAGTCGCTGGTCCATACAATTCGAACTTGTTGCAAAATACAGGTGTGTCAAATTTACACCAACTTTGAAGAATTACTTTCACGCGCGGCGGTAGAGGTAAGCCATAGCGCTGGCCTCGGAGTCATAAAAGACTAAGTCTTAACTCTCATGACATTTCGAGCTCTGCATCACAAGTGCGTCGATGGCCAAAGGTTCAGTTGCCTTTCTTTATTTGTTCCTCTTTCGTAGCATTGACCTACATTTGACTAGATTTACAAGTTAAACTTGCAAAATTAATTTTGGATTTTTTGATCTTTTGGATAAGCGTTCAGAAAACCAAATGTAGATATTCTACCTATAGTTATCAAGCTACCGCAAATGGTGAAATATGATTTTCAATGCTTTTTTCTTTCTAGTAACAGACGGAGTGACAGACACAAAATTTTTAGCGTCTGTTGGACTCTCGGGGGCAGCTATAAAATGATAAAAGTTGTATTCAAAGATGGAAAATTACTTTCTAATGTAGATTTTAAAAAAGAATTTTCAATCCACTGCCTGCTATCATTGATTACCATTTTTGTTTGCACTTGGTTATCAAGTGATGTTACATTCAAAGCTTGGAATATAGATTTCAGCAAAAAAAAAAAACAGCTTGAAGACCTGATAAACATGTCATTTTAATATGTAATCAACAACAAAACAACTAACCTTTGAGTATAGTTTTAACAAAACTTTATACTAAGAAATGTTAAAACTCCATGTCACACTACTGGACACACTGGTCACTTTCTCTCTGGCTATCTATGAAGTTTAATGAGAAATGTTAAAACTCCATGTCACACTACTGGACACACTGGTCACTTTCTCTCAGGCTAAGAAGTTTAATGAGAAATGTTAAAACTCCATGTCACACTACTGGACACACTGCTCAGTTTCTCTCTCACTAGCTATCTATTAAGTTCCATGTGAGTAACTCGCTCCTTCTCTCTCTCTCTCTCTCTCTCGCTATAATACCCCCCCTCCTTTTTTCTGGTCTCTCTGTCATCAGAGTTTAATGCGCCGTAGAAAAAGTCTGATCACGCCCACACCACGAGCCCATGTCAGACCTGGCCTGGAAGCGGAGTCGGGTGGTGCCAAGGTGGGGGGCGGGGGTGCTAATGTAGGTCACAGTGAAAGTACCAAAGTTTCGGACAATGTCTTTAATCTCTACAATGTATTTGTCTTGGGCCTGTACACACATACAGCTAGCGCCACAAGGCAGTGCCGGAATTTTAGTAAATATATCCGTATCAATAGCCCTACCCTCATCTAGCATCATAATGTTTATAAGCCTATAAAGCTGGTCATATTATCGCATATTTTCATTATTGGCGAATTAAAAACAACTATAAATACAAAGCTATTTGGTGTAACCGGTGTGGAAAAATACTGCATTCCTCACTAATCTTCGGACTCGAAGACAAGCCTTATTATTATTAAGTGCAATTAAGGTGTTAGGATTACTGACAAGCTTGTTTCCAGTATGTCAAACCTTCTGCCAGTATGTCAAACCTTCTGCCAGCATGTCAAACCTTCTGTCAGTATGTCAAACCTTCTGCCAGTATGTCAAACTTCTTAACTGTTTTTCTGTCTACGTCCCTGTCAGTTTCTTTTCTTGGCTCATTATGGGTTACTTACGAACGATTACTGCAGATCTATTGTAAACACTTGTAACAACTAACAAAAAAACCCAGTCCAGGAACTAACTGACTACCAAGCTCTCTCTATCCTACAAGGAAAACTCACATTCAAACCCATTACATACAGTTCACATTCATACATGAGGAAATAAACAAAGGGATATAACTCATTCATAATAAAATATTAACAAAGAAATAACACAATCACTATCACCATACCTTCCCCCTGACAGCCACTTCTGCCCATTCAGCGGCGTATCTTGAAAGACATTTAGAGGTCATGTCATATAACCTTGAAACACGCTCCTGAATAAAAACCCCTTGAGGTAAATTAAATGACACATTAAGACTATCTTGAAACGCAATAAAAGACTGTCTTGTTTTCATATCACAAAAACATCCAGAACATGACGACAAACGAACCGTTACTCTAACATTGTCTTCCCAATGACTTTATACTAGAAGAAATTCCTGTTTCCATAACAAGCTGACAAGTACAAATGTTGCTTGATGTCATGAAATGTCAACTTTCAATGAAAACAGAACATTCTGAACATTGCGCAAGGTTCCGAGTTTTTCTTTCACCTCGATAAAATGTGGAGATCTCTATTTCCAGGCGTGAAACAAAACATTTATTTTCAGAGTTTTTTGTTGTTGCTCTGGTTTTTATTGTTGATAATTTTTTTTCTTTCAGCGATTCTTATTAAATATTGTTGAGGTTCCATAGTGAATATAGATTTAAATATCGTTACCAAAAAAAAAGTCTATATATAATGTAACAGATCCATCGGTAACATTTGAGAGAGAAAAAGTCAATTAAAGTTAACGCGTTTTAATCTTAACCAAGGAAATGTGTTACCATTGGGAAGACATAGCTCTAGACCGCACCAGATGGAGAGAGACAGTGACCAATAAAGCTATGGACAGCGAAAGAACATGGGCCTCAGCCCTGGAACAAAAACGTACAATGCAAAAATGGCCAGCTCCTCTACCACCGAAGCGAAAGCCACCTTAACCGTTTGATTGTCTAAAGAGCTGAGCCGAAGGCTCTTCGAGCTCTAGGCGTGTAAGCCTGTTTGAACAACCGTTCTGTCTGGAAGAGATCCAAGTCATTGCTATTTCCGATATATCTGGCACTCCGGGCGCATAAACTAGAATGCATGGCCGAAGGCCGAGTATACCGGGAACCTCCGCCATTTTCATATGTTGTACCAAGCTAACCTTGCAGGACTCGCCATTAGAGTAACGGTCCCTTGAGGAACGGCGCATGGATTATCGACTGGGACGTGGAAGCGCTCTTTCAACTCCGCACCTTGCAATGGGAAAGTTTTCGCATTCCCTTGGACACCCCCACAGGATTTTTGTTTTGCTATTCATTTGGCCTGATCACTTCTTCAAATGATCGTTTCAACCCGAGTGCCACGTTGAGGTAGAATAGCGTACCCGGCCACCTTAACCTGCGATATTTTTGGACGGCAGTGTTTCTCCAAAATAGGGCCCCGCAGCCACATGAGGAAGTGTGCGGGACGAACCAGAGTCGTCCTACGACTGAAGGAGGCCAACCAACACTAATGTGAAAGTATGAACCTGTTATTTTACTCAGAATGTGATTTATGACATGATAGTTTCTCCACATGGGCGTAGCCAGGGGGTGGGTTTGGGGTTCAACCCCCCCCCCCCCCGAAAAAAATCCTGGCTACGCCCATGTTCCCCCACGATATGGTTTACCTGACTGTCCTTTTCAGAAATAGAAGACGGATTAGAAGTGACTATTGGTCTCGGCGCCAGCACTTAGGACTACAAACAGGCCCTGCTCAAAAGACATATATTTCTTACAACTTCTTTGCTACTGCCTGTCTGGTCGTGCAACATGCTCGCTGGACTGTCGTTCAATGGTCTCGATGATCCCGGGTCCATACCGTTCCTGCAGCCATCCCGCGTCATCCAGTGGAGGGCTTGACTAGGAGGTAGATTATCTTCAACACTGAAGGAACATCCAAAAACATGTAAAAAGAGACTTTGTTTTACTTCACGTCCACCAGTATATAGCGACTCTGCTATGGAAAACAAAAAGAAAACTTGTCTAATAGATTGAGTATGTCTAGGCCAATTACATCTCTCATCAATCAACAATAGCCCAATCAAATCTTTGTAAGGAGAATTATTATTTGCTTATTGAACGTCATGTCACCATAAAAGACGAACCCCCCCCCCCCCCATCTCCTCGTGATTTGTGGAACGTAATGACTAAATGAATTCACTTTGTCCAAATTCTATTACCCCAAAGTACATGACCAAATTGGTAATTACATTAGAAAATCACCATGCTACATGAAGCCTGAGGCCCAAAGAAAGACTAAGGCTTAGAAAAGAGAAAGAAAGATTAAACCAAGATAACATTATACACAAACACGCATATACGATTCTCTCTCCTAATCAGGCCTTCTTTAAACACTGCTAAACACAACACAACACATCAACACATCAAGAACTTGACAACAAGGCTCCAAATAATCTGGTACTTTAATAATGAGTGAATAAGTAGATAACAGCCAATACTAGACAATTGGCATCAACCACATCAACAACTAAAATGTCACTCTGTACATCACCGTACAAAACTCTACTGTCTCTCTTTCTGGACTTGTACATAAACACCTGAGGACTCAACCAGGACCGATTTCATGGCGACTGGTCTCGACGCTCTCCGGTCTTGAACTGCCGCTTTCCTACACACTGTGTCCTCGTACACGCAGGCTTTCGATCACATGACCATAACATTGGTCATATTTGCGTGTAATCATGTAATCGTAGTACTGTCCCTTGTCCATGGCCCCGCTGACCTGAGTGATTCTCGTGTGTGTCAGCTGAGCATATAGTAACCCTTTTGCGCCGCCAATAGGGTCATAACAATATATATATATTGTTATAAACCTGGTGGTGGCACAGATGGGGGTAGTGGTATGTGTGTAGTCAGCCGACGCAAATCGCCTCAGGCCAGCGCTAGACGAGCGGTCAACCGTGACGAGTTACGACGGTCAGCCGAGACGAGTGTCAACATGACGGTTCGGGAAGGATCGCCGTCGTGAACAGAGCTCAGGAGCGTCACGAGGGATGTAGTCATATGACGAAGCTAGAAACGTCCAGCGACGTTCTGTCCGGTTCTAGAAGGCCAGCAGGGACCCTATATAAAGAGCGGTAAAGAGAGATATTTGTACAGTGCACGTTTTGCCAATTTTACAGTATTGGCTGTTATTTATTCAACTATTAAAGTGTTACGTTACTTTGGAGTCCTGAGTTGTCAAATTCTTTAAGTTGGTGGTGTATGGTGCAGTTTGCAGAGAGCCTGGATAGTGAGATTCGTAACAAAATATATACATGCATATCTACATATATATATATATATATATATATATATATATATATATATATATATATATATATATATATATATATATATATATATATATATATATATCTTATCTTATCTTATATAATACAGACGTTACTTCAAAAAAGAAGATGATTACGTCCTACGCGTCATGCATTTAGTCATGCATATTATCCAATGATTTAAATTCTGCCAAGTCACTGGTTTTTCTGGCTAGCTCAGGCAACCCATTCCATGCTCTAATAGCACTAGGGAAGAAAGAGCATTTGTACAAATTGGTCTTAGCATATGGGACGAGGAATGTGCCTTTATTTTTGTGTCTTTCAGAGTATTTTATTAAATTTTGTTTTTGTATTTGAAGATTATGGTTCAGTGTTTTATGTATAATTGCTACTTTACCTTTGAGTCTTCTGTCCTGAAGGCTTTCTAAATTTAGTGATTTTACTAATGGTGTTACTCTAGTCAAATGTGAATATTCATTTGTTATGAATCTCACTGCTCTATTTTGTGTTTGTTCCAGTTTCTTAATGTTTTCTTGAGTTGAGGGGGTCCCAAACGGTGGATGCATATTCTATTATTGGCCTAACCAAGGTTAAATAACATTTTAGTTTTATGTTCTTATTTGATTTATAGAAATTTCTTTTAATAAACCCTAATGCTTTGTTGGATTTTTTTTTATAGTTTCATCAATATGTGGATTCCATGACAGTTTTTCATTTATTATAACACCTAGGTATTTTGCGTTTTTAGTCTGGCTTTGTTGAGCTCTGAAAGGGTGGGTGTTTCATCTAGCTCGATCATTGTGGGTAATTGTATGATGGCCTTAAGGGCTGAGTCAGAGACTGAGCTTGTTGTGGCGTAGAGCTCAGAGTAATGTTCAACCCATCTGTGCATTTGTTGGCACTTGTCTGTGATAATTTCCACAGTGGTTGATTTCAGAGGTGCTGTTTTGTTTTGGGAGGGTCCGAGAGCCTTTTTGATTCCTTCGTACATCCCTCTTATGTTGCCCACTTGGGCTGCGAGCTAAATACTCTCACTGAGCTCTACCCAGTATTCATTGGCACAGCTCCTTGATGTCCTCTGTGCATTGGCTCTAGCTTCTTTCAGGTTTAGCATGTTGCGTTGGGTAGGTTTTGCCTTGTAAGTAGCGAGTGCATCTCTCTTTGCTCTGATGACAGGTGCTAAAAAAACTGCTTTAGAGTCGAACCAGTCATTTTGTTTTGTAATTTTTCTTCCAAAGATTTCCAGGGAAGTCTTTTGTATGGTGGACTTGAGGTGTTCCCATTTTTCAGTTGCTGTATTTTCAGAGATATTTTTATACTCGCGTTCAAAAGATTTCGCAAACTGTATCTGGAGATCAGGGTGGCACATCTTGCTTACATCCGATTGGGGTCTTCCAATCTGCTTGGTATGTTGTTGTTTTTTGGGAGAAGATTGATCTTACAACATACCAAGGAGTGATCTGTGTCGCAGTCTGCACTGTGGTAGGACCTGGTAAGCTTGACAAATTTTAAGCACTTTTGTCTTACCATGATTAGGTCTAGTTGGTACCAGTGTTTGGAGCGAGGGTGCCGCCAAGATACTCTGTGCTGCGGTTTAGTCTTGAAATAGGTATTAGTGACACAGAGGGAGTGTAGTGAGCAAACCTCGAGGAGCCTTTGTCCATTTTCATTTACTTTTCGACACCAAAACGCCCAATACAGCTGTCCCATGCAGAGTTGTCAGATCCAACGCTTGCATTGAGGTCGCCGAGGATGATAACCTGTTCCGTAGTTGGGATCTCGCTAAGAGCAGACCAAAGGTTGTCATAAAACATATCTTTGGCCTCTGGTGTGGAAATCAGAGTAGGAGCGTAGGCACATATCAAAGTCACATGTCCAATAGATGTGTTAAGGCGTAGTGATAGGAGTCTTTCTGAACCATTGCACTTTAGCTCTACTGTGTTCAGCAGTGTGTTCTTAACTGCAAAACCAACGCCATGTTCCCTTACTTCACTTTCGACTTTGCCTTGCCAGAAGAAGGAGTAGTCTTTTTCTTTGATTGATCCAGAGTCAGCTAAACGAGTTTCATGAAGGGCGGAAATGTTTACTTTGAGCCTTGACAGTTCATCGTTTATTATTGCAGATTTTCTGACATCTTCTATGTCTGGTAGGTTTTCATTAAGTCCAGTTTGTAGAGTACGCAAGTTCCATGTGCCCAGTTTAAGAGTGGAGCTCCTCTTTTTTTTCTTCATGTCGACTGGTACATTGGCTTTGTGCCTGCTTTTCAGATTTTGTCCTATCCTTGTATACCCAAACGAAGAAGACAGGCATGACGGGACAGCACCTTATTGGCTGGGGGCTGCCCAGCTTGAGGCGGGCGGTAGCTGTCCATTGGAATCCTAAGATCCCTCCCACCGACGAAAGTGGCCCCTGGCGCCCTGCTCTACGTCAATTGAGCATTTGAGCTTATAACCGGTGACTGCCACTTCCCGTGTTTGGCCGACGCCAAAGGCGAAGCTGGGGTGTCCTCTCCAGATTTTTGGGGTTAGGGCTTTGAATAAGTGAGATGAAAGCTTGGGCATTGTTTATGGTCGGAACGATGTCGCCCACACAGCAGTTTCCCCCTCTCCGCGCAGCTGATGTGACCAAAGGAACGGAGTATCCAATACAGTTTGGGATCAGTAGCGCCGCAGGATCTGCCAGGCTGTAGAACGGTGTGCCACAGTCTGCCTAAGGGTTACCAGCTCCTGATTTTTCCTCAGGGTTGTCTCCCGAAGCCTTTCCCGTGTTTGGGTACAGAGTTTTCCTTCTCCTAGATGGGTAGCCAACCAAGGCTAACGAGCCCCTCCTGCCCGAAGCTTACTGGTTTAGGCGCCAGTTGCTCGCCTTTGCCCCTTCTCCTGTCTGTGGTAACGGTTCCGCCAGGCTCAGTAACTGAGCCACACGTGAAGGCCAGGAGTTGGACTGGTTGTCAGAGGCTATTTGAGACGCATGCCATTGGAAGCACTTTGTAGGTAATGATGGGCTTAAGACCGTTACCACTTCCGGCGTTAACAACCTTGCGGAACCATATATATATATATATATTATGAAACATAGTTAATGCATTTGATTCTGTAACATATCTATAACAGTTAATTACGAAACAACAACACTTATCAAACAATACATACATAGGTTACCATATCAACATCTTATACATTTATATGTTGTATGCATGACAAATATGTAGGTCACAGCTGGGGCTTCGTATCCACGGGAAATACTGCATTCCTCATTAATCTTCGGACTCGAGACAAGCCTTAGTATTATCATTACCTCGTTTAATAATAAAAATACTGAAGGTAATACACAACTTCATGACCAAACACAAGAGGTCAGTCTACTCCCTGACTCGCACCCCACACAATTGAGAGGTGCTGTTGGTGGTAGAACAAGAGGAACCAAAAGGACCAAATGGACGAGAGAAATGAATATTGACATTATCAAATTGTTCCTCCGTATAAATAAATGTGGATAAAACTCTCCCAGGTTTTGGCGAAACTCGTCCAGAAATTCAACAAAATATCCCTTATCATTCCTCGGAAGATTCTCGTTGTCTGTCAGAGGGCGGTACTGCTACATCACCATCTGAAATTGTCTAGTAAAGTTGTGCGTCCCACTTGGAACTCCAAGGCCAGCAAAAGCAAACATAAGCTTATGTCTGCTACATCACCAGAAAATTTCTCAGAGGAAACTGATAAAAGAACAACAATGAAATTTGTTTCTCTTTAACGAAACTCGACCCTGGCAGTGCTAAAGATTGAATACTCGTTCGTTTCTAACATAATAATAATAATAATAATAATCTTTACTACCCTTGAGGAAGTTAGAAATTTAATGAGTGCTACTGTATGTTAAAGTCAAGAGATCTAAGGGTAAACAACAGAGTAAAAGCCGGACATTTTCACATTTAAGGCCAATGCCTACCTTACGGAAGACGCAACTTCGAAAAGTGGACATGTCCTTCTTTTTCCGGACGTCTGTTAGCCCTTTAAAATTCGGACCTAATGAAACAGAAATAAACTCAACTTTCACAATGATAGTTTCCCCAACCGGGGCAACAATTTTGTACCAATTGTAGAATACAGTTGTCTTTGCTTATTATGTCTGCTCCATAACGCTTCCATCATTGCTACATTTGTATAAAAGATGTATAGGATGATCACGCTATATATAAGTAACTAAATGGGTAATAATGGTAAAGTTTGTTTATTTTTGTAGTTTGGTTACAAGCTGAAATATTTAGTGATTCATGATTAAACATACAGCTGTTGCAATTCATATGACATTACATTATTAATACGATTTTATAACATTAGCGAGAATATTATTTTACGGTTGAGGGTCGCCGCATAGTGGTCAGTTGTAAAAGGGGGTCACGGAACTAAAAAGGTTGAGAACCACGGAAGGTTTTAGAGTGTAATTGAAGAGTGTGAGGAATAGGAACAGACGTTAAGTGTGCAAATATCTGATTCTTTACAATGGTATCATATCAGTGTGGCAGTGGTAAAAAATCGCTTCTACGCAATACTATACCATTGATGGAATAATAAAAGTTAAGAATTAAATTTATATATATTGTTTTATTTTGTAATAAATTTATACCTAATTCTTCATGTTTTTATTTAAATAAAAATAACTTTGTTCTTATTTTTTCTTTCGTATATTTATATATTAAACGATTTATTTGAAACAAAATACAAATATTTAAAAAAAAAAAAGTTATATTAAATTGTAAGTTATTATTTTCCATTTTCTTTATTGTAAATATGTTTGAAAAATTATAATTCTCTCTCTTTGCAAACTATATAAAAATTAGTAAACAGTTGTCGACCGGCGCTATCTTGCAGGGCCAGCCTTAGGCCACTGCAACCTATGCGACCGCAGTGGGCCCCGCACTTCCGTAGGACCAGCACTTTCATAGGACCCGCGCTAATTCAAGGTGTATAAATTATTAAATTAAATCATTTTATAACTTAAAACAGATTTCCCGCGCCCTCCTGTCGATTTAACAGGAGCTCATGGAAATCTTACAAAGTTGCAAAATATACGAAAAGGCCCTTAAAATATACGGAAATATATAGACAAAAATTGTCATTTTGGGGTGTCATTCAATATGGAAAAAGCCAATCCTACACATGTTAAACTCATAATGTTTTTAAATTCAATATTTGTACAATGTGACATACATTCGTCCCAACAATGTGACATTTAGTTTGTTTGTTCGTTCCAACAATGTGCCATCCAGCCTATTCGTTCCAACAATGTGACATCTAGCCTGTTCGTTCCAACAAAGTGGCTGATCTTACTTAAGTTTTAACAAGACTGGGCTGAAATAAATAGTCAGTAGAACTAGTTTCGTCTTCCTCCCCAAAACTTGTGAGATTCAAGAAGCCCGCACTTGAGTAAGTAAAAACACAATGTTCCCTGCTCTTAAGTCGTTTGTTAATATGTATGCATGACGCGTAGGACGTAATCATCTTCTTTTTTGAAGTAACGTCTGTATTATATAAGATAAGATCATGCCCCCCCCCCCCCCCTTATTTCGTAGTTCCTCTTCTCCTCGTGCCACCCACGAATGAAACACTTAGTGAATGGTTTACTTAGTATGTCAAGGCCAATCACTTGTATCATCATAAAACTTGTACCTCGTCAAATCTCCATTAAGAAATTACTATTATATACTGTTTATATTTCATGTCGACATATTAGAAGAGGGAACCGTGTTATTGAGATTTATAAAATGTTTAACAAATGAATTCGCTTTCTCATAATTCTATTTCCCAGCAGAAAAATATTTGATTGCATTATAAAATCCCAATTCTAGCAAGTGAAATATTAAGTCTAATATGTTGGTTAAAATATTTACAGATTTTAGTCCTCTTCCAAGGTTATCGCTAGTGTAACTTTTAAAAATGAACTACTTTTTTTTCTATAGTTGAGTGATTTGAAGTATCTGGATACTATCAAAAGACTCTATAAGTTTTTATATTTACGTCTATTACTATTAAATAAAAAAAATAACAACGGTTCCTTGTCCATTTCAATGAATTATCTAATCATATAATACAGACATTACTTCAAAAAAAGAAGATGATTACGTCTTACGCGTCATGCATTTAGTCATGCATATTAACCAATGACTTAAATTCTGCCAAGTCACTGGTTTTCCTGGCTAGCTCAGGCAACCCATTCCATGCTCTAATAGCACTAGGGAAGAAGGAGTATTTGTACAAATTTGTCCTAGCATATGGGACGAGGAATATGCCTTTATCTTTGTCTCTTTCAGAGTATTTTATTAAATTTTATACACATGTATTGAATTGGTGGTGAAGTGACCTGTGTGTAGCTTCATGGCTTTTGGTTGATAATGGGAAATAATCAAATTTTATTTAGAAAATGCTGTTTTATTTCCCCTTAAATCTATTTGAAAACTGTTTTTTTTTGTTTTTTTTAAAATTTGTAACATAAAAAAATTTCTCTGAAAGCCTTCATTGCTCCTTTCTTTTCTATTCGGACTAAGTGATTATTGAAATATAACCTATTGATTATGAAGAAATAGTATTGAAGCACTGAATAACCTGCCCAGTACTCAGCCAAATATTCATGTCACACATATGTCTCACCAGCCACATGAGGAGGCACAAAACCTTAATGTGCAAAGCCCTCAGACCCCTGGATGACAGAGCTTACAATTTGGATAAAATTTAAAAAAATATTTTTTTTTAAAATGGAAGTCTCACTTATATTGAGTGAAATTGCATTCATCTTTTTAAATCAATCATGTAAGTAATTCCTATTAAATCTAGACAACAATAATAAATTTGTTCAAATGGAAATATTTGTATAAACTGTTTTTGTTTCATGTAGCTTTCATGCTTATAGAATACTTAGTGTGCTATGGTCCTTTTAGAGGATCAGCTGGAGGGCAGGAAGAGGATGTCTCTGGGAGAAGGTTTCTTTGCTACCTTTACAATAAAACAAAAAGTTTCTGAACATTTTATAAGCAACACATTTTGTTAAAGTGTCTATTTATTAAAATGTGTAAAACAATTTTTGTCCCTAAATTGATTAAGTAAAAATATTTATCAAAAATCGTATTTTCCTTTAAGGAAACATTTGTATAGTAAATTTTAATTTGATATTATAGAATAAGTTATGAAAAACATGCACCATTGCATTTTTATAATTTCTCTTCTTAGCTTTCAACTCGGACCTGGATGGGAGCGGTTGTCAAAAATGGAGTTAATGATTTTCCTATCTTTGGGAAAAGAATTACACTTTTGTTTGACTGTTATCATTTTTGAAAAATATAAATATTATCTTCTTAAATTTAAATAATTTGATCCAGATAATCTTTATTTTTGAAAAGACATACATAATATCGGTTGTCCTCATTAAAGGGTTGAGTAAATAAATAGACTAACAGGAACATTTTGTGCACTGTCTTCTGATTAGAATTGTATATACTCTGAGTAGATGTATACATTTGCTTGTTAAAAGTCAAAAAAATAAAATAATTCAATTACAAAAATAATTAGAACGCAAATTAACATTTTTTTAAAATTCCATACGCCAATATTTCATATTATTGTAAAGACATATTATAGTCTGTATTAAAAATTCTGTCAGATAAAAAATATAAAATACAAAAACAGTTTAGTCATTTGTAAAAAAACAAAATGCATCAAACTATTTGATCTAACAATTTCTTTGTAAAAATTAAATAAATAAATAAAATAAAAGTTAAATAAATTCAAATGTATGTTTTCCCTTTTTTGTTCTTTGATTACTTCAATATTTTGAGCAATAAAATAAAAAAAGTTTCATTTTGAGAACATCATGTACATCATATTATGTATATTATTATTATTACTACTGGATTGAAATCAATTTATTATTACCTTCAATTAACATTTAAACCAAATAAAGAAAAGTATTTCTAGACATTTGTTATAAATAAAGAAAAGTATTTCTAGACATTTGTTACAAAAAAAAAGAAAATCATTTCTAGACATTTGTTACAAATAAAACCATGAAAACAGGCTGCTTATGTAAACCTACCTAAATATTGTATAACTTACAAGAAATGTAAAAATACAAAAGTGTTTAGAGATGTCAGATCTCTGTCAGAGCACCAAGGACTAATTCAAATATTACCTTATATCACAAAAAGACCAAACTGGATAGTATTAATTTCCTCCCCTACAAAGAGCAACCTACAATCTAAGAACAGGACCCACACCTCTGTTAAATTACCATCTTAACAAAATAAATCCCACACTACTCCCCTTGTGTAGACAGTGCCCTCCCTTATGAAACCGTAAGCCATATCCTCTTTGAATGCCCCTTCCTAATCTACCTTAAGCAGATCATACTACCACTCCAGCCCAACATAACCAACACCTTGTACGGCAGTGCTGAACAACTGAAGAAAACAGTACACTATTTTTCCTTGGCACAGACAGCATAAGAGCTCACAGCTCAGCAGCAATTAGCTGGCTAGAAGAAGAATCAAAGACAGCTACCATTACTTGAAGAACTTGATGCATTTTCAAAACATAAAATCCTTAAAAACAATCCTCATCCATTAAACTACTGTTCCATCATATCTGGATGAAGTGCTCGGCTTCTCTCCAATAAGACCAGTTCAGAAAGATTAAAAACTCTTTTATTCCACTTTCAACAAACTAAAATGGAATGAACACTGTCAAAACATATACAAGAAAATTCACCAGAGACTCTTCTATCTCAGAAAGCTAAGAAAATTTAACATAGACAAAACAATAATCAAACTTTTCTACACAGTAACTATCAGCAGTCTAATCAACTTTGCCATCACCTGCTGGTATGGTAATACTTCACTGGCACAAAGACATAGACTTAATAGACTAATTAAAAAAGCATCGTATATCACTCAAATACAGCTACCATCTCTTGAAGAGCTTTTTCAAGAAAGATGCATTTCCAAAACACGATTCTTAAAGACAATCTGAACCCATTAAACCACTGTTACATAAGATCTGAACAAAGTGGTCATCTCCTTTCCATTAGGACTAAAACAGAAAGATTTAAAAACTCCTTTATCCCACTATTGGTCAGAGTGTTACAAGATCAGCTGTCATCATTGAGAAGTACATAGAAGTCAAACACATAAAGCACTGGTTGTGAATGTGTATGTGTTTTGTGAGTGAAAGTTGTTCGAATTTTTCATCCATATTGGGTTTTTTTTTGGTAGTTACGCTGAGGTTGTCAATTGTAGTCAAACTGAATTTCCATTTGATTGGTTCAATAAAATTATCTTATCTTATCTTTCAGCCAGGGTTTTTCAAGATCATTTGTCATCTTATCTTATCTTATCTTATATAATACAGACGTTACTTCAAAAAAGAAGATGATTACGTCCTACGCGTCATGCATTTAGTCATGCATATTAACCAATAACTTAAATTCTGCCAAGTCACTGGTTTTTCTGGCTAGCTCAGGCAACCCATTCCATCACTAATAAGTACATAAAATCCCAATTCATCAAGCACTGGTCATGTGTGTGTGTGTGTGTGTGTGTTGTTTTGTCTTTATTTACATTTATATTAGTATCATTATAATTGTAATACTGAGATAGACAATGGCATTCAAACTGAATATACATTTGTTTGGACCATTAAAATTTTATTTTATCTTATATTGTACAAACATGTCTGCTATGAATATGGATATTCTTGCTTAATGACTAGCTTTGACAAATGCTGACAATTGGCAATAGCATTCAGAAATTGTATTCTTATATTAAACCTATATAATAATGCTGTTTCTAACAATCTACACAAAGTATTCTGTCAGCTGATGAGTTAACATGGTATACATATTGTTGTATAAATATACATTTTGTTATAATCATTATATATTACATCCCATACACATTTTATTTATTTCATTTTCATTACATTAATGTACATATTATATACAAATATGCCTATGCAATATGCATAACAATAAATAAAAGATGTAATAATATATACGAATAAAAGAAAATGTTAATTCATGTACATTAGAAACCAATCTCCCAACATATGCATGGCATGGCATGAAAACTATCCATATAATGTTATATTGTTAATACACCATTATATTGCATTCTTGACATTATTTACTTTTCATGAATATTCCACTCTGTAGGCTGTGATATTGATCATTAAATGTAAAATAGATATAAAGCACCATAAGTGCAGGTTGTACCATTGCCCAATACATTTAACTGCATGTTGTGTCAATGACCATTGAATGTAGGCCTATAGTAGATCTTAGACAATTTTTTTAGGTCAACATCTAGTTTAAAATTTTGAATGTAGATTCATATTGAAAACAATGTTCCTGTATTCATTTCTGCTGTTTTACACACAAAAATAGAAGTTTGCTCCCACTATTTAAAAATAGCAAATTAGAAAGTTTAAAATCCTTATTATCCTCACTTTGAGACAAAGTCTGTTAAAGAGTGCTGGTAGGTATGGACTCTGGAGCTACTTGACCTTTCAATGAGTCTACGAATAGAAAAAAGAAAGCAATATAAAGAAAACTTAGAAAATTTAGAATAAAATGATGATTTTTCGCTTGTATACAAGCAAAAGCATGGTGGCCTCAGGATTAATTGCTTGGTTTCCCAAACCAAAGGATGAATCTGGGATAAAGAGCTTCATAATTGCTAGGGCTTACCTACGTCATCATAAACAGCGTCTTCTCTGGCTGGTCCTGAAGGTTCTCTCTGGCCAGAACGTGCTGTATGCTCTCCTGGATTGAAGGCCTGGGTCAGCAGTACCTTGACAGCATTATAAATGAATGCATACTGGGCCTTAGAAACCAATGAAATTAATATCAAAGTTAAACTAAAAAGAATTTTGTTGTACTTATTGGTTAGAGCAATGCAAAGAAGGAATCAAAGTGAGAAGTGAAAGTACTATAAGCAAGGCTGGAGAGTGTGTGGAATAATTGGGTCCTGGCAAGACCATTTGAACCAGCCCATATGATGTCATATGATATGCATTAATTGGTACCAACCTTCACAATATATTATGTTAGATATGCAAATAAAGCTTTAAGTTTGAAAACAAATGCTTTGTATTTATTTATCACTGTCGAGGACAGACGCAGATGGCGAAAAGAAAACCAACTGGCGGACAATGGTTATGCTTGCCCTAAATATGGCAAAATACGTAGGTCACAGCTGGGGATACATAGCCACAGGAAATACTGCATTCCTCATTAATTAAAATTCTACAAAACAATTGTAAGCTTAATTATTTTTAATTGAATAATTCTGTAGTATAACTGAGTTGTTTTTTTCTGCATGTTTCTGCATGTGTCCAGCGAATCAGAAGGTCATGTCCATTGTGTGTCAATTAATTAGTCATGTGTTTTAACATTTTTTTTTTACTTATGATTCTAAATTTGAGATTTTGAGGCCCTATAACAAATACTTAGTGTTTCTTAAAAATACCTCATTTAGAATGCAGTCAATCTATAAGCCTACTAATCAATGACAGATTTTTAAAATACCCAAGTGAATAATAAACACCAAAAAAGTCATATTAGTTTAAAAAATGTAAAAAGAAATGCACATTTCTTATAAGCAGCTATCAGTTTCTTAGAAATGTGCTAATGTTTGAAAAAAAAAAAGACTATTTTTAGTTGAAATTAAAGGGGAATAACTTCAATACTTCTTCATTTCTAAGGCCTGTGCTAAAAAAAACAAAGCATTCTATAACCTGGTGTGCATTATGTACCATCATAGCCTTTGATTTCAAGCTTATCCAGGAACCACAACCCTTTCATTTCAAAATACTTACTCTGGTCTGCACCATGAATCTTCTTTTCTCTCGCATGCTCAGCACTCTTCCAAAGATATCCACTGTCCAGTTGTCCAGCTCACTGGCTGAGCCTCCTTTCTCCACACGTTGTTTGATTCGCATAATCAGCTTGTTGAAGTAGTCCACTGCGATAAATGTTCCTGTTCTTCCTACACCAGCACTGAAGAGGTAAAGGGGAGGTAATTTGATTAAATCAAGAGTTAAAAAAAAAAAAAAGGTCAGGATAACAAGAAAATGTCTTGTCATTATGGGAGTCAAACTTGATTTTAATAATTATGTGAGCAATATATATATTTTTTTAAAAAAGATTTAAAGGTAGTAGTCATGGCAAATAAAAAAGTTAAATATCAAGATTATTCATTATTATTATATAGATTCTTATCAACCTATACAGTCTAATAACAATGGACCTATTTTTTGCTCAATACAAGTCTAAAATGTGTAGGGTTAATTATTTTACATTTGATGTAGGATGCATTGACCTAGTTTGTCAACAAAATTTAAAGCTTTGGTCCTCAAGACTTACCTACAGTGGACAACTAACGGTGCAGGTGGTTCACTGCTGGTCTCTGATCTGACCACTTGAACAAACTCAATCAAGTCTTCAGGGTTGATGTCTGCCTCGTGGTCACTCCAGTATTTGAAGAAGAAATGTTTTACAAAACGACTTTTCTTTTCCTGGTTGATATATCAACATGCTTAAAGTTAAAATTATCAAATTGGTATTGTTATATCCCTTTGGATATTATAATTATACATGTACATTGGTAAAACAAAAAATGCAAAAATTATTTTACAAGAATGACTGTGTATTAATACCAGGGTACATTATGTTACATTTTGTAGTTTAAAAAAAAAGATCTGATAACCATACTTACAAAGCTTAGTTTATAAAAAAAAAACAGTATAGACATACATAAAATGTTATATAAAGTGAAGTAAATTAGCATTCAGTAAAAAAAAACAAATTATAAATATAGATATATATCTAGACATTTATTATGAATAATAAAATATACTTATACATCAAGAGTTTATAATATTGTCATAAACTCACTGTGGTATGAGTCAGTTTAAGGGTTCGAATTTCCCAGTCCTTAGCATCTAGTTTCCCAGTCCTGGTAATCAACATGTGACCATGCTGAGCTGTGTTAGACTCACCATCATCCTCATAATATTTGGCCACTTTTTCCCTCATCATGGAGGTTCTCTTTATTCAGGAAATTCAGATAGAATAAAGTAGGCATTATAACATTATAATTTAGTTGTAACATTACAAATTAGTGCAGTATATGATCATGATGACAGATAGTGCTCTTTGAGATGAATTATAGGTCATTCTACCAACAACTGAAAGAGGCCAACACAATATACTTTAAGATAATATTTCTAACAAACAAACACAAACTACTCTACCTCAAATTTGTAAATGTAAATGTTTCCTTAAAAGTGATTAGTGCACTACCTTGTCCATTTCTTCGAAGTCTGACAACATGACAATCACAGACACCTTCTGTTCCCAAATCATTCTCCAAAAGTCAGCAACAGTTCTAGACAGTGGCCCCTGGGTTGCTATGTAGTCTCTGCTTGTATCAGCACCCTGCAAACAATGTTGTGAATTAAAGTTTTTTCAAGATAAAGAAAATTTAAAAAAAATGATTAAAAAATAAATTCTGATGGCACTCATATGGAACAGAGAAAAAAGAAAGGGCTAATCTAATTGATAAGAATTTTGGGGCTTTCATCTGTTGGCCCCTGACAGAAAAGTTTGTATAGGTCTACTTGATAAGTACAATTAAACTTTTATAATCCTTATAGCAGAAACACATTGTAATGACTCAATAGAAAGACACATAGAAGTTGGGTTTAATTTAGTTTTTCATTAGTGACGCAGCATGGCATTTAAAAGTTAGAATGGAAAGAGGTTCAAAAATAAATGGACAAAAAACGAAGAGAGGGTTTGTAGCAAATAGTGAAGATGTCAACAGTGCCTTAATTTTCTAGAATAAATTGTTGTTTAAATAGGCTGTATTATTTCATTCAATACTGTTTGTTCTGTGGTGAGTTGTAGGCTACTTATGAAACTCAGAGATAGCATTACAAGTAGGCAACATTATTTACACTACACTCAACTAGATTTAACAACCACCCAACAACATACAGCACAAAGTGATTAGAAAGTAGAGAATCTATCAGCAAATCTTATCAAGTCTAAACCTTAAGGTAATCATACAAGATTTAGTTGGCAATTTATTTTATTTTATTGTTCTTTTATCAGTCTATTTAATTATTTGAATAGAAAACCAAGGCTATGATCAATCTCTAAGGAGACAGCATTAGCTTTGGCATGGGAGTAGCTAACTTTAGCTCTAATACAAATTAATCATCTTCTTGTATGGAATAACACTGTTACATTTAATAAGCTTTTGATTTCCAGTTGTACGAGACACCATCACTTACCGATATAAAATTAGCATTAATATAATCATGCTGTGCGTGTGGGTCCTCTGGGATGACTTTTAGTTTCACTCGGCTGTGATCAACTGCAAAATTAAAGGATGTCAGAAAAAATTATTATTTTCTAAAGACATCATCTTTTTAAAGAGATAATGCATATCATCAAATGATAAAACTATTTAAATTAGTCCAATGCAACAAACTAAAGTTTTGATGATTATTTTTCGAGTACAATGTTTGCTGAAATTCTTTAACTTCTTTCCCTCTTCTAAAATTATTATAAAAAATTGAGAGCGCTGTAACTGTCATCAAATCAATGATTTCTCCCAAATACCAACCACAGACCATCAAATAGAGTTATGTGTTTCTAGATTTCAATCATCTAGCTCAGTGTTTCACAAATTTTTCCTTAATGGAACACTGGCACATTCTGAGTATTTAGCGGAACACTTTGCTAATTTTAAGAGAGATAAATTTATGTGGTGACTACTAATTTTTTGTTCCAGTAGTTCAAGAAACAACTATTCAGGTCTTGTGGAACACTAGGGTTTCCGCAGAACACAGTTTGGGAAACGCTGGTCTAGCTAAAGAAGACCAAACAGAAGTGGATGTTTTTATTCATTTCTTCTTTTTTTCTCTGCTTTTTTATAATGCATCATAATATGATTTCAGAAGTTCCTTCACTTTAAGATATTAAGTTTTGATTACTTTTGTTATCAATGTCTTGAAGAGACCTTCAATAGATGTGGCTAATACAATTTCAACCTGCGGCAAGAATGTATACTTTTACTACTTCTTACAAACATTTCATTAAACATGTATTTATACATTCTTATTTAACATACTTTATGTATTTTTTGTATTATAATAATCATTTTATATTATTTTTTATCTATTATAATATTCATGATGTAAAGTGAAAAACTCGTAACATACATGGGATAATGTTAGTCCATCTGTTGTCTGCTCTGTGATCCAGATCAGAGCCAACATCCATGGAGTAGATTGGACTTAATTCATCCAGCTCCTAGAAGAATGTGTTCATTGTTATGTGGCATTTTAATTAAATGATTCTTATCCTAGATGGCATATGTAGAAACTATTTATGTCTATGGCACTTTAAAGTAGAAATAGTTAAAAAAGAATTAAAATACATTGGTTTATCAGAGGCCAGAGAATATCATAGTTCATATATAAGGAGCACAGTTTGAAAAAATCATGATGGTATATATATTATATAGTACGAATGATAAACATTTTTTGATCCATTTTTAAGAGTCATAGAAATCTTTGAAAATTAAAACTTTAACTTACCTGATATTCTAAATTCAGTAAGGTGTTCTCATCTGCAGTTAACTTGGACCATGTGGATTCAAATTCTCGTATTTTAATTGGTCTGAAAAGAAAATAATTTTAATAATTAATTTCAGTAAAACATTTTTTCAAATATTTTCAGCTAATACATGTTTTAAGGGGAGGTATCCCTAGAGTTGTCCCTAGAAAATCGAGTTTTGGGTCTAGGATATCAATTTTTAACTAATAACATAATTAAGTAGATCAATCATTTTTCCTTACATTACAATCTTTTTTATTGCTTAAATCTGTGTCTAAAACATGTTTTTTAAATGTTTTTTAAGGGTTATGAGACAAAATCTTAATAAAATTTATACTTTAAACTCATTTTTCTCAAAATGTTAGTTTTTGCACATGTCATTATGCCTTACTAGGAATTTCTCCTAAACTACTTGATAGATTTTAATGAAATTTGAAACACTTCTTAAGGACATCATTTACTTTACTCGTACAATGATTTTTTTTTCAATATTTTATTTACTTTTTTTTTAAAAAGTAATTTTAATTAATATTTATCCTGTTTTTTTTAGGTCTAAAATTTACTAAAAATTCAAAAATTTGTAAAAAATTTAACATATTTAAATCTTTAATTCTGACATTGTATCAATTTAGAGGATCCTTTTTTCTTATCTTTTAATTCAATTTCATGTATTTCTGATCAATAGATTTAACTAAATTCTGAGTTTTAACTTGTGTA
Source organism: Biomphalaria pfeifferi (assembly GCA_030265305.1). NCBI lineage: Eukaryota > Metazoa > Mollusca > Gastropoda > Planorbidae > Biomphalaria > Biomphalaria pfeifferi. Next base: position 1,586,963 of record JASAOG010000093.1, read on the forward strand.
CAATAAACAAGATGGCTGCCATTACCATGGCAACCATCATTCAAAAAAACTATTTTTTTAGTATTATTTATTTTAGAATATCATTATATGTTACCATAACAAATTTCAAAGGCCTAGCTTTAGAAATAACAAAAATAAGATTTTCAGGATACCTCCCCTTAAGAAGTTGAAGATATTCCTGAAAAGCAATGTGAGGTCTAGGTCAGAAAACAGGCTATTAAAACTTGGTAGAGGAAGATTCTCATGACAACTACTTACTTTGATTTCCCATCATCCTTGCAAACGTCTATATCATTCAGAGCTACCACTTGGGACAACTCACTGTTTCGTTTCTTACAACTTCGACTTAATATGTGAAATCTGAAACCAACAAAGTCAAGAAAATCGTTTAATTCTTTTTTTTTTTACTTGACAATTAAATTAAAATTTATATAAAATAGAATAATAATCAAGTAATGCTCTCTTTATTCACTCCATTGTCTTCCTTCATTTGTATTGAGCTTCACTTTATTACAAATTGATTCAGAAATAAAGTTATAACTTACTTGCTCAAATGAAATAAAGTTACAACTTACTTGATAAATAAGTTACAACTTACTTGTTTAAACAAGACAGAGTTACAACTTACTTTCTATATTAAAATAAAGTTACAACTTACTTGCTTAGTTTACGTCTCAGTCTGATGATTACTACAATGATGAGTACTACAGCTGCTAGAGTCATCCCACCTACAGCTCCACCTATGACAATTGAGTCTGAAGAACTTTCAGTGTGAACAGCTGAAATTAAAACAAATGAAAAAAAAACACTTTTTTTGAAGTCAAAGGTTGGATTTTTACCTAAAATAAGCAGGCCACAACAGATAATAAAATAGCTAAGAAGCCATTGAATTTAAAAACATTTATTAAACAAAATTGAAAATAACATGATGACATATAGTGCAACAAAATCTTTGCCTGAAATCTTCTATAGAAGAGATTGAAATATTAATATAGTTGCAGTTTATTTTTGTAGATTTCAGTTGCTATTGGCCATGTCTATCTTACTATCTTGTATAACCAACTTCTATCCAAAATTAATATTTATCATTCAAATTATCAATTTAATTGTAAATCAATCTTTAGAAATGTGCTTAACAATGTCAAACATAATCATTTAAAAATATTTTGTTTGTTTGTTTGGTAAGTTCTATTAGTCCTATATTAAAATATTGAATGACAAGGAATATACTTACGGGAAGAGTAAAATAGCCTTGGCAAACTTACTGAAGTACAGCCACCAAGGGTGCAAGAAAATACTTCAAGTCTGTTTGGATGTAAAAATAAAAAAAAAAACTTGATTTATATTAATTTATTTCTATTCAAAATACAGGCAAAAATTTCACAATTTCCCATTGCAAAAGTCAGCAGAGACTTAACAGTAAGCATAGACATTCATATGACATTGAAGGAGAGATTAGCTTCACTTGATGTATCACTGAGATAATGGAGCAGACATTGCAGTGTTTGGTGTATCATTCTCAGAAGCAATGAGTCAAAAGATGAACTGGTAGTTAATGAACTAAACAAAAGACTAGTTGGCCTATTATCAACATCAAGAGGGTGCTGGGATGATTTGCATAACAAAATGTCTTCACTCTTCTCAGTTAGCAGCTGTGCTTAGCAGAATATCAAGAGTGAGGTCAGATTTTTTTTTTTTGATATTATCCAGCCAGTTTTTCTTTGGATGACACTTTCTTAATGTTCCCTCCACTGTACCTTCACATTTATGAGGAGTTCTTTTTTACATTTGTTCTTTTCCTAATATCTGATGCCCAGGAGTGTTCTGTACCATATACTCTCAAAAGCTTGAATTCTTCTTGCAGCCTCACTGGTCAGTGTCCAACAATCATTTTATGGTCTCAATGGTCATGAGTTTGAACTCGCCTGTTGTCATTCCCTCCTGTCCAGCAGGAAGTTTGGGCTAGGATGTAACAATCTTCAAATCTGAAGGAACATCAGAAATCAAAACAACTTTCACAATGATATAGGACTAAAGAAGCCACTAGCAAAGAATACAGGTTTTATTTTACTGGAAGGTGATATTACTCTTTCCAATTTTCCACAATTTACTTCTGATGGAGAATGCTAGGCTTAAACAACTTTTATTTCTTTTAACACTTCCCCCCGCTCTTAATATGTTCCATCATAGATATTTAAATGAGTCAATTTCTTTTAATGTTTGACCACTTGGCTATTATCTGATATTATTTCCACCATAAACAATTATTTTTTATCACTAATTTCCATGTGTACTATTTTGGCTGCAGCATCCAGTATAAAAAAAAAAAGAGAGATATTCTTCCAAATCTGCATTTTCTCCAGCATCATTAACAAACCTGAGATTGTGAAACCAGCTGCCTGTTTAAGGTCAAGCTAAGAATAAATAATTTATGAGTTTCATGATATGCTATATAAAAATATTTTTTTAAAGTGTGGGTAGAGAATGCATGCTTGACACACTTCTATGAATGTCCTAAAATTTTCTTTTGATTTGATTATTCAGAAATAATTCATGTTGGCTTATGCAATGTTACTGAATCAGGTCAAAACTATAAAGTTGTGTATCAGACCTTTTTGGGGTTGAAAGCATATTTCTTTTAACAATCTTTTTTCTTGAGTTTGCTGTTAATATTATTAGTATTATTTAGTTTGGATGACTGATCAGACTTATGGTTCTGTAGCTTTGATATTGTCTCAAGCTCCAGGTCTTTTCTTAGGCAATTCTTCCCATATGGCTTATGAATGATGTTCATAGGAAACTGCTACACAAGATTTAATCTGTTCAGCCACAAGTAGGTCTTATGTTTTTCTTGAATATAGTGAAAAAAAAGTGGTTTGTCACAATAGTGAGCTAGTTTGAAACTGTTGGTGATTGTTATAAAATAGTCCACAAACAATTTTTAATGAAAATGTGAAATGCATTAAGGAAAAAGCTCTCTGAGGGACATATGAAGTGATCGGTTCACTAAGGTACGAGGGCATTTCTTTGTTGTATATGCACTGATAACAAAGTGTGGCCAACTTCTAGTTAATTCATGCATTCACAAGAAGCCAATGGAAAGTATGTAGAATTGTGTCTTCTGTAGAATTATCCATGCAACATTAATCTGAATATGTTGCAGCTTAGCAATTTGTCATCAGGTATACCGGCCAGCACAGCAAAGCAGTAGTTAGGGTGGGAGTGTATAAATGCAACAGCTACCTAATCATTCTCAGAATGATAAGAATAAGTACATTTCTTTGTTTATGTGCTAGGAAAAAATCATTTAAGAACACTTAATTTCAAAGTGCCATTAGAAAATGATACATATCAGCCTTCCATGAAAACCAATAGTGTAAACAGCGCAGTTTACAACATTAATACCTAAAGGGTTGTAATTTTCTGAAGAAACATCCCTAATCTCTAAGAAAAGATTTTTAAAATGGAGAGGTGTCTTGAAAAACAAAACTTACCTGAAATGCTGCCCAGGTGATATAGGTCCATTACAATATACTTCCTTATGGGACATGTCACAACTGGCATTGTCACCAACTGTAAAGTTGACATTGCTAACTTTTTCTGAAAGATCAACAACAAAACATTAACATTTGTAGTTTATATATCCAGTAGATATTACAAAAAGAATTAAACATGAAATTCTAAACTCTATACACAAAAAACTTTTTTCAAAATCCCTTTTTAACATTTTTTATGCTAATTCCTAAGTTAATTTAAATTTAGTATTTTAGAACAAAAAATTGATTATTAACGTTTTTATTTTTTCCATTAGGGATATTTAATTTATAAATGAGCATAATATAGTGGTATAGCATTGCCTGCATAATAAATAAGTCTGTTCTACATTCCACTTGATAATTTCCTTGAAGATTTGGTTGGGGTGGAGTAAATCTTTAGCTATTCAGAAAAATCACTCTTTAGTTCATGATTTGAACATTTTAACATCACAAAGAAGAAATAAGACACTGATTACAAAGACTAATAGACACAAGAACTCTTTTGTTCCTTTGGCAATGAAGTTGTTATGCCAAATGTAACTTCCTATTGTCCATTTTGCATGTAATGTTTAAAAGACACTGGGGAATGAATGTACATTTTGTGTGCTATTGTTCATTGTTTGCTTTAATATTGTATTATTTGTATTGCATGATTGTAAAACTCATTTTCTCAAGGATAATAAATATTATTATTAAATCAAACATAGATTAACGAGTTGATGTGATTTCAATTTTCCATTGATTGCTACTATAAAATTAATTGCATTGGGAACATGCCATGGGCTAGACTTACCTGTGTGAATCTTTCGTATGAATTGCTCCCAGCTCTCATCTGTAGCTCGGTAGCTTTGGGTGAAAGATTTTTCCTTGGCTTGACTCCATGTTAGTTGATCTTGATAGAATGTTGGCCATTTGTTAAATTGCTCAGCTGTTTCTAGGATTTACAGTTTAAGACCCAAAAATAGATTAATATGCTCTTGTAAGGACAATATCAAGTGACTAGCACAATGTCCTGTTATAGATTTAATAACCAACATGTTCAAAGTTCCATTCTTTTGAGTACCATATCATTGTCAATCATAAGAAACATTCCCTTTCAATAAGCAAGTGATATCTATCAATGTTTTTTTAAAATTTAATTTATGTCATAGTCAAAGAGGTCACGCATGTTTCTAACTTTGTCACTATATTGCAAACTTTTCCTGGTAATAGATGGTATGCTATCTTTAAAAAACGTGATAAAAATGTATTTTGAAAATGTTATTGTAATTATTAAAAACAAATCTTAATATACTCTAACTGTAATCAGTACCCCAAAGGCTGTCAACCTTATGGACTATGATATGTATATATATCAGACTGCCTTTGTAGTGTTCTAGCAGACAATATTTTAACCATTCATGATTTATCTGACCATTCAAGCCTACAAAACCTACCTGCTCCACAAGCCTCATCCAGGCATATAGCCACTAGAACACCAAAAGCTACTATTTCTCCATGACTGTTGTCCATCAAAGTCTTCAGACAGATATTGACACTCATGGAACTATTGCTTGTTGAGTCAGTAGATGTCCAGTGCTTCAACAAGTTATCTGTATTCAGCAGAGCTAGTGGAGCTTAAAAAAAAAATTTTTATTATTTGCTAAAAATATCAATAAAACCATGTTGTTCTGACGTGTCTCAACTTAGCTCAGAATTAAATAAACAAGTTTAAAGTGGTTTCTGAAAGGTAACAATTCAAAGAAGGTCCAATTGTTACCCTAATCGCAGAAAATATGATTTTTACTTAAGACTTTCTCAACAAGATCATTCGATCAAAATATAATTTTTTAGAACTGAAAATGGAACAGCGAAATAATACACCATATGTTTACTAAAATGATGAGTGAACTACCAAACTAAGAAGCATGTCTTTCTAAGTTGTTTTTTTAATCGAGATGCCATGTTGAGATGCATGACCCAGAGTAGCTCCTTAAAAGGACTGCCTGATATGGTAAGCATTGCAAATATTTTCAAGATCTGAGTCTCCTTGTCTGAGTTTATTTGTTTTGTTTTCTGAAGGAATGAAGGATTGAATAGAAACCAAGGACTTTTGCTAAAACTTGCTGTATGAGAAAAGTCATCAGTTCCGGTAATTAACTTAAGATATTAAATTGCATTCATCCCTTTTACAAAGGAAGCTCAGTTTGAAAGAAGTATAGGATGCATAATTCGGTTGTTTTTGTTGGGTTTTTTTGGTCAAGTAGTATGTGCTCCAGACTCTCATTACAATGGATCAGACCTGCCCTCAACCATCACCTCATGCTCTGCAGAATGTTTGGATAAGGATGTAGATCTAATAATCTTCATTTCTGAAAAAATATTTTTTTTGTTTGTTTTATAACTTAAAACTTTAAGTGTGTTTTGTTTGATATAATAGATAAGTAATAGAACAATAAGTAAAATTAAATGTTAAATAAATATTTTTTAATATTTAAGTAAAATTAAATAAATATTTTATATGCCAGGGCACAAAGATGTTTAGAAAAACATGAGTTTATTAATTGTACTAACCTTGGGCAGGTAAATAAATACTTTTTGTTTCAGGTTTTCCCAGTTGGTCCACATCTTTCACTTTGGCTCGTATCTTAATGTGAACAGATGCATTTCATAAATATTAATATTTTATTTTAAATTTGCATATATTAAAATTAGAACTAGTTGTTTTTTTTTTCATACAAAGCCATGAATGTAACAAAGTTTGCTTTAAGATTCCTTGTGATAAATTTTCTTTCAGTCCCAAATACAGTTTAAAGAGCTTGGGTAAACAGCTTGAGACAGAAAGCTAAACTTATAGGCTTACTGCTAGATATCAATTGTTTGGTACTTTTATTGGGCAAGAAAGTACTTTGTTAAAGTACCTACAGACATGCCATAGAGATTTGAGTAAAATTTCTAGCTTTGATTTGTCAAGTGCCAAGCTGAGACTGTTATAGTAAATAAATTTTGTACATCAATCTACTAAAATAATATTAAGTCTTAATAAATATATATTGCTACATCTCTATCTTGTTTTATCTTGTAAATTACAGATGTTCCTACAAGGAAGAAAATGTATTGCTACAATGTTGATATTTGCATTTCACTTTGGATCCAACAGCTGCATATAGAGGGGTGGTGGAGGGAATGGTGTGTAAGTAACAATGTTCCAACCATAGCCAAAGCAGAAGCTCGTATCTAGTTTAAAGCCCCAACCTTGCAAAATTTAAAAAAAAAGTAATGTTCCATTTTAGACCTTGTGATCTATAAGGCAGATGATGTAAAGTTCATCTGTTTCTGTGGTCCATGGTTAACGAGGGTGTCATGTGGCCATTGTCATGCGGCCATTGAATGAATGTTGCTAGAAGTAAAACTCTTCAAAAAAATGCTCTACTTGTTAGGTAGAACCTGAATTGGATGGATTGATGATGAGGAGGCAGATCTTTGGTTCGGGTATAGAGATGAAAGGAATAAGAGAGATCTGAATGGAGGGATGTGTTAAAGCAGGACAAAGCCCTCCATGGGCTGTCACACCACAGGGATGGATGGATGGATGATTGTTAGTTAGAAATTTCTTAATGAACACTATATTTTGCATTCACTTTTATCATTAAATCTAATATTTCTCTTTCCCTCAAGATAAAATCAAAATTTGTTGTGACTTTAAATAAAAAAAAAAAAGGTTTCTCATTTGAATTAGTAATAATTTTTGTCATTTGAATTAGTAGTTGTCTTAATTTATAAAAATTAGACAACAATAATTCATTAGCTCAAGCATTCTACCTTCCTATATTTACCTGAAGTGTATAGTTGATCTGTGGAAACATTTTGGCTGAGAAACTGTACTGGCGTTGGCAGGGTTGTCTTCCAGCAGATATTGTGGAATGTATGGGTTTTCTAGTTAAATTGTCACTCAAGTCATGTCTCTGAAGAGACTAAAAAGAAATGCAACAGTTAATATTGTATCAATTATTTGTTTTCAAAAAATGTTTCATTCCTCATTCCAATATCAAAAATGTATTAGGAAATTTTCTTAATAAGAATTATCTGAATTAAATTCTTAATTTGTTCAGACCATGTTAGTAATCTGTTGTATGTAAAAGTAAAACCCATTTCAGACATTGCGATCTCTAAGGTGATGGAAAGCTCATCTTTTTTCTATGGCCAATGGTTAAAAAGGATGTGATGTGGCCTGCACAACAACCAACTGCTTTACTTTTCCTCAATTTATGTCAGTTAACTATTAGTGTTGGTTAACTATAGGTGTTGGGTAACTATAGGTGTTGGGTAACTATTAGTGTTGGGTAACTATAGGTGTTGGGTAACTATTAGTGTTGGGTAACTATAGGTGTTGGGTAACTATTAGTGTTGGGTAGAGTTCAGTAGAGTTGGGTGGACTAAGGGGCATCCTTAAAATCCTGAAATTAAAAAACCCATCCTTCACCGAGATTCAAACCCAGGACATCTCCTCTTAGAAGGCGTAGGCCAGATTTAAAGGAGGGCAGGAGAGGCCATTACAGTATAGTAAAAAAATGTATGTCAGAATTTCAATGGATCAGAAACCTTTACTTTTTTTTTATTATTACTACTAATAATACTTTAAATTTTATAATTGACATGGTAAAGAAGTGCTAGTAATACATAAATGCAGCTATAGATTTAGGCAGTGTGTCAACTTAGGGGTGATCCTCCAGAAACTCAGCAACATACTTTTTTTTTACTAAAATATTCTTAGTATTTTTTTTCCTAAAAAAGGAAAATGATATTAAATCTAAGAGTACTCTTTTAATTTCTTCTCAAATATGGCATGCTTTTACATTGCAGCATTATAATTTAGTAGATTTTTATTAAAGTTGTTGAAGGATATGGGCTCACACAAAAGCCTGATCCAGAGCCTTAACTTACTTAAATCTGGCCCTGTTACAGATTATATTTGTAGTTTTCATCTTTTTTGTCCAATGTTTAAAAAGATAGAAGTTCCGTTCTAAAGAAATAGAACTATTTCATATGCAGCAATATTTTAAAATAAGCGTTGTTACCAATCCCATCAAGTCTAATTTACTAATAGGCCTACCAAGTATAATGTAACAGTAGCCCTTTCAAGTATAATGTACCAGTAGGCCTACCAAGTATATGTAGAGCCTAAGTTACTAGTAAGCCAAGTTTGATGTCCCAGTAGGCTAATAGTTTAATAGTAGGCCTACCCATCTAGAAGAAGGAAAACTGAATTCAAACCTCTGCTACCATGGCGAAGGCTTTGGAAGTCAAGCCTAAGGAAAAATCAGAAGCCGGTGACTCTTAGGCAGTTTGCAGCAAATAGTGTTTCCCCCTGGCAGAGCCTGCAGTTCCGTTGATCTTAAACTGTATTGGCCCTTGTCATTCCTTTTCATAGATCAGATGTGGGGGGGGGGGGGGGGACGACTGCTGTTGTAATATCATATATCAGTTGATCTTTTCTACATTATTGTACTTGCTTCTCTCTTCACTTCTTAGGTTGGTATCTTTAAAGCAGCATTGCATGTGGCCTTACCAAGCAACAGATCATCTGCTACTTTTGCCTGCACCATCTCCCCGGTTTAGGTTGATCAGAAGATGAAGGTAAAATTCAGAAAAAGTCTTAATATCATTGTGTTTGGGGTTGACACATTTATTATGTTTGGTAACTGTGTGTGTATATACCTACCTCAGCTGATACACTGACATGAAACTCCTGAATGTCACCATGCCGATCTAGTTCTGTTGGACATTCCCATGTCACAGTAACATGTTGATCACTTGTAGGCAGCGACACTATCACATTGCTAACAAGGCCAGGAACTGGACAAAAACAGTGAAGAGGAATCATTAGCACTGACTTCAGTTGACTATAGATCACAAATTTAACATTTTACCATCACAGAGAAGATAGATCTACAAGACACTAATCAACAAGATATTAAATGATTAAAACACATGAACAGACACTGATTACAAGACATAAACACATGAACAGACACTAATCACAAGACTTATCGAGTAATAGACATATCAACAAGACACTGATCAACAAGACATATCGAGTAATAAACACATGAATAAGACACTGATCAACAAGACAAATAGACACATTTTGTGTCATCAGTGCAAACACAACATACAAAGTTAATTTCTAGATCTCTTTGTCCCATAGATTCATAGATCTAGACTCTAGGATATATCTACAGAACAATCAAACAAATTTTTTTTAAAAGTCACCAATGTACTAAAGCTGTTGCTAAGAGTCTAAGTATAAATTGAGAGTGTTGTGAGGTTATTTGAAGAGTTTCAAAACATATAACTTCATCAATTTATGCTACTGGAGAATATATATTTGGATATCTTGACACTTAAAAATTGTTGGTCACTCTGGTTAATGATACTAAAGAATATTTGAGAAGCTTACACCAAAAGTGTATTTCAATAAAATAAACTGACCATCACTTCGAGATCTGCAGATATCAGACTGAACAATGCTGGACGAACCAAATGATGTAGACGCATTCAGTATCACTTTGTGTGGCCAGTAAATGTCCAGGTTCTCAAAGGTCAACGAAGTGTGTAACGTCTCTGAAAAATGAAAACAAAATCAAACTTTATAATAGACGTTTTAAAAAATCATCCAACCTACCTACCGCTTACGTCCGTTTTAATGATCCATAATTACCACAATCATTAGAGTTTAAACCCGTGGTTCCCAAACTTTTTTTGTCTCGAAGACCCCTTGCCATGTTTTCTGGTTTTTGGTAGACCCCCTGCTTAACTAGCATTGCATTTTTGCATATTCATCATTTTTTTAGACTAATTTCTAGCTTTAGTGAGTTGAAGAGTGAAAAAAGTAATTTAAAGCTACAAATTAAGTTATAGAGATCTATCTTTTTTATTGATAAAATTCAAATTTAAACCAATTAAAATAACAAATAATATGTATTATGTATTGCTGGAATCATCAAACACACTGGAATTTTTTTTCCAATTGTATCATCAGTTGTTATGGATATTATGTTTCATATGGTAATTGGTTGTTGTAGTTCTATTGAGTCCGCGAAACAGTTGTCACTAAGGGAGAAGAAGCGAAGGCGAGTAACTGGCTTCTAAACTAGTAAGGCTCATTAGCCATGGTTTGCTACCCACTTGAATTAAAAAAATTTGCTGCCTTTCAACTATACCCAAACATGGGAAAGTTTTCGAGGGTCGACCCTGAGGAAAAATTAGGAGCCGGCGAACTTTATGCAGTTTGCAGCACACAGCGCTACACCCTGTCAGAGCGTGCGACGCCGCAGATACAAAACCGTATATATGTCGTTTGCAAAGAGTTATAAGAAGTTTTAAATTGTATGACTCATGCCACCGAAATGTCCTTGAATTGTATTATTGCTTAAAGAAATTCTTTAAATATATCAGATGTAGGTTTATGTAATATACTTTTTAAAACTACAGCGGCTGGTAAAATCAATGTTTTATCTATTAGTACTTTCGTACTTTGCAATAAGTAAAGAGATATTGTAAGACTCTCACAAACCATTATCTTCTCTATATAATGTTGGAGAGATTTTGTGGTTCTCTTCTTTATCTTTAAGTGTTCGAAAGTTTTTCAAACTTTTATCTATTTTGTCATCTCATAGACTCCCAATTTATTATTTCAGTTTCGTAGACCTCTTGGAAGTCTTCTAGACCACTGGGGGTCTATATAGACCACTTTGGGAATCACTGGTTTATATATAATTCTCTTCTTCCATAATCAGGTCAGATGAGAAGTAAATGGGAAGATCACTCTCTTATTCCCCACGAAAAAAAAAAGAGGGGGAGGGGGAGAACACGTTTTCACAGCTCGCTACGGATGGCTGCGCGCTGGACTGTCAAACTCTGGCCGCTCCCATCCCCCTTCGTCATGCAGGAGGTTTGGACTAAAAAGTAAACTATATTCAACTCTGAAGGAACATCCGAAACATGTAAAACATTTTACAAACAAACATTTTACTAACACTAAATAGCAGGGCCGGACTTAAGCATTGTGGAGCCCTACTCGAAACGGATTTCGCGGGGACAAGTTTTGGAAGGGAAGCGGACAATAAGTGAAATTTAAGAGTTTGAATTAGGAAATAAATTCGTCTATGCATTTTATTCATTCTTTACTACGTACAGAATTACTTTACGAGCCTTGCGTGTAGCGAAGTCATACAGTGTATCACGAAAATTTTCTCCCTACATAGATCTGGCTCAATAGCAAGAATTAATGAACATTTCAATCTATCTACAAGAATTGTTGAACTAAAGTAATTCTTCATTAGTTTGAGGCGCGAGAAGCTCCTTTCACCAGATTACACAATTACGGTTAATGCATAATGCCGTTTTTATTTATCGCCCGTCGGATTGGCGTTTTCCATATTGAATGACACCCTAAGATACCAATTTTTGTCTATATATTTCATGAGATTTGTATGAGATTTCAAAAATTTTTAAATAATTTCCGGAAATTTCCATGACTTTTAAAAAAATATATTTTGTAATTTGAGGAGATTTCCAGAAGCTCCTGGTAAATCAGGCGCCCGCGAGAAATCTGTTATAAGTTTTAAAATGGTTTAATTTAATAATTTACACATAGAGTTAGCGTGGGTCTTATGAAAATGTGATGCCCTTTGCAGTCGGATAGGTTGCTGTGGCTTATTGCCGACCCTGCAAAATAGCGGCGTATGTTACTCCGTGGGTTGACTATATATATATATATAAAACAAGTAATCTACTCTGTATTCGCCCGTCATTAAATAACAGGGCCAGACATAAACATTGTGGGGCTCTATGCGAAACGGAATTCGCGGGGCCCAGTTTGGGTAGGGATACGGATTATAACTGATATTTAAGAGTTTATATTAGAAAACACATTCGTCATTGCATTGTATTTATCCTTTACTACGTACAGAATTACTTTACGAGCCTTGCGTGTAGTGAAGAAGTCATACTTTATATCATAAAAATTCTTTTTCCTACATAGATCACGCTCAATAGCAAGAATTAACAAATGTTTCAATCTATCTACGAGAAATGTTGAACTAAAGTAATTCTTCATTAGTTTGAGGCGCGAGAAGCTTCTTTCACAAGATTCCGAAATTACGGGATAATGCAGTTGTTTTTTTGTTTTTTTTTTGTCGCGCTTGGGATTGGTATTTTTTTATTAAATGACACTCCCAAAATGAGAATTTTTATCTATATATTTAAGGAGATTCGTATGAGGTTTTTAAAGATTTTAATAATTTCCAGATATTTTCAGGACTTTTTCGTATATTTTGCAATTTCAGTAGAATTCCAGGAGCTCCTGGTAAATCGACAGGAGGCCGCGGGAAATCTGTTATAAGTTATACAATAGTTTAATTTAATAATTTATAGCGCGGGTCCTATGAAAGTGCGGGCCCACTGCGGTCGCATAAGTGCGGAGCCCACTGCGGTCACCTAAAGTCGACCTTCCAAAATAGCGGCGTATGCTACGCCGCCGGTCGACTAGTGTATGCAAATCGAATTTTTCTGTTCATTAACAAATTTAATTAATAATGCGTATACGTGTCAACCACATTGTAAGCGAAAAAGTTTTTCTTTTTTAGACCTAAGAGCTGAATATTTTTAATGGGGAGGCAAGATCCCAGTAATCATTAATATTGAGAAAATGTCTTTTATTGATTTAATAATAATTAGGCCTATAGTTCGTTTGCAATTCTGGGCGGAGAATGTGTAAAGACAACCTTATTGGGGTTTTTTTTATGAGCGAAAGGGGGATGGCGTTTCAGAGGTCCCCTAGGAAACGCCTTAAATACCAGATTAGGCCACAACTTGCTCTAATTTTAAGAAACGGCAAAAAATCCCCATTTTACACCACCCCTCCCCAATCGGCAACGAAACTCAATACAATACCCCCATCCCCAGAGTAACATAACAAGAAAATTCGAATTTTTACAAAAGACTTATTTATTGTCAATTTCCCAAATTACATTTTTCATTATGGTATCGATAGAAATGATTGGGAAAATATCGACTTCTTTCGGCGCTTTGATCTAATTATCTAAATGTTCAAGTCGATCATTGAAAATTTCCTTAGTGTCCATCCATTCCCAATTTCATCCATTAGACACTTCGTTTCGTCGTTTCTAGTCAGTCGCCTAGCTTGGTACCAACAGCATGCAAGTTTTCTTTGTGTAGTTTCATCAAAGTATCATGCAAAATACGTGTTTGTGTTCTTGACAGATTCGTGATTCAATCTCCCCTTTCAAACTTGGACAAAATTGATCGTAACTTACAGGTTTTGACATCTTTACTGAATAATTGAAGCTTTGAAAGAGATTCGGAAACTTCATTTTTGCCTCATCACTTTGTAATATTGGTCCACTTTGTCATAACTCTTCACCTTCACGTTTACCTATCCCATGGTCTGTTGGACCATTGGGACACCACACAAGATTAGTCAACCACCTTTCTCCATTCCTCTCTGTCTTTTGCCTTGGCTAGAACCTCTTTCAATGACAGGCCTGTCCATGCTTTTATGTTGTCTTCCTATCGCTTTCTCTGTCTGCCTCTTCTTCTTCTTCCTGGTAGGCTACTGTTCACTGAAGGAAGGTCTTTGCAAGCCCCGAAGACCTTGTAATATAGTTTCCATTTTTTTTACACTAGTTATCAGGTCATCGTGGGGTCCAATAGCTCTAGTATTCCTGTCTCTAGTCTCTCAGTTTTAGATGCGGTCTTTAAATCAAATAACTTACAACTTGCGGGTATATTACTTACAACATAAACATTATTGAAGTTCTCATAACGTATTTTAGTAAAAAAAAATACAACTAGTGATTATCTGTGGACGGGAGCGTCTCTCCAAAATAGGGCTCCACAGCCACACGAGGAAGTGCGCTCTGAGATGAACCATAGTAGTTCTACGACTGAAGGAGGCCAATGAACAAGTGATGGTTTAACAAATCAAATGAATGTATAAAAGTATACAAACGCATTCAATTACAAGATGTCCAATGATTGAAACTCACTTCAACACTAGTGCTTACCATGTATAGCCTAATGGTTGCAGGTGGTTCTGTCTGCTGTCGTCTCGTTTCTTCCGTCCATCCCTTTCATACCCTCCCTCCATCAATCCTATAAAATGTCTCACCAGACACTAGACACACACGTACACCGTAACGTTTTATTATAAGTATCCAACGTTCTTTCAAAAATGAAGATCACTACCTCCTTGTGCATCTTCTGCAGGACAGCGTGAGGGGGGTAAAGGAAAGGGCATAGCACACTCCCAGGCGGCACTCCTTATTGACCCAGTCTACGCTGATGACGTTTTGAAGTCTGCAGTGAGGCTGGGCATTAAAATACGGAACAATTTGCAAAAAAAAAAATTGGGGCTCATGGGTTCAAATTCGATTCGAGTCCGCCCAACTCTAATGGGTACCTGACTTTAGTTGGGGAAAGTAAAGGCGGTTGGTCGTTGTGGTCACATGGCACATGACACCCTGCTCGTTAACCGCAAGACAAAAGAAACAGATAACCTTACAATCGTTTGCCCTATATAGATCGCAAGGTCTGAAAGAGGAACTTTAATTATATATATATAATATATACACACACATGAAACGATCCACACACAGATACACAGCCCCACACGCAAATGCACCTGTTCACAAAGTGGTCAAAAAGTTATGCGTTAAGAAATACTTCAAAACAAAACATAAAAACAATTTACCTGTCGAATTAGTTACCGTGTATGTGTTGCTACTGCTGGTATAGAAGCTGCTGCCTTTGTACAGACTCAAATGATAAGAGATGTTGCAGTTGGAATTCTGTGGCTGTTCCCAATGAAAAGTTATGGCTCCAGGAGCTTCGCTTCTACATTTCAGCGAAATAGATAGCACTGAAAAATACAAGCATAGGCCTATGCCACTATCATGGACAGGAGCTTCATATGAACGGGATAGAGGGACATAGAACTGAAACTAAAGGGGGCGCGGTGCCTGAGTGGTTAAGAGCTTGGCTTCCGAGCCTGGGGTCCTGGATTCGAATCTCGGTGGAGACTTGGATTTTGAATTTCGCGATTTTTTTTTTGGGTGCCCCTGATTACACCCAACGCTAATGGGTACCTGACTTTAGTTGGTGAAAGTAAAGGGGGTTGGTCGTTATGCTGGCCACGTGACACCCTGTTAACAGTAAGAGTAAGAAACAGATGACCTTATCATCATCTCCAGTATAGATCGCAAGATCTGAAAGACTAAGACTAAGACTGCTTTATTGATCCTTGTGGAAATTTGTTGTGATTTCAATGACTCTTTTCTCAGATAAAGACAACACAACAGAAACATCATCATAAATAAAATAGACACAGGGGGACTATACTGAAACTATACAATAATTTATCTAGTGATGTTTCTTTGCAATATACCTTCAAGAAAAAGACAATTTTTATTTTTATAACTTTTGCTATTTATCAAATTAACAATTTGTTGTCATGTAGATCATTTAAATCGTAGAGAATACTTCACACACACAATGGAAATACCATAAGGATACAATCTTTTAAAAATAAAAAAAACATTTTGATGTGTGACATTTTTTGTATTTTTTTGTTAGCTCCCCTTTTTTTTACCAGGTAGTTTTTTTTTGTTTTTTTTTTGTGTTAAACCTAGAAGGAACTAAAGAAGTGTAAAATTTAGAGATGTAATAATGTTTAATTTTGAAGAAAAATCTAAAATTTGCAAAATAAATACATTAGTGTAATGTAAAAGTTTCAACATAAAAGCTTAGTAAATCGTAAAGTAGTTTTTAAATTAGTCGCAGTTGGAGAATGAGGATTCCAGCTCCCGCCACCTCAGCGTGGCGCTTCTGTGGAAACGTCTAGTAGTGAAACTAGATAGGCTAAGTAAGGGTAACGAACTAGACCTAAGCCAGATTCCCTGTGTGAGCTTTTTGGTTTTTTTTTGTTTTTTTTATCTCACTCGGGGTGGGGATGGAACAAATGCCTGCACCCCAGTCCAACAAGTCCGCCACGCCGTTCCACAAAGGCGGCCGTCATCAGTGTCCCGTTAGCTGGAGTGGCGGTCCCTGCAAGGAACAGTGGCGGTTACAGTACAAGAATATGAGATGGTTAGCGTTGACCTCGGCCACTTATAGCGAGTGGACCCAAGACCGGGAGCGAAGCCGCTGCGTACGTGGCACGGTCTCTTTTTTTTTTTTTTTTTTTTGCCCAGTCTATGGCCGCTACTACTGGGAGCCCTCAGACAGAACAGGGGTGAAGAAACCCATGTCCAGGCCTGTTCGTTGGATAAAAGCCTTTCTAACGATCAATGGAATAACGGCGCCATCGGCGCTGATTCCCTACTGGACTTCATTGAAGGTAACAGTAGAAAAAAAAAGGTTCTTACCTTGTGGTGGTGTGGTGACTGTTGTGTTTGACGTCATCCCAACCCCTGCTCCATTAATAGCAGCGATACTGACAAGATACTGCTGACATGATACTAATTGGTGTATTGTGTATTTCGCTGTTCTGTTGCCAAGACTGATAGCAGAAACTCTAGTCTTATTGTTGCATTTCAGTGCATCATCTAGCTTCATTAGGAACAAAAAAGTGAAGATGACTTTTGACTATCGAAAACAAAATAAGAACAGTTATCTAAAAACCTATCTCGTTTCCAATACGAAGTAAATATTGCTTACAAATGGCTGTTTCTCAACAAGTTATCCTAACATCAACATGAAAGACCCATGTTTTGATTGAACTATCTCTGTGCCTTTAATGTCAGTTTTTTCGCTTATTATGTTGTAGAATGATGTAGAATCACGGTCTGGCTATTTAATATAGATCTATATTGCTAACAACAAAATCATAATTTGTATTAGGGGTTGAAGTTTGAACCGAGAGATCAGATAGGACACGAGCTTGATATATCTCTAATAGACGAACTCTTTTAAACAAGGTTACAAAGACAGTTTGTGTGGAAATACAAACTCAATATCAGCCCCCGAAAAGGTCCACCGAGGCCGATAAAAAGGCCCACCGAGGCCGATAAAAAGGCCCACCGAGGCCGATAAAAAGGCAGGTTTCAATATGTTCATAATGAATATCAGAATGAAATTCTATCAAAGGCAAATGACAGGTCTATTCCCCTTTCGAAGGCCGCTAAAAATCACAAAGAATTAGGTGTCAGTTTAAAATGAAGATTTTAAAAAATTCGTTAGAACTGTTTTAAGCGGTTTTTGTTTTAACAAGAATTTAATTAAACATTATATAACGCATTAACTACTTTTCTTCTATAGTTTAACATTTAAGATTGTTGGGATATTTTTATGAGATCTTAAAATTGCTTTACCTGGATTGATATGTCAGGGGACAGCAATACTTGTTCCAAGCACACTGCACCTGCCCACAGGTAGATGACGTAGCCCTGCAGACGTCCATTTACATGTTCTGGAGACGTCCACGTTAAGTGAATACTTCTAGGATCACTACTGACATTCAACCAAGTCACCTTGTCGGACTCTGAATAATGTTAAATTGGAGAAAGATGTAAGCCTACTATATTTACAATTAGAGGGCTATTAATAGACCAAAGCAATTTTTATATGCTATGTGTTTTATATGATGAGAATATTGCTGAAATTCTCTTGTCATTAATTATTTTGTAAGTTAGGATTGGGTGAAATGAACTAGATCATTTTACAAAGTAATATATAACATATTTTTATAGATTTTAGTAACAGCAGATTTTTTTGGGTGTGGGGAGTGGGGGAGAGGAGGAAAAATAAGTTTTTAATTTAAAAAAATGCACTTTTTAAAATGATATGTGTACAAAGTTCAGGGGCGTAGCTAGGAATTTCCCATCGTTTTGGGGCTCGGGGGGGGGGGGGCCTGACCTCTTTGGGGGCTTCTGCATTTTGAGTAATATTTAATTTTTAATGTAAAAAACACTCATTTGGGAGCTCCCTCAAGTGGGCGCCCCGGGGATGTCAAATTCTCCCCCCCCTCCTCCCCCACACTAGCTGCGCCACTGGTACAAAGCTTATATTAACTCAGCGCATCTGTCTAGTATAAATCTTGCACATGTTATTTCTCTCACATTCCCATTCGAGGATCAAGTTTAAATTTTGCACAATTATTCATTAACCCTAACAAAAATTAACCAATTAGTTAATTAAAAAGTGGTATTTAATCGATTCTGTATGATATAGGAAAAGGGATATAAATCTTACAGAATTGAGATATATGGCTGAAATGTCCAGTTCATTCCTTATATAAGTTTTTGAAAGTATTTTTCTTTTATTTTTCTTGTTATAATGTTAACAGTTAAAATAGTGCGTAATACAGCGTTTCTTGCAGTGGGGCGCAAAAGTGCATTACTTAGTATAGATGAGGGGCCCTCACAGTTTAAATTTGAGAATCGTTGAGTCACGACATATTAGTCTTATTAAAGTATTATATGAACACTTACATACTATAAAGGTGTTCAGGTTCAGCAGAGCACTTACTAGATTCCAGTGTACATACAAGGTGTAGTGTCACATTGATTGATGTGCCTTGTGTCGTGTTGGACCTAACTTGTACTGTGTAACATGTACCCGGTTTTAGGTTAGGAATCTTTACACTGCTGCTATTATAACCTTAAGAAAATAGTATATTTTGTCAAAATTAAACAGATGTATCAATATTTATGTTAGCAACTGTAAATGATTGCTTTACATGTTTCGGATGTTCCTTCAGAGTTGAAGATAATTTACTTCTTAGTATACTTGTCTGCTCTCTGTGTACGTCTTTTCGCAGGGTTCGTGAAATAAGAGGCTACCGAATAAACTCTGCGCATAGCGTAGAAAGAAACCGCCATTTTGAACCCTGACAACCCCTTCATCAACCACATATGTGGACTAGAACACAATTTATATGATATAGTGGTGTATGGGTACCAGAAAACTCATGCATGCGGCTATGTCATGGTCATCCTTCTATGTAAACAACATGGGGGGGGGAGAGCACACAGAAATGGTAGTTCAAAGAAAATCTAGCAGGACAATGTACAAGAATCGACCGGCCTCTCACTAAATATCCTTCTAAGAGAAACAGCTGCCCGGGAAACGTGAAGGGATGTGATTACACACACCACCCTTACGACGACGAAAGCCGAGACCCAGCTGGTAGATGAGATATGAAGCCATAGTTACATGTACTAGTAGATGGCTACCTGGTCGTCTCATATGGGCTTCTGACTATCCTCATGATGGTCCAGAGTTCAAACCCTGTCCGTTTTTTATACCCTGCTGTCCAGAAGGATATCTGGGCTATGAGGTAATAAGCTTCATTTCTGGAAGGAGCGCCCAAAATTTACATGACAAAACAATTATTGTGGTAAGGAGATCAGAGCGCATTAAGCATGTCATAGTGGCATGAAGATATGCAAAAAATTATAATAATTTAAAAAAAAAAGACAATTCCCATAGATTGCTACATTGATACCAATATTTTTTTACTAATAAATATTTATATTTAGGTCAGTACGTGTACCATAACTGATAACATTAGGGTTGCTAGAAATAAGTTTATATAAATGCTAAATGAAAAGTACGCCAACAACGAACCTGTCACATGATAACTTATCACTGAAGTAGAGTTTGTCAAAACTATGACGTAATCAGTTGGCCCTGGATATCTTGAAGGTGGTGTCCATCTTATGACCACAGATGTGGCTGTTGTTCCTGCTGTGACGTCTCGAGGAGACAATGGCCCTGAAGTGACGTCAACACAAAAAAAAACAACCTTATTATACTCTATGATTGTTACATGTGTAACTGCAAGAAAGTGTTTATTGGGTGCACACCCCACACCCCGATTAAACACATACAACCTCAACATAAGCTCATCAGTTGTTTTTTTTGGCTGATGGTTAACTAGGCTCATGTGGCCAGCACAACGACTAGCAACTGACATAAGCTACATCTGGAATTACATGCTTAATCTGCAGCCGGGCTCATGTGGATCTCACCAGCCACACGAAGAGGCACAAAAACCGCAGTGCAAAGCCCTCAGCCCCTGCATGACGAAAGTGGTCACCATCGGACTTCGATGGATGAACTATATGTTCCAAAGTTGCATCTTATTACTTCTTATTTTATTTTGTATTGCTATGTACGTAAATACAGGTCAACTAGTATGTTAGGGTAGCCTTCTATTCAAGATAAAATAATTTGATTGGTTCAAACAAATGGGAATTCACTAAGAGTACCAATGGACCTCATTCACCAATCGTAAACAAATAACATTTTGCCACGTGGTTCTCTATCTCTTCTATACAAATTACGATCTAATTTTAATACACAGTGGCTGTCACGTGACAGTTTTTTTCCCCATTGTTTTATCAATATGACCACGTGACTAAATGTTGTTTGTCTACGATTGGTGTATGAGGTCCATTGTCCACCTGAGTATTACTACTATAACAATAACAATACATTTATAGATGTAAACACAAACAACATTCACATGCTTAACATCCGCATACACACACACACACACACGACCAGCCCTTTATGAATGAGACTTCTATGTTAAAGACACTTTGGCTGCCTTCAGTTATAACAAGACTGTGGCTCGTTTTGTTTTTTCTTTTTTAATCATATCTTGCAGAGTATGGAGACTTAGAGAGTCCAAAACCAAACAATGACAATAAAGGGTTTTAGTTTTAAAACATAACACTTTTGTGATCTATGACCTATAAAAACAGACGACTAGATCTAAATAAATATAAATATATCAAAGTCTGCATCTATTTAAAAAAATATAGTATAACTATTCAATAAAATATTCTTGTTTTTTTTTTAATTTGGGAAATAATGCTTTGTTTTTGTTTCCTGATAAGTTTTAGTACTAACAGTTGACAGGTTTAATTAATATGCACAACTTAAAGATTAAATATCGTTTTTTATGAAGGAACGTCTGTAATTTATAAGATAAGATTTTTTATGAAAATCTCTTAAAATGTTAACAACAATGGACATCTTGACCTAATCATTTTTTTTTTTTTTTTTTTGATAAATAAATATCTCAATTTGGCAACTCTCCGACTCTGGTCAACTCACTTTCAGAAGCCGTAGTAAAATGTATGGTTGCTGCTGGACTGCTGTTGAAATTGTTGTGTACCACCAGACTGATGACGTAATCAGTGGCTAAAGTCAAGTTCGTCAGTGTTATTCCTTCATTTTTTCCCCGTGATTCCCTCTCGACCGAGCACAGTGGGTAGTGAAGTTTCTATTGGAAACATGAAGTTTAACTTTTAAATGATTAGAATCTAACATATACATTTATTTCTTACAAAATTATAAACTTTACTGCGTACAACCCCCCCCCCCCCCGGTAAATGTACTGTTTACTTAACTTTTCAGTGCAGAAAATATAAATTAATGTCTTGCGTCGTTAGGCAAAAATTTTACGAACAAAGAACTTAAGTTACAAATATATATATGTATTCACATATAATAATTTTTAACCTAGATTTTAGTTTTTGGTTTAAGGACTAATGTTGGGCAATGTTGTCAGAATGTTGGCTAAAATTTTTGATTTAGTTGTGGCAATGATATCAAGTGAGAGCAAATTGTATCATTCTTTTAAAAAAAACATCTGCAAAGTTTAAATATTATGTTTAATTTTTTTAAAAAATTCAATGTTTACATCTACATTGCCAAAAAAAAAAAAAACTGAAAAAGAAATGAATTACCATTTGGTCAGACTGCCAGGTAATTTCTCTAACGGCATTAGTCAAAGTGGCATAGCATTGCCTATTAGATGACCTCAGAATGATGTCATATGAAGTGATATAGCCATTGGCTACTTTCGGAGGTGACCACGTTACTAGGGCCGAAGTGCTAGTAGTATTTGTCACTGTGAGATCTTCCACTTTACCTGGTACTAACAAGAGAAACATAAAACACTTGTTGTGTCATGTTAATTGTAATGCACAAGTGTAAGATAAATGTCCACAAGGATAATACAGATTATTGCAACATCGAGTTTTAGAATATGCTTAATTATTATTATTATTACTATTTTGGAAATAAATAAATTTTCATTCTCTGGCACTGCCAGTGTCAAATTTTGTTAAAGGGAAACAAATTTCCAAGTAGTCCCCTCAACAGTGTCCAGTGAGAAATTTTCTGATGATGTGGCAGGTCAGCAGGATGGCTGCCTGGTCGTGCGGTTTGCGCGCTGGACTGTCGTTTGGATTTATCGATGGTCCCGGGTTCAAACCCTGCCCGCTCCCATCCGCCGTCGTCCTGCGGGAGGTTTGGACTAGGAAGTAAACTATCTTCAACTCTGAAGGAACATCTGAAACATGTCAAACAGTTTACAAAAGCAGCAGTAAGGCCTTTTTAAAGGTAATAAGGATACTCTTTGGTTTGTTTAGGGCTTCGAGTGTGTCCGCGAGGTTGCTATAACAACAGGGTGTATTTATTGGTTATTATTATTATTTAAATATCCCTAATACGAACTAACTGATGTTCAACACTATAAAACACAAACTGAAAATCCAGGATTAGAAGATTTCCAAATTTTTAGAAATGAAGTGAGATTGGAGTGCGGTTTGTACAAGCAAAATGGCTATAACTATTTTTCAACAATATCAATACTTCAAAACTAACAATATCAACATTTTAAAACTTCACCATAATATTATATAATCTATTTATTAATTTACATCAGCATATCAACAGCTTACAGATGATTATTTACATTTTAAAAACTAACAATGTCAACATTTTAAAAGTAAACTGTTACCAATTATTAACATGAAAATTTTGACATTTGAACTCTTTCCACCATACATACCGCCGCTCTGCCACTTTTATAGAGGGTTAGAGTTCAACCCCTATCCCAGCAGAGTTGTGCTTACTGAACGCCCAAAGGAAGCACGGAAAAACCTTCTCCCAGATATACTCCCCCCTCCCCCAACTGGTCCCCAAAGAGATTGGATCATAGCGCTCTGAGCATGCTAAAAATATGAAAAAAAAAAAAAAAAAGGTAATACTGTCAACGCTTAAACAGTTAGCAATATCAACATTTAAGATTAGAAAATTGAATTAATATTTTAACTGTTAAATCTATCCGCTGCATGTACTAGTCATAATTATTAATTCCGCTGTGTCTTTTAGTTAATGAAGCGCTCAATACTACTAGAGTGGCAATATTAATAAAGCTATATATGTGTTTTCTAAGCCGGCCTTACGAATTGCGGGTCCCAATTTAGTGTATGATAGTGTACAATAACAACAATTACTAATAATTAGATAATTATATTATGCTTATAACAGCATTTATTATACAACATGCACTGTAAGCAACTCGAACACAATAGGCGCAAGTTGGTTAATTTACGCCAATCGTACGATACACTGAATATGTTAACCTTTTAAGCCCTACATCTTTAAAGGCCTATGACAAGAGCCATGACTGATAATGATACTCTTGCGGGGCCCCAGCCAGGCGCACTTTGGACAAATCGGCCAGCTCTGCCTACTGCCGACCCAGCGTGTATTTAAAAATGTTTTTGTCCACTTACCACCACCGGTGAGCGATACAAAGAAAGCCCTCCAGCTGCTGGACTTGGTCACCAAGTGAAAATCACTGACATTCACACACACACTCACTATGTAGTTGTAACCAGGCTTGGGATGGTCAATGTTCAGATGCGTGCAGTTAAAGTTTGTCCACTGAGTGTGTCTAGGAGGTCACACAAAATGACACATGTATAAAATAAGATAAAGTTAAATTAAATAAGAAACAAGATTGTATTTCAGAAGCCACGGCTTGGGAAGTGAGCGTGATATAAAGGATGAATAGCAAATTAAGACTTAATGAGTATGTTAGTGTCTCTTAAAGGCTAACAGAATAGGAAACTATCTTGTGCCGATAATTTAAAAAATAGCAAGAATCCTTGGAAATGGGGTCAAAGCAATCGTCTCCACGTGGAACCCGGCTAAAAAGTATATGATAACTCGATATTATGAATACAATACTGCATAGATAAAATCATTTTAAAGCTGTTAAATTGTTGAATGTTCACTATTACCTTTAACAATGGCCTCTTTTAAGAAAATTGGCAACAGATGTGTGCCTCTTGCACTGCTCAATAGAGGAAGAAAAATGTCAAAACTAGGATTTCTTTTAGTCTATCTTATCTAGTAAGAACCTACGGCTTATCTTATCATCAAGCTAGGGAAAGGGTTTTATTGATCAAAAGTAATTAAGAATTCATTAAATCAGGCTCGTTTAGACTTGTGTTATTCTCAAACTGCCATGTGTCTTACCCAACAGACTGGTTGAACCAGTTTAATTCCACCACTGAAGCGGCGCATCCGTCAAAATGGCCACCAGGAGGTCGGAATGTTAAAATGCCGTCTGGCCCGCTGTCACCATACATCTCACCAACTTCCGGTGGATCTGAAATGTTGATATCAGATAGTTTTATTATCTGACGTTACTGTATCCAATTTCAACTTGTTTGGTTGGTCTTTAAACACATGATAAGATTTAAATAGTAGTTAAGTCGATTATAATAAATAGGGGTATTTTGTGTGTGTGTATGTAGCATAGCTCGATTTGTGAATATAGTAATTAGTAAGAGTCAAGATTTTGTCTTTTAGTAAAAATTTCATTTCATATAAATTTCATTTCATATAAATTCCATTCCATTTCATATAAATTTCATTTCATTCCGTAGACATTTCATTTCATTTCATACAAATTTCATCTCTTATAAATTTCATTTCTTGTAAATTTTATTTCATATAAATTTCATTTCGTATAAATTCCATTTCGTATAAATTTCATTTCATTCCGTATAAATTTCATTTCGTTTCATATAAATTTCATTTCGTTTCATATAAATCTCATTTCATTTTGTATAAATTTTATTTCATTTCGTTCAAATTTCATTTCATTTCGTTTAAATTTCATTTCATTTCATTTAAATTTCATTTCATTTCGTTTAAATTCATTTCATATAAATTTCATTTCCATCGGCCTGTTTGAAAGAAATCGTTTTAGTTCAGCTGGTTTGAAGGAGATGACAAAGAATCCATTTTCATGCTACACCACAACTGACCACTGCCATGTGTATTTGCCTGTGTATACGTGTGTGGATTTGCCTGTGTATATGTGTGTGTGTTTGCCTGTGTATATGTGTGTGTATTTGCATGTTATATGTGTGTGTATTTGCCTATGTATATGTGTGTGTATTTATATTTGTATATGTGTGTGTATTTGCAT
Source organism: Biomphalaria pfeifferi (assembly GCA_030265305.1). Classification (NCBI taxonomy): domain Eukaryota; kingdom Metazoa; phylum Mollusca; class Gastropoda; family Planorbidae; genus Biomphalaria; species Biomphalaria pfeifferi. Next base: position 1,612,808 of record JASAOG010000093.1, read on the forward strand.
GTGTATATATGTGTGTATTTGCATGTGTATATGTGTGTGTATTTGCCTGTGTATATGTGTGTGTATTTACGTGTGTGTGTATTTACATGTGTATATGTGTGTGTATTTGCATGTGTATATGTGTGTGTATTTGTCTGTGTATATGTATGTGTATTTGACTGTGTATATGTGTGTGTATTTGCCTGTGTATATGTGTGCGTATTTGCCTGTGTATATATGTGTGCATTGGTGTGGAAAGTGGGAAAAATTTGCTCCCATCAGGATGTCACTGTCACGTAATGGACGCGTCAAGGCCTCATGGTCTGAAGAAATAAGATATTTATAACAAATTTAATTTGAGAAGATACTCATAATTACGCCACAAAGTTGTATTGTTTGCATAAATATATTGTTTACAAATAATTAGCTTCGAGCAAAAACGATACCTTGCTCATAATAGACATCGAAATTTCCAGCTATTTTTGAGGAGTTGGGTTTATGAACACGGGTAGACAACACGCGGGGTTTTTGAGGTATTCAAAATACATTTATTATGTCTACTTGTGTGAATTTACAAGTGAAATTAAATTAAATTGTGTATTTATAGTGAGTGTTCAATATTTTCTTGATTCCAGGTTGGGGAATAAAAGTGTTTTATTTCACAAAGTTTATTTCTGTTCTTCTTCTTCACTTAAATAAGAATTCTCCGGAAATACTCTGGAGATTGTGTCCTCTAGACTATTCCATATTTAATGTTAAACCACATCGTTTCGTTGGTAGCCTATATCCGTTTTTTCCCCCCAGGATATTACTTTAAACTTCGATCAGACTCAAGTCACTTTAGTTTATAAATATTTTTTTTCTCTTTATAGTCGATAACAGAATATGTGGAGAAGTGGTGATAAGGACAGAAGGTGCTGTGGATTAGAATGAAGTGCAAGAGTTACCGAATGCAGCTCGATATAGGTCAGTGTTTCCCAAACTGTGTTCCGCGGAACCCTAGTTCCTCGAAGCTTGAATAGGTGTTTCGCGAACTTCTGGAAATAATTAACTAGTTGTCCACCATTTGATTTAACCTTCCCAAAACAAAAACAAAAATTGTTCCGCTTAACACCCAGAATGTGTGAGGTGTTCCGTAATGGAAAAAGTTTGGGAAACGCTGATATAGGTTATTGTTAAATGTACCTGTCATGGCGGACAACAAGGGAAAGTCCACTTGTAACGTCCTAGAGTTGTCCTGATGTGACTTCATTACAATCTGCACTTTGATTGTGTAGGCTGTGCCAGGTACCAGACTGGTCAGATGGTAAGTGGACATACGTGTCCATACTGAAGTAGAGAAGCTTGGCGATGACCAGGCTATTTCAGTGTCTAAAACATTACGATGGTCTGGGGACATAATTGTCGGCAGCTGTAGCAGTATGCTGTCGTTGGTGACTTTGAGAATACGGACCTGTGTGAAGTCCTCAGTTGAATCTGTGAAAATAATGTCATACAAAAACGCTAAAGTTTCATTTAAAGTGACGATTACACTGACAACTGCACTGAAAGCTTCTTGATTAATAATACAACTTATTTCAAAAAAGCATTTTTATCTTAAAACAAACTCATGCTAATTTTTTTATTTTAAAGTTGTTATCAAAATGAGCCTATCACGGAGCCTACCAAAGGACGTCATGACTTTACGACACATATCTTATCTTCGGACGTTTACTTCGGTTGTCCTAGTGCACATCAATCGATCAAACGTGTTCAAATAGTGTTGTTAATAATAATAGTTTCTCCAGTCTACACGGGCGGGGTGGGGAGGGGGGGGGCGGTGATAGTGATAGAGCGCTTGACTTACAAGGGAGTGGGGGGGGGGGGGTCGCGAAGAAGACTAGGATTTTTTTTAAAAAAATTTCGGGATTTTTGGTCGCCTCTGGGTACCTGACATTAGTTGGGGAACAGTTAAGTTAACCCTCATTAACTGTGGTCTACAGAAACAGATGTCCTTATCATCTGCCCTAAAGATAGCAAGGTCTGAATTGGGAACTTTATTTTATTTACATGGGCTTATTTTATCAATTGCAGACGTTCCTTACAAAAAAGTATTACATATTTCTTAATTGGATACTTAAACGCTAATAAGTAGGCCTTATAATTTTTTTCTCCTGGCACATTCATATATTTCGTTCTGTGCTCTAATGAAGAAATAGCATTTATTATATCATATGGAATAACAAATGTGTTTTAATCTTTTTTTTCTGGTTATTTTATTAGGCTAGGCTCCACCTTATATTTAATTTTTGACTGGTAATTAGTTGTTTTTTTTTAATATATAGTTAGATTTTTTATTTTTTAATCGCGAAAAAGAACAGCTAAATGAATACTTATAGTTATTATCATAAAGATAATATACTCACATTTTTGGCATGTGACATTATAGACGGGGTAAGAGTACCATGTACATGTACACTTATATTCTAGACACACAGTGTCGTTGACAGACATGGAGCAACGATCTCTTGTTGGAGAACATGGACTACCTATATGAAGGACTTCCTGAGGTGTTGATAATGATGTTGTGATGATAGATTCTGTTGTATCGGACTGGGGTGTTGGCATTGGGGATGTGATAATAGATTCTGTTGTATCAGGCTGGGGTGTTGGCAATGGAGATGTGTTGTATCTTGTTGTATCGGGCTGTGTGATAATAGATTCTGTTGTATCGGGCTGTGTGATAATAGACTCTGTTGTATCGGGCTGTGTGATAATAGTCTCTGTTGTATCATGATGGGTGATAATAGATTCTGTTGAATCGGGCTGAGATGTTGATGTTAATGTGCTGATAGACTCTGTTGAATAGGGCAGTGATGTTGGTTGTGGTGTTGCGATGAAGATGGTATTTGTTGTGAATGGCAGAAAGGAGGATTTTTCTGTAGTTTCTAGAAGATTCGAAAAATATGTCGATTTTGTTCTCAACACTTTGGCCGTGCTAGGTGCAGTTGTTTTTTCAGATACTGTTGTAAATGGTTCATTGGTTATTGCCTGCATATTAGTAAATGGTGTATTTGATGTTTTGAATGATTCTGTGTTCACTGAATCAATTTTTAGTGATACCTGGTTAGTAGATGTTTGTGTAATAGCCTGGCTTTGAGTAGATTTCTCTGTTTTAAATGTTTCGGTTTTTGGAGAAAGTTGTGTTGTGAATGCTTCGGATTTTGTAGATGAATCTGTTTTTATTTGATCTGTTACAGAAAGCTCAGTTTTTATTGCTGTTGTTTCTGTTGTTATAAATTGGGTTATATTAAGTATTTTAGTTGTGTTTAATTGGGATGGTTTTGCTATTAATGTAAATATTGCTGTAGATGGTTCGGATGGTACTGCTGAGGTTGATGTAATGACTTCTGTTGTTTGGGCTGACGTTGTTGTGGATGTTGTTGGTGCTAAACTGGATATTGATGGTTTGGTTTCTAGTGTTTTTGATGTAATAGATGTTTTTGTTGCTTTTTCTGATGTAGTTTTGGATGTTTCGTGAGTTAATAATAAAGATGTTGTCAATGTCAATGATTTGTTAAATACGTTTGAAAAAGTCCATGTTGTTTCTGGAGTTGTCGTTGCTGTTGTAGTGCTGGTTGAAAAAGTAGTAGGCGATAGTTTTGTTTTTAATGAGGTTGTTGGGACTGTTGCTGCTCTGTTGGGTAAAGCAGATGGTTTTTTAACTATCTTTGAAACTGAACGAGAAGGCTCAAATTTACTATGAGATGTCGACGCTGTTGCCTCAGAGTTTTCTGAAGTTATCGGCTTGGACTTGCTCGAGGGTGTAGTTGACTGTATTGTACTTGATGCTGCTGCTATAGTCTTACTTTCTAAAGTTATCGGCTTGGAATTGCTCGAGGGTGTAGTTGACTGTATTTTACTTGATGCTGCTGCTGTAGTCCTACTTTCTGAAGTTATCGGCTTGGACTGGCTCGAGGGTGTAGTTGACTGTATTGTACTTGATGCTGCTGCTGTAGTCTTTCTTTCTGGAGAGCTAGGTGACGTTGGTGTAAGTAAATTTTCTGGAGTGCTAGTTGATGTTTCTGCAACCAAACGTTTTGGAGTGCTTGCCATTGTCTTTGTCAATGTCGTCATATTATTTCCTTTCATTTCTAAAAATGATAAAGTAGAAAGCTCTGGAGCCTTCTTTGGGTCTCTGCTTCTAAGACTGTCTGTTGGGATAGCAAATATCTTTCTGGTGTGTATTGGAGTAAATGTCTCTGACACCTTTGGCAAAGAGAATGTTGATTTAGCTAAATCTGCAGGAGTGTTGCTTACTTTTAATGTTGCTGATTCCCCTTTAATATTTTTCGGTATGACTTTTATTGATTTGTCGACACTGTTAGTTACCGACGGCGATATCTTTTCATCCACCAACATAGCTTTTGTTACTGGTATGTTTGAAGGTATTTCCGATGTATCTGTAACTTTCAAATTAAGTTTCGCAATACTTTGAAGCCATTGCGTATCTAAATTATCCGGTGACGTTACACTATTTGTAGTGGCGATGCTTTCAACCGATGTCCAAAACTTGGATTCTGAAGAAGTTTCTGGTGACGTTATTCCGGCATAGTGCTCCAATTCATCTTTACGAAATGGTTGTGTCTTTATTTCTTTATTAGAAACATCGGGTGTTGTTGAGGCATCAGTTGCTACTTGGGATTTGTCAAAACTACTTTGAGAGAGCGCTACGTTTGTGGATTTTTCTTCTGGTACAGCAGAAGTATTTTTATACACTTTTTCCAGGGCTTTAAAATACTCTTTTAATTTTAATTCATAAAAAATTTTATCGTGCCATACTGAGCGAAACGTTGTAATAATTAATTTATCTGACAAAGAAGAATTCATAGCGGTTATTGTTGAAGATATTACAGGAAGTATTGTCGCATTAGTATGAGCTTGTGTTGTAGATTTGCTAGTGGAAGTGGACGTTTGGCCAAATGTCCTATTTAAACTTCTAGATCTGTCATCTTCATGAGCCTTATTTACGGAAGTGTCTCCTGGCCAACTGGAGGGTATGGTAAGGCGCGTGTGTGTAGAGCGACTGTATTGACCTGTACTATTAGCCAGTTTGTATTGACCTGTACTATTAGCCAGATTGTATTGACCTGTACTAGATGCCAGTTTGTTATTTACTTTAGACGTAGTTGTGTTAAGTGGAGTTGAAAAACTTGGTGGTGCAGAATGCTGGCTAAGCTCACCTGAAGTCTTAGTTGTTGCTGTGGTCGTATCTCCGCCATGTCTGTTGCTGCTGATGGTAGTCTGTGTTTCCTTTCTGTCTGGAAGTCTACTTTTGTCCCTGTTATTTTTCCCGATGTTGAAGTCTTCTGTCTCAAGTCTTGTAGATGTGTCTATCAGCGTTGGTAATGTAGAGGTGGTTTTAAGATTTGCACTTGTGGGTGTTAATCTTTCCCGTGTGGTTACTTCTTCGGAGCTGACGGTAGCAATTGTAAGTCTGCTAATTAAGTTTGTATCCACTTGGCTTTGTTGGTTTGACGTGAAAGTTTCGCCGGTTGTGGAAAACTTATTTCCCACGTTTTCCAAAGGGTTAAGCGTTACACTAGACTTGGAATGCGTTCTACCCCCCAAGGACTTCTGGGATATGATTTCCGACTTATTTAATTTGTTTTCGTTGACTTCAGGAGTTAAACTGCTGGAAGACATTATATCTTTACTATGAGCTGTTATCGCTCTATGTGGTTCTGACCGCGGCGACGGTGTCTTGTAGGACAATGTGCTTACATCTCTTTCGTTAGAAAAGTTCCTCAATGACCTGGAGACTTGTATAACGTCAGTACTTCCACTAGTCACAACTCTAAGTCCAGAAGAAGTCTGTCGCTCTGACATGGAGACTTGTGTAACGTCAGTACTTCCACTGGTCACAGCTCTAAGTTTGGAAGAAGTCTGTCGCTCGTACCAAGACATTTCGGTATGTTCTATATTTAACGTTGGCTTCAATGTTTTGCTTTTAGTATTCTTCAATGTGGAGTCCTTCGTTTCCGCTCTGGATCCATCATTTGATTGTGTGGTTTTGCCATTGCCTCTGACACTGTCTGAGAATGTTGGAAAAATGTTGCTAGCCTCCGTGACACTATGTTTTAAGTTATCTTTAGTCACAAATGTATTTTTTGGAGAGGTGCTCTCCATTTTATCTCCCTTGTTGTCTAGGGAAGGTAATTGTGTATTTGAATCATGTGTAGGTTGTGAAAAAGGAAACTTTTTGCTTGTTGAAGATGTGTTAGGGGTATCCTCCAAATTGTCTCGTTTGAACAAAGTTGTAGTTTTTATATCATCCTGATTGTTTTTAGGTTTTTGCTTAGCGGAAGTAAAATATCGAGTAATTGGCGTTGTAATCCTTGATGATGCTAAACTACGCGACGCAAAGATACGACTTTCAGGATTAATTTTGCTTGCATTATGTTGCGCTGATGTTATCTTGAAATTGGGTTTATAATCAGGGAAAGCCGTATAACGTAATGATGCTTTGGTCAGATTAACGCCATCTGCTTTGAAAGTCATAGTTGAATTTCCAGTCAATGTTTTTAACGTTGTCTCATTGACTTTTAAAGGCTGTGTCATCAGATTCAGTTTTTGCGTTACTGTATTTTTCTTTATATCAGGCCATGGTGTCGGTTTCACTAATTTCATTGTTGGTATCGGCGGATAGAATTTAGTTGCTGAAGTCTGCCGCTTTGTTTCTATGTTTCTTGCGGGATACATTTCTCTTTGAAAAGCCACTGTGGCTGTTGTGGAAGACGAAGACGTGGCAGGCCCATGTCTTGAAGGGTTATGAAAAATTGAGCCGCTGTCTTTGGTCGCTGCTTTAGAAAGAGCGTATGTTTTATAATGTCTGCTGCGGTAATATGTCGCTGCCGAAACGCTCTGAATTCAAAAGAATAAATATTTTAATTAGTCAATACAAATAGTGGGAAAAAAAATGTCTCATTCTGCTAATGTTTAAAACGAAACAAATAATAGAATACGCAATGCATTCTCAAGAAAGTTATAGATTGGTGTAAATATTGTTATGAAAAAGTAAGCATACAAAAAAACTTGGTTCTGGGGCAGTGCTTCCCAGACTGTGTTCCGCGGAACACTAGGGTACCGTGAGGCTTGAATTGGTGTTCCACGAACTATTAGAACAATTAACTAGGAGGCCAACACATGAATTATTCGGAAGTAGACAGAAAAGAAAAATTGATTTTATTAGTTCTTATCGGTAACATAAAAAAATAGTACATCTATAACAACATCATTATGAAATTTGAACTAATCTATATTGTAACTTTAATTTAAAACCATTAAATGATTTCTGATTGAGTTTGTCTTTAAGAGTATCTTAATATTTCAACACTATCATCTATAGCCTATTTCTATTTCCTACAACCTATTTTGAGAAGCAGGACTATTTAAAACATTATATTGCAACAAAGTCAAAGTATAGGCCTATATGTAGGTGGCTTGTTACCCCACCAGATATTAAAATCCAACATATCAATTATCGTGCCTGATATTAAGAAGTTACACTTTCAAGAACACACAATTCCATCAAAGTCATTAAACCTTCATTTTTTCTGATGCTTAGGTCTGTATATTTTACCATAGCTTTCAACTTGAAAATAATTTTAAAATTCTAAATTGAGAATATTGTTTAACTATTTCCTTTATAGATAAAGTTTGAGAAACACTGATCTAGAGGATTGAATACAAACAAATCTGTCAAGTCTACATAAAGAGGATAAGACTTAACTTGCAAGTTTCAGACGTTTCCTCAGCTATGAAGATTAGTAAGACTATTAAGACCTAGCCCAAAACTCCTGCAGGACAGCAGATAATAATGGCTGAGAGGATTTTGATTCAAGACTGTCACATGGATACGACCGAGACCAAGCGTTATAGAAGGCTTGAACACTGACATTCGACGTCTGGGGACTGCCCACAGGTTGTGACATCGCAGGTCAATGTTCAGGCCTTCTCGAACGAGTGGCCACGATACGACACGACCAGCAGTCATTAAGTAGGAAGAAAGAAAAATAGACGAAAATAATCGTTTTGATGCGACTAACTTAACTGGCTTCTTTTATCCATTTATAAGAGAAATTGTAATCTTCTAAACTGACATAGCATCTTCTCTTATAAAAAAAAATAATTTAGATGGTTCTAAAGTAGATTCAATAAATTTGATAACAACATATTCTGTCTGTCTGTCTGGTACAATTTTGTACACGTTATTTTCTCACTCAACCAATCACGGATCAAGTTGAAATTTGCACTGTTATTTCTTATACCTAACAATTCAAGAGTCAATAACACAAATTAATCATATAGTTAATTAATTATTGGTATTTTTTAGGTCTTGAACAATAGAAAGAAATGATACTTGACAGATGTGGTGGTAAGCTTATATGTTTAATTCGTCCCTTTTATATTTTGTATAGAGAATTAGGTCGTTGATCTAAAGCTTGAAATTAACAATAGATAGCTATGAAACCTTTTATTTTCATAAGCATTTTGCTGACACAATGGTTAGTGTATTAACAAGTGATAGGATCATAGCGCATTTAGAAAGCTAATAAGTTTTAAATTGCGCTAAACAAAAACAATTGGTAAAAATATCTTCACGCGCACAGATTTCTTTTTGTTACTCTAGATACGTTACAAATCGTATCACATGACTAATAGAAACAAAATTGATAAAAGGTCCTAAACTCCAACCAATACAATCTTTTTTAAAGTATTTTTATTTTTCAATATATTAAATAAAGAACGTATCTATACTATGAAGCAGAAAGTAAAGCGTATGTATGGGTGTATGTATGTATGTATAACACTTTGTGATTGTGTGTTGTTTTTTTCAATTCAGTCACTTATCTTTACAAAAACTTAAAAAAAAACAAAACAACTAGCTTTACAGCTTAAAAAAAGTTTAAATTCTCTTTTGCTCTAAATTTTTGGTGTATATTTGTAACCTGTTTAAGTTAGGATTAACCTGATTAGATCGCAATTTACAATAAATTCGCTGGAGTCTTCTCCTTTGCCAGAATAACGTAAAATCAGAAAGCTGTTTTAAATAATTAAGTCACGTCATGTAACAGTTTATTAAAACAATCACTACAACAATAAATATTACTCTAGAATATTGATTTAAATATAAAATATAAATAATAGAGAACACGAAGCTTATTACCTGACTGAAAGTCACACATGCTATACAAAATAGTACAGCTAGTCCATTTTGGTTTTTACGAAACATGATGTGGGCTTTGATCCACTGCTATGCTTTTTTAATTGAACCAATACGCTAAGACTTTAGCTTGTGCACCATCATAGCTGTTTATGTGCATCAAAACAGCTGTTAATGTGCTCCATCATAGCTGGTAGTATCTTGAGACTATCCGTGTGTATGTATTTAATTCAGATGATGAGATAAGTGTGATAGAATAATTGTATGTATTAAAGTTCACACTGAAGTCTGCCAAACAGCAAGAGCTTAATTTACAAAGGACTGATTAGCCTCTTCATGAAACCTTAGACCATTGGTCATCTCTCGAGACTGCTACTGAATGGTTCATTCATGAATAATTTTTTTTTTAGCTTTCATCTGAACGGAAGTGTGTATGTAGACAAACACTTGGACAAAAGTGGACATGGAATGTAAAGGCGGCACAACTTATTGCAAAAGAGTCATTCTCTTTAGCTGACTGACCACATTTTAAAATAAAGGTGCACATAAGAAGACCTATATTCGTTCAAAAGCAATCTTTTAGTTTTCCTTTTTTAAAAAAAAATTTTGAATTATTAGCAACTTCTGAAGGCACTAGAATTCTGTTGTTGTTTTTCATATAGGCCTTTTGGTCAAATATTTAAAGTTGAATAAAGCACCCACAATCTAGCTCTTCTATAATCTGGAAGATAATACATCTTGCGTCATCTCTTATTAGAACCTGATGTGGTTTTAGACAGGGCCGAATTTTGACTTGAAAAGGCCCAAGGCTATTTGAGATATTGGGCGCCTTGTCATCAAAATAAGGCAATTTATTACTAAGCATTTTTTTTTCAAAAAAATAAATAAATCTGAGAGCCCCTGGCAAGTGGCGGCCCTATGCTTTAGCTTACGCTGCCTATAAGTAAATCAAAAAGTTTAATGTCAATCGCAGATTTTTTTTTAAATCCGAAAATCTAAATCTAAATTTTCCTATAATAGTTAACGCACAATCTAAATGTAAAAAAAAAATTAGTTATCCAGACTATTTAAATACGGTACACAATTTTTTTTTATATATATAGAGATTAACATCCAAAACAATTTAACTTCAAAGAAAAATCTATTTAAAAATAATACTGTACATATTTTAAAGCAATAACAAAAAAGAATAATTGAGTTACTAAAGATTTAATTTATATGCTAAAATAGGCTGGTATTTTCGTATTGACGCCACGCATTTTTTTTTCTCTTTAACCTTAAGTTCAAATCCGAGAGGAAACGCCTCTGGTGTGTTGCTGTTGAGGACGTAATTAGCTTTCCACAGTCAGATAGGCAGGAGCGTAGAGCTGGAAGTCGGGATTGCCTATGATAGGGTTCGCTGGCTGTGTTATCAGTGGGGAAAGTCATGAGGTTGGCTGTGATAGGGTTTGCTGTATTATCAGTGGGGAAAGTCATGAGGTTGGCTGTGATAGGGTTGGCTGTATTATCAGTGGGGAAAGTCATGAGGTTGGCTGTGATAGGGTTTGCTGTATTATCAGTGGGGAAAGTCATGAGGTTGGCTGTGATAGGGTTTGCTGTATTATCAGTGGGGAAAGTCATGAGGTTGTGGAATTAGCCCCCCCCCCCCAAAAAAAAATTTTGAAAAAAAAAAAAGTCACACACTCACTGGTCCAGAATATTAAAGAAATTAATATTTACTAACAATAGGTTTAAGATTCATTTATAAGTAAGGTTCTTAAAATAAAGAAATTAAATAAACCAATTAATTTTTCTAGAGACCCAGGTTGAGTTAATGTGATGACACGCTGCACGCGTGTAGATAGCAGTGCGGCGTAAACAAGCCTCGAGACATTATACAGATGTTCCGAGCATTTCATGCCCTATGTCTATGTGATACTTTCTGAGGTATTTAGTCCTCTGATTTTTTTGGGGGGGCCGGGGGCATTAAAGTGATAGCTCTGGGGATCATCGCTTGCTCACGCCGCTGTAAGGTAATGCCTATGTCTACGTCATAGAATGTAGCGAATTCATTGAGTTCTAAAGTTTCGAGACACGAGGCTCAGTTGTAAGAACAATGAAAGAATCAATACATTTTTTTTAGATAAAAATACAGAAGTGTAGTTTAACTGGTTTCAGTGCCTTTAATTTATATGTTAATGCACAGTTTTTAAATTCAATCAAAGAAAGTGATAAAACATTTGCTTAATACTTCCAGATAGGTGAGAGAGAATAAGCTTTCCTTAACTTAATTTGTGCTTATTTTACAATCAGTTATATATTACCTCTTATCCGCTTGAAAACTCTTATAGGTTAAAGATGGTTGGACACGGATCTCGAAAACGGCTCTAATGATTTTCCTAAAATTTGATAATTTGTGGATATCTTTTGGAAAAGAGTTACCGGTACTAACTAATTGGACCACACATGGTAAACTCTGGTTTGACCGTTTACATTTTTCAAAACATCATCTTCTAAAATTACTTTTGGTCTGGAGGTCTAGACAATTTTAATCTTGAACACGCACACTTCAGCGGGTATTCCCGCATGTCTTATTAAATAAATAAATAAACATTTAGCGAACCGACTTGATCAGCGAACTAGAATCTTTTATTCCATATATCTAGATCCAGTATTCAGTCTAGATCTCTATCTTTTAATGTTGCCACAGACTAGAAATTTTATATACTTTGAGTAGATTTATACATACGCTTCACCAGGATTTTTATTTTTCGGTGGGTGGTGGGAATAAAAGTTAAAAAAAGTAAAGTCCCCCTTTCAGACCTTGTGGTCTATAGGGCAGATGATATAAAGGTCATCTGTTTCCGTGGCCTACGGTTTATGAGTTGGGGAATAGGGGAGGGTTGAAAAATTTCCCTTTTTCAAAGATTCTATCATTCATTACTTATTGAGAGCAAGGTCATCTTACAAATGCCATCTGCTGCATAAAGGAAAAATTGTCTTTCTAAAAACTTTTTAAATGTTACTTGTTTGTATAAAAAAGTGGTGGTGGTGTTTTTTTAGCAATTTTAATTGGTTACATTTTTTTTTCTATAAAAATTACCCCCCTCAGAGCTATTGTTTAAAAACACTATTTTATAATGTCAGATATTAATGCTGATATAAATAGGAAAATAAAATATATGTATCGTGACTTGATACACTACTTCGAGGGGCAGCAGAGAGTCCTGGTTGCGCACGTCTTTAGCGCACCTTCGTGACCAAAGACATTGTTTCAGGGAGTCTGTTACCAGCAGATGTATTTTGATGATTAATCTATTTTAATCTACAAACAAAAACAAAAAAAATATTTAAAAAAAAACTTCTAAGAAAACTTTTCTAAGGGGAAGAACCCATGTACATCTATAGGGTAAAGTTATAATACCCTTAATTAACACCAATATAAATAAATTAATTACCACTAATAAATTAATTAATTGTTTCTTTTTTTTTAATAATTCGTATTTGGTTGAGAACAATGAATTATTGTGCAAAGCTTCAACTCGATCCGAGAATAGGACCTGGGAGAAATAGCGAGTACAAAAATTGTACCCGACAGACAGAGTTGATATAAGGTTTGTAAAAACAAAAATTGTACCCGATGGACAGAGTTGATATAAGGTTTGTAAAAACAAAAATTGTACCCGACAGACAGAGTTGATATAAGCTTTGTAAAAACAAAAATTGTACCCGACGACAGAGTTGATATAAGCTTTGTAAAAACAAAAATTGTACCCGACAGACAGAGTTGATATAAGCTTTGTAAAAACAAAAATTGTACCCGACGGACAGAGTTGATATAAGCTTTGTAAAAACAAAAATTGTACCCGACGGACAGAGTTGATATAAGCTTTGTAAAAACAAAAATTGTACCCGACGGACAGAGTTGATATAAGCTTTGTAAAAACAAAAATTGTACCCGACGGACAGAGTTGATATAAGCTTTGTAAAAACAAAAATTGTACCCGACGGACAGAGTTGATATAAGCTTTGTAAAAACAGTACATCTGAACTCCGTGCTGCTACCAATGTAACCCAATCCACTCTGTCTTCCGTGTAGTCCCCGTCACGTAGCAATACCTTCCATTCACTTAGAGTTGTGACATCATGAAGCAATTAAGTCGTCTGCTTAAAAAAAAACCCACAAAAATTTCCCCCTGCAAGTAGTTGGCATGTATGAAGCCGCAAGTTATGACACACGTAATAGGTGCAACTTTGCCTCAAACTATCCCACTCTTCACTGAGGTCAACAGACTCCAGCCACTGGTCGCCAGTCCTCATCGGCCCACTTCACCACAAAGTTATTTTCCTCGACCACTTGAGGTTAGCACTGCCTTGAGTTCTGATGACATGAAACATCGATGGTAGGGAGGAGGGGGGTAGAGTGGCGGGGATGGAACTAGATCTCAACTGGTGTGTTTGACTTTAATATGTTGGCCACTTGCCATAAAATGATGCAGTTGTGAGATTTTGGACATTTTTTTTTTTTTGCCGGTGGAAGAAAAATCAAGAAGTAAAAGAAACGACACACTATTTCCCTTTCCCGGTAGAGAGTTCCGCTTTATCAAGGAGAACAACTCTCAACGAACTTCACGTTCTTTTGAAATACCTGGTAACTTCTCTAGTTCATCGACTACTCCCAGTGTATACCTAGAGATTAAATGTAATGACCAAAGGAAGGCAGCTTTAAGAAAATAAAGTAGTTTGGGCGAAATAGTGTTTAAAAAAAGAATAAGTTATTAAATGATTCCATTTTCAAAACTATAATATATTTTCATAATGTATTTGTACTAAATTTTCATAACAGTGAGAAATAGGTAACAATGATATACATATAACAATTGAAAAGAAAGGAAAGAAAAAGAAATGCCAATATCGTTATTTTCGACACCAAAAGTTAAAGTTCCACTTTCTCCTTTAAAATCAATAGAATATGATATACATGTATTCAGACATTACGATCCCTAGTGCAGATTATGTAAAGGCCATCGGTTCCTATTGCCCATGGTAAACGAGGGTATCATGTTGCCAGCACAACGACCAACTGCCTTTACCTTTCCCCAACTAATGTCAGGTACCCATTAGAGTTGGACTAAGAGGCACCCTTAAAATCTTGAAAATAATTTTTTTTAAATGTCTTAACCAGGATTCGAATCCGTGATCCCTCGGTTCGGAAACCAAACGCCTTACCACTCAGCCAACACGTCTCGGATTAATAATAACTCATTTTAAAAAGAGTGGATTAGTCACGTATATTAAAATCTGTTGGAAATATCATATGATTAGTATGTCTGAGTTTAATTATTATTGAAGTTGTTGCAACTGTGGTCAACTAGTTGAAGGGTCATTAACTGCAAGTACCTTGAAGGGTCATTTATTAATGTTGGCTCAAGTGTCGTTAATATTGTTTCTATAGGCTGGGTTTGTAAGCCCATTCATCACAATTCTCTAAAACAAAAACAACACAAAACAAAAACTCCAGAATATATTTTTTTTTAAATGTAGTTTCATATAACACAGATATGGTAGGCCTATACATATTACTTGGCTACTATTGGAACAAGCAAACTATAGTCTAGTTTACACACTATCTAGGCTAGAAACGTTGTGCATACCAGTATTGGCAACCTACGGACCGCGGACCAAGTCCAGCCCGCGTAGAAGTTTTTTTATTCAGTACTGAAGAGATTACATTGCCAACAACACATAAGACATTAACATAAGTTTACGGTTTACACAACAGTTCACGTTAAAATTGTTCATAAACTTCCAGACCTGACGATCACTGGGTTGTCCATTGTCCTTTGCTGTAGACGAACGAAATTATTGGGATTCTTTCGGAAGGATCTGTCCTTATTTCCTATGGAAGCCCAAAGGTTTCAAGAAATATAAACGTTTTTGTTGGTGCGATTGAATTCCTGAAACTGTTGTTATGTACCACAAAGCGGGCTAATCAACAAAAAAAATTGTTCGTGTACATCACTCAGTCATAATTCCCACGCCATTGTATACAGGCTGAACTCAATTACTATGACCGCTTTCCCAAATCACTAGTAGAGAAACCTCCACAAGTTGACAGACTGGTATCGGTTTCCAGATGTTAACTTGTCGTCAACCCAAGATTGAGGACGCACAGCATAAAAGTTTTATCCAGTCCGATATATATGTTCCTATTACAATTAAAAAAAAACAACTATTTCATGCACAATGAAAAAAAAATTAGTTTTAGGATGGGTTGAAATCTGGAGTAATATTGCGAAAAACCATTTGCAATGGAACCACATCGTTCATAGGTTTCGCTTCTAAACAAAACAATTTATGAATGCATGAGAAAAGAAAACAAAACAAACAAAAAACAACGAATATCTCCGGAAGTAATAATTAGCCTATCAAAATCTTTGATACAATGTGTCTAGGCTAATGCTCTGAAAGCTAGATTGTTGTGCATAAAGTAAAAATAAAGTTCCCTTTCCGATCTTCTGATAATGATAATTATGAAGTCGTCTGTTTCTGTGGCCCACGGTTAGGCCCTAACTATCTTGTTATCTTATATAATACAGACGTTACATCAAAAAAGAAGATGATTACATCCTACGCGTCATGCATCTAGTCATGCATCTAGTCAAGTAAATGCCATTTATGAATTTAGTCTGCAAGTCTTTTGATACTTGTTCAAGTTTTTTTTTAAAGTATAACTTATCTAGTCATGCATGTTAACCAATGACTTAAACTTTGCCATGTCACTGGTTTTCCTAACTGGCTCTGGTAACCCATTCCATGCTCTAATTAAGGGAGATATCCAATTATCATATAATTAACACATTTATATTAACGGTTTTAGATTTTTTGTAAAAAAAACATATATATTTACAGATTTATTGCTAAGTTAAATAAGTTCTGTCATATTAACTATAACATTTACAAAAAAAGTGTTTATTTCTTTTTTAGGGAAAAAACTATTTACCGGTATGCATTTAAAAGGAACATAATTTAAAACAACAATTAGTAAGTATTTTTTCATATTATCGCGTGAACTGCTGTACATAAACAATACACACCAAAAACCTAACTAAAGGATTTTTTTATTTTTACGGAAATGTATTTTCGTGAGACTTCGAATAAGAGATAGACCTTTACAAAACAATTAGATCAATTAGATAATCATTATATGTTATATGCTAGGTCAGGTTCACATCTAACTTCACCTTCACTCTCACCTATCCCTTGGTCTGCTGGACCTTTGGGTCACCACACAAGATCTGTCAACCTTCTTTCTCCATTCTCCATTTCATTCTGATATTCTTTCTGAAAATATTGAAACCTGCATTTTTACCTACCTGGGTGGACCACTTCGGGGACCGATTTTGAGTATATTGATCTACCGAATGTGTAATCTTAGAAAATTCCACGTGGCTCTCTGAATTCGCATTTTCACAGATCTTCTCTGTCACATAAACAATTAAAATATTAAGACAGCTGGTAAAAAAATAATAATTTATGAGTGAAGTCTAGGATCTCCTTAATAGATTCAAGCAACTTATTGTATTTACAAATCAACAAAGTAAAATGACTTGTCTCACTTGACAGGTTGAAATTCACTGGCTGTTGTGAAGGAAGCTGATGTATTACGAAGATGGCGAAAGTGAAAGGAGATTTTTAAGACTTGACTTGTTCTTGAAAAAGTTTCAAAATGTGTATGGTAAAGTAGTGCATTTTACAAAGAGAATTAGAGGAATTACAGAAATGGGAATCAAATTGGAGCATGTCTTTCCACTCAGAAAAATGTCAGTTGTTAAGAGTAACAAAAAAACTAAAACAAATTAATTCCACTTATCTTATTCATGGCAAACCAGTAACACAGACTAAAAACGCAAAATACCTAGGTGTTATAATAAATGAAAAACTGTCATGGAATCCACATATTGATGAAACTATAAAAAAAATCAAACAAAGCATTAGGATTTATTAAAAGAAATTTCTATAAATCAAATAAGAACATAAAACTAAAATGTTATTTAACCTTGGTTAGGCCAATAATAGAATATGCATCCTCCGTTTGGGACCCCTCAACTCAAGAAAACATTAAAAAACTGGAACAGACACAAAATAGAGCAGTGAGACTCATAACAAATGAATATTCACATTTGACTACTGTAACACCTATAGTAAAATCACTAACAAGACTCAAAAGTAAAGTAGCAATTATACAGAAAACACTGAACCATAATCTTCAAATACAAAAACAAAATTTAATAAAATACTCTGAAAGACACAAAGATAAAGGCACATTCCTCGTCCCATATGCTAGGACAAATTTGTACAAATACTCTTTCTTCCCTAGTGCTATTAGAGCATGGAATGGGTTGCCTGAACTAGCCAGGAAAACCAGTGACTTGGCAGAATTTAAGTCATTGGTTAATATGCATGACTAAATGCATAACGCGTAGGACGTAATCATCTTCTTTTTTGAAGTAACGTCTGTATTATATAAGATAAGATAAAGTGCAGCTTGCAGCTTAGATTGCAAACCAATAATCAAACAATAATTTATAAATATTCTAAATTTAGAGTTCTCACGAAGCTTGTCAGATTCCAGTTTTGTTTTTTTCAAATGTAATATCCGGTATCTCGTTCAGAGAATTTGTGCAATTTTTACATCTTATATTTTTTAGTAGTCTATAAAAATCTGTGGTAGAAATACAGTTAGTCCATCGTGGTTTGATGATGACCACTTTTGTCATCCAGGTGGCTGAAGGCTTTGCACTGGGGGGTTTTCTGCCTCCTCATGTGGCTGGCGTAAGAAATTGATTGACGATGCATTAGAGCATGGAATGGGTTACCAGAGCCAGTTAGGAAAACCAGTGACATGGCAAAATTTAAGTCATTGGTTAACATGCATGACTAGATAAGTTACTCTTTAAAAAAAACTTGAACTAGTATCAAAAGACTTGCAGACTAAATTCATACATGGCATTTACTTAATTTTCTATAGCCTTAGTTTTAATACATTTATATAATTATTATGTGTATACTCAGGGCCGCCGCTACCTATTGTGCAATGTGTGCATTGCACGCAGGCGGCCAACTTTAGGGGGCGGACAAATCATTATTCCAAGGTTACTTTAAAAAAAAAATATTTAATAGAAAAAAAAACTTCAATATTTTAAATTCTAATGATTCCATTATTCTTAGAAAAATATAAATAATATTCGTACATGAGAAATTATTTTGAAAACTAGAACAAATAAAATAGAGCAGCGTACGAGGGATTGCCACGAGTTTCTCCATAAGCGCCTATTCATTTCTAGCCTTGAATTTTCTACCTCCAGCCTCAAGTAAGACCTTTTAAAAGTGCTTACCAAATGATGTAGACTGTACAATTCTACCTCCAGCCTCCAGTAAGACCTGTGCTTACCAAATGATGTAGACTGTACTATTCTACCTCCAGCCTCCAGTAAGACCTGTGCTTACCAAATGATGTAGACTGTACTATTCTACCTCCAGCCTCCAGTAAGACCTGTGCTTACCAAATGATGTAGAGACTGGACCATTTCCGAAAACAGCAACAACGTTTTAATGAAGCATCATGACGTCACTTTGAAATCTTTATATGGTGTTCAATTCATAGAAATGAAAAATCAAACCTAAAAATTGTGACTATATTTTCTTTTCTATTTTATTACAATCTTTAAAAAAACTCACGAACCTCTTGTGGAAGCCTACATCGCTCCTCTGGGCTCAGCTTCTTAATGGGGCTCGAACGAAAATGTTATCTAGGGAATCGCCACCCGGGAATGTGAGAAACACTGCCTGACTATGTTTTATTTGAAGTCATTGTTTAAGTGACTTTTACTTTGGATTATTTACCTTGTATTAAACTCATGAAGAAATATAAAATACAATCGTGATACTTATTATGAAAGTGTACGGAACGTTGGAAAAGTTCTACTGTCAATGGCTTTTGTATTTAGAGATTTTGTTTCGGATATTACTTTCCCTTACAATAACAAACAAGTTAACATTTCCACGTCCAGATCATGTAACACTGTTGAGCAGTCAAAGTTATCGAGAAATTGTATATACATCATAATTTAAATTGTTAATTGTAATATACCCACCACAGCTCATCCATTATAATCGTTGCCAATACAGGAGCATAAGCGAGTAGTCAGAACATGATCAGTTTTTAATGTTTACCACAAAGAACCAAGATGTCTTATTTCTGAATGCACGTAAACCCGAATTTGTTGCATGATTCCTGGATGTACTTCAGGGCTACAACAACTGGGCAACTATGAACGGGAAAAATGGAATGATGGATTCAAGAAGCAATTTTGGAATAGTGTCCAGTTGTCTAAATGGATTTTTTTCTATAAAAAAAAAGGGGGGGGGGCAGCATTTTTTATTTCGCACGCAGGCGGCCACAACCCTCGCAGCGGCCCTGTGCATACTCTATAATCTGATTTAAGCTTCCATCAATATGTCCAAAACGTGTTTAATAATAAAACTTGGTTTTCTTTGCATTGTAGTTATAAATCCATATGTTAATACAACCAAATGAAGTTCATCTTACAACATCGGGACGCGATCGTCTAGGACAAGTGTCACGAATTATGTTAGGTCTTCATGACTGGACGTAATATAATTTATGTAATAGGGCTATAAGTACATGTTCGTGAACCTTTATTGTGTGACATACACGTTTGGCGACAGTACAAACAAACAAAATACAAACAAACCATTCGTTGACTACTGAGTAAAATGAATTAACAAGTAAGTTGTTTTTTTAGCTTTTTTTAAATCAGCACAATGTGGGTAGTGATGACCGAAAGCTCATTTTGACGTCACAGGTCTGTATTGAGGCCAACTAGGTAGATCTCGTTTTGATGTCACAGGTCTGTATAGAGGCTAACTAGGTAGATCTCGTTTTGACGTCACATATCAGTATTGAGGCCAACTAGGTAGATCTCGTTTTGACGTCACATATCAGTATTGAGGCCAACTAGGTAGATCTCGTTTTGACGTCACATGTCTGTATTGAGGCCAACTAGGTAGATCTCGTTTTGACGTCACATATCAGTATTGAGGCCAACTAGGTAGATCTCGTTTTGACGTCACATATCAGTATTGAGGCCAACTAGGTAGATCTCGTTTTGACGTCACAGGTCAGTATTGAGGCCAACTAGGTAGATCTCGTTTTGACGTCACATATCAGTATTGAGGCCAACTAGGTAGATCTCGTTTTGACGTCACATATCAGTATTGAGGCCAACTAGGTAGATCTCGTTTTGACGTCACAGGTCAGTATTGAGGCCAACTAGGTAGATCTCGTTTTGACGTCACATATCAGTATTGAGGCCATCTAGGTAGATCTCGTTTTGATGTCACATGTCTGTATTGAGGCCAACTAGGTAGGTCTCGTTTTGATGTCACAGGTCTATATTGAGGCCAACTAGGTAGATCTCGTTTTGACGTCACATATCAGTATTGAGGCCAACTAGGTAGATCTCGTTTTGACGTTACAGGTCAGTATTGAGGCCAACTAGGTAAATCTCGTT
The DNA here is from genome assembly GCA_030265305.1 of Biomphalaria pfeifferi. Lineage (NCBI taxonomy): Eukaryota > Metazoa > Mollusca > Gastropoda > Planorbidae > Biomphalaria > Biomphalaria pfeifferi. Next base: position 1,633,568 of record JASAOG010000093.1, read on the forward strand.
TTGATGTCACAGGTCTGTATTGAGGCCAAGTAGGTAGATCTCGTTTTGACGTCACATATCAGTATTGAGGCCAACTAGGTAGATCTCGTTTTGACGTCACAGGTCAGTATTGAGGCCAACTAGGTAGATCTCGTTTTGACGTCACAGGTCAGTGTTGAGGCCAACTAGGACAATCTCGTTTTGACGTCACAGGTCAGTATTGAGGAAGGAAAACTAGGATTATTGATCTCGTTTTGACGTCACAGGTCAGTATTGAGGCCAACTAGGACGATCTCGTTTCTTCACGGAGTTGCATTCTTCTATGACCGATGAGATTAGTTCTGATTGTCTTAGATTTCATTTCTTTAACTCTGCTTGGAAATAGTCCCCAACCACATACAATACAATGTTTCACTATCGACTAAATCATATAAGAGAAGTTCATTAGGCATACAGGTTTTCGCAAAATTTTCCTGAACATTAATATAATATACCGGTACTGGTATAGGCACTGGCTTCCTAAGATGAACACATCAACTACCGTCCCATCAATGAAGTATAAATACCGGTTGCCCTTTTCCAACTTATGTCTCTCTATATTTAGGCGTGTCAACAAGGGCAAAAAACTATGAATATAAACTATAGAGCTCTAAATTGCTTTTGGTGTATCCGGTGTACAAAAAAAAAAGGATCTTTTTTTTTTGTGTGTTTTTTTTAGTCACTGTAGCTCTTTTTTTTTAAATTTATTTTATCAGCATTGTTAATACGGTACCGGGTATGTTGTTTAGTTTTATAAAATATCTGCTCAGGTGTATAATTTATTTTTTTTTTAGAGAAAGAAGGATGTAATGTGTGAGAGTTAATCCCCATAGCGGATAAGGAAGTGTGTGTTGCTGTTGGTTATCTAATATGGTGGAAAGAAGCCCGCGTTTGTTTTGTAAATCGGCCTTCTTTATCTAGTTCTACTTGTATTTAAGAGTATATCAACAAGCATTAAGCTCAAATGAAAGTCCTTGGTAATGTTTAGATAAAGAAAATCCAGGCCATCAAACGGCAGACCACGAATACGATGGGTTGAGGATGAAAGGAGGCAGATGTTCAACTTGAGTTCAAACTAGATCTGAATGGAAGCATGTGTAGAAAAGTGGGCTAGAGCACTCCATGTGATGGTGCCTAGCATTGTTTAATTTACCGGACTTTCCAATACCGGTATAAGCTACATATTTGAAGCCTAGTATTGAGCGGACTTGATAAGGTTACCTAAACATGAACATTTTCTATGCTTTGTTTTAAAGTGTGGTGATACTTTTTGACTGTCTTTACAAGTTATATTCATTCATCTACATTTCCTCCCGCTAAAATATCCTGGCCGTAGAATGAAACATCTACAGTCAGACACTTCCATTATTTTAGAAAAACAATTTTTTTATTATTATTATTATTATTTATAATGACTGCACCTTAACAAGCCATTACCAATAAAAAAAAATGCTTCATTTAAAAGGCAAACACACAAATTCCATGTCAAACTGACCTGATATTTTTGTATGCATTATTTTTATTTCATATAACTTATATAAAGTAATAGTTCTGGCACAATAAAATGAAAGGATTTTGTCTTTTCTTCTTCACAATCTCTTTTCTAAATACTTCTAATTTTTTACGTCTTTTAAAATTCAAAATGGAGTTCACTTCTACTTTGGCCTTTTTACTAGTAGTTTATCTGGCCATGTAACTGCAATACCACTACTAGTACATAGCAAGATTGTTGTTTTTTTTCCTTCAGAATGTCAAAAATAATATCACTGAAAGTTTTCACGAGTCAACATTGACTTTGAAGTTCAATGCAGCTGAGAGATGAGCTATAAAAGGGAAAGACAAAATAATTGACTACATGTCATGGTTTGTGCACAATCACTTCCAATAAAAGTATATAAGGCATTTGAGTGGGAAGATCTGGACTACACTGACATTGTCCTGTACACTTGAGCAACTTGTAGAAATAATGAGAGCAGGCACCGACACACACACAAAATATTATGGTATGGGTAAAGAGAATTAAATATCAATTTTTAAAAAAATGTATATAGCTAGGAAGTGTATATCAAGGTATAGTTGAACAAAACAAATAGTGTGTGTGACCTTTTCCCATTATAAATTTAGAAATAAAATTTGAGTCATTCATATATAGCTATACACAATATATATATTATGAGTAAATAAGTCACACAAAAAAAATACCCTATCAAGTGAGTACTGTATGTCTGGTGAGTAGGATTGAGAGTGAGTCAGACATTGTACTTTAGGTTAGGCCTATGTACAGTGAACATGTGTAATGAGAGACAGGCATACTGACATCCACCCAAGTAGTAATTACTTTTGGTGTCCAGAAACATTCAGAATGATTAAATGAAAATGATGTGGCAAGACTTCTGCAAGGTAACATTCATACACACTCATCCAGGACATCTCAGCCAGTCATAGAAATAAATCAAACAGAAACGGAATTGTGTAAGCTACAGAAGCAGACCAATGATGTACTTTGAAGGTACAAATAAACTGTGTGTTTATGATAGGTATTAGTGAAGTCCTGTACTCTACCAAATGTTTTAGGTCGAATACAATTAGTATTAGCTGTATTAGTTTAGTAGTTAAGCAATTTGTTTAAAACATTAACTACAGCACTATGTTTAGTAGTAGGAGTCTACTCTTTCTGGTACAAAAAAGCTACTATGCTATGTGTCTGTTGTGCTTGGCAATGCTTAACATTTTGTCAGACCAAAGTCTATGGTGTCAAGCGTGGACCACATTTCAACTTTTCATAGATGTCCTGTTTGTTTATCAATTATTGTTTATCAATATATCAAAAGTGAAAAAAACAACACATTTGATTGCTAAGTGAAATAACAGTTGAGCAGAATAGATGCTATTTCAGCAATTGCTTTTTCATTAGGTTAAATAAAAAGCAAACAAAAATTGTGTGAGCAATAAGGATGTGTATAAAGTGTGGTTTACAGACTTCTTTTCGTCTTTATACACAGTTTCAATGTGGTTAGTATTTATTGAAAAAAACTTTTGGAATTTGCATGCAATTTTCCTATCCCCTAGAAAGACTTGTTCACACTGGCCACTGGATTTAGTAGTTTTAGGTAGTTAAAGTAAAACCAATCACCTTTATTTATGATTTAATTTGAAGCAGAAGTAACAGATGAATCATGGGATGGACTGTAATTAACTAGCATGATTAGCAAAGTTAGTTTAATTGTATTAATGTAAAAGATATAATATATATTATTCAGAACAACTACCATCAAACAAACGGGAAACCTCCTAGAGAAAAGTATCTCCAGAGTTGACTTTCTAGAAGGTTTCATGTTTTGTACATGTGCTCGCACCTGAAGGGGGAAAAATTGACAATCTTACAGTCAATGTAATGTTCTAACTTTGTTCACTTGTTACTGAATTTTATTTTGTCTTTGTCAGAATTATAAAAAATAGCAAATTTAATTTCAGACAAATGCATTAGCTATTTTTTAGCTAATACAAAGACATAATTTCTAAAAGTTTTATGTACCATATATATTTTTATTGTAAACTCTTTCATTAACATACTTAGCATGCGAGCACATTAGGTTAAGATAAATCATTAAGTTAATTCAAGTTTTAGTATCATACAAAAAAAAAAAAATTAAGGCATTGTTAGAGGCAAGAAAAATACAGCAAACCCATTGGCTAGGAAATTCCTTTTTTTTATTAAGTTATATATGGTGAGGTTATATAAATGTTAAATTAGTTACATAGCTGAGCACAGTCAGTTAAATGTAATTAAAAGAAGAAAAAAAAATGAGAGACTTGTTTTAAAAGAAAATGAGAAGAAACACAAAATACACAAGATTAATATTAGCGCCAAAATTGTGACATCAAATGAAAGGAACAAAAAAAAAATTGCCATAAAATGAGATGAGTATTAGAATGCAGGTAGAAACACACACACACACAATTAATTCATGAACATGTGAGATTCTAATGAAGCGGAAAAAAAAAAAAAATACAAGAAAATTAAACATCATAAAAATCAATTTTAAAAAAAGCTATTCACAACAGAAGAAAAAACTGTTTCCAACTCAGCAGAACACAATATTGTAACATTATGCAGTGAGCCGTGACAACCAAAGAAAACATTTTTTTAGAAAAATATACACTTCTGGGAAGTCTACGTAAACTGGGATATCTTTCACAAATTATAATTCAAGGACCAAAAAAAAAAAAATAGATGTTATATATATATATCTATATATAAACAATGTATCTTATGGTAACATGGTTAGACCATAAATGGGCGGAGTAAATAGATTGTGAGAAAGAATACTAAAAGACAAGCAGTTAGAAAAAAAAGGCACTTATTCAAAAACCTATCACATACTGATCTTCAATGCTGAAATACTTGTGTCAAATGAAATACTATAGAGTCGGAACATCTAGCAACACTACAGAGTAGCAATACTATAGACTACAAAAAAAGTAATGAAGTAGGCAGACAATGATATGAGTCAACAACAAAGGGCAACAAATCCTTATCTTGAATGTAACAATATTGCATGAATATAGTCACTTTAACCACACAAAGTTGTATAGATATACATGTTGCATATGACTACTATCCTTGTTTTAATGTCAACTTCAACTTCTTAAGCAAACAAAAACAATTACTGAAAATATTTCTTGAAAAAACTTAATGCTAACTATCAGTTTATCATACAGTAATTTCAAAAGACGAATCACTGCTTGAACAGTACAACTGACCAATACTATAAATCTGGTACCGTATTCCAACTTTTCAATGAGAACATACATATTCAACTGAAAATTATGATCAATGCAAATATTCAAGAAATAAAGATTTGTTTTTTAAAACCCTAAGTTTCACGATTCACTCTGCAGTACAGACTAATCTATCAGTAATTTTGATCAATTCATTTCTATAGTTACTTTCTATAATAAAAGAGAAAAACTGAGATTACAAAAGGTAAAGCAATCTGAATTGACAAGTTGCTATGCAAAAACAAAAAGATTTGAGATAAAAAAAAATAAAATCTGTGGATGTTGAGAAAGTGCTTCAAAAAGGCTACAAAACAATTACTTCAGAACTTAAGTACATCATCAAATGTTCACTTAAAAAGCAACACAATTTACTATGAAACATTTTGTTCAGTGGCTCACGTCACATTCACAAGAAATCATGTAAAGGGAAATTGCATCAGTATAGGACACAATGTACAGAGTTAAGTCACCAAGTCACAATACTTGAAATATAAATATACATGTGTATAGAGCTTTAGAATAATATTTTGATTACATGTATTTACTCTATAAGTATATCATTTGATAATATAATTAAGTACAGTCAACAGTGTATAATGCTCATTCACCTTTGTTCTTTGTTTCTTTTTGATTTATATCAAATAAATAGCCTTTAAGTCTAAATGTGATCCACACGTAAACAAAAGTTGCCCTAAGTTCATTTTCTAGTGTCCAAACTGTGCACTACAAGTATACATAAACCTGTGACAGCAGGTAGATTATTGCATAGTTAGCATTTAAAATAAAGTGTTTATGAACTAAATATCACATTTGCTGGGTATATGAAGTTTTTCACAAAAGAAGATTAGGAAAAAACTTTTGATTTGAACAATAATAATGTATAGGTACATAAATGGGTGATGGGGGGGGGGGGGGGGGGGGGGGGAGACAAAAAAAAAGTGATGGGGATAAGGCTCAAGAACAACACAATGTAATGAATACCCTCATGTCTGAGCAATTTTTCAGTACATGTTCGTTTAAGCCTATTCAAGTAAACCTGTAAGGTATTTGTGTAGACTGCAGGCCCTATAGTGTTTTCAATCCTAAAAAGTTCCACAACTGCAGAGATCTCATTTTTTGCTGAAGTCCAAAGTTTTAAACACTTTCAAAATGTTGGCTACAAATAATTTGATTCAGTTTATTTATATACATCATTATTGACAAAACTTGATTCTTTTGTATTTTGGTTCTAAAAAATATTTGAAATTGCTTAAAAAAATTGATGGCATCCGTTAGGAAATAGTTGCCTGGGTTTCTTTACTTTCCATTAATTAATATAATGGGGAAAAAAAAATGATATGCCATTAGCATTTGATATGTGTATTGTCTAAGATATATGTTATGTTGAAGTATTCAACCTATTCATATCCATAGATATGTAAGCAAATATTTCAAGAATACATACAATGAACAAGCACTAAAAAATTAGTTCCAAAGCAGAATTGTACAGAGACCAATAGGCAATAAAGGGTAAAGACTGTGTAAACAAATAAAATGTGTTTGAAGGTTCTTGTAATCAATTGTCAGATGTTAAGAGTATAAGATTATTAACACAACCAAGCAGTGGTGAAACTTACACAAAAAAAAAATATTCAGTCATTTACAGTTAGTAAACTAGGTGCAGCATTGTATCAATAAACTAGCAAGGTTAAATCAAATGATTACATGTTTAATTCACAATCTCATTTCACCAAAAAAAAAAATCACTTGTAAATAAAAGAAATGTCAAATATAAAAACATCCACATTATAATATCAGTTTCAATGCAGAGTAAATGAACATTTTGTTTTAGTTATAGTCATAGAAATTTGAATACAAACATTAATATCAATGATGTGTTGCTGAAAGGTGGATATCTCTTTGACCAATCATCTTATAGGTTCAACTAAAAAGAATATTTTTAAACAACCAAGAAAATGTTTTATACATTAAAAATTTATTTCAGTTAAATTTAGACCAACTCAACTGCAGAATTATTTTTTTTAAAATTATGTCCATCATCCACCAAACTTGTTTAATTATTCATCTGTTGGACACATTGTTCTGAGGTAAGGAGGCTTTGTCTTATACATGGTAATGTTAGCAGCAGTACACGATTTCAGGCACTTTAAAAAATTAACTTTCTGCCTAACCAAACTAAGCAAAACTGAACTGGTGTGGCTATAGTTTCAAAGCACCTAGACAAATTAAAAAGAGTGACAATATTTAGACCTTTCATAAAACCCAAAAATATATATACTAGGAATCCTCACACCAGATCAGTATTACATAGCATCAGAAGTCACAAGCAGTTCATAGTTTGTTTTGATCATTACAAAGGTAGGTTACAAAACATGTTAATCTGTATTATAAAACATTTATAGCAATACACAGGTAGGTTTGAACATTAAAATAGAAACCAATTGTTTAATAATAATAAAAAAATTCAATACAAAATTAGAGGACAATCAAAAAGTTGAAACAAATTGTAGGCGGGTGCAGGTTTTTACCATTTTCTTTTTCTAATTAGATTAACACAAAAAAAAAAAATATACAGAGAAAGAACTTTCTTTGTAGCTGCATCTCTTTTCCACTATCCCAAAGGTTGTTTAAATTTTCCTCTCTGGCTGTTGAGACACTGCTGCTGTTGAAGAACTGAAGGGAAGCCAGCAGCAGCACAACCCAGCGCCCGGCCAACATTTTGTCCCCACCACAAACAGAGCGACTGGCGACAGAGCCCGTCTTTATAAGGCACGATGTGGTTAGTTGCCAGCTGGGTTAATGAAACAAAATGGAATGAAAAAAAGGAGTTAGTGGATATTGGCTACAGATAATAGTATACAAGTAGCTATTAAAGTTTTACTAAAGAATTATATAGGTTGGTGATTTTAAGAAGGGATATCATTCAATTGTTTATTACAGAAAATTAAAGCATTTCATTTAGAGATTATAATTTCAGTGCAATTAATTTAGCAATCTTCAAATGTTTAGAAGTAAATTTCCATTTTTAAAAATAGATACTATAAAAAGGGCTGCATAAAATGATTAGACTAATGGTTAAAAATGTTCTATAAATAACACATCTATAACATGAAACTGTAACAAAATATTCAAAGCATTAATTGGTATGAAAGAATGGCAGCATGATGGATGACATGATGGTGAAAGAGACATGATGACAGTGAAGCATGACCTGGTTTTCACCATTTCTTTGGTGACAGTATGATGATGATGCATGCCAATGGCACCATGCAATGGAAACTAAGAGAATGAAAGAGAAGAAGAAAACAAAAAAAAAGGAAAGTTTCAAAATGAAATAAATCAGGGGGGAAAATACATTTTGGCCTAGTTAAAAAAAATTAAGCATGCAATTAAATGTAGGAGTCAGCGCATGATTCACCTCTTGAACCACATATTCATCTTCCCCCACAGTACCGAGATTACTATCAATTAGATTTTAAATGAGTTATTGATGGTCAATGTATTATTTTACTGTTATGCAAATGGCTACATTTAGAAATCCAATGGGTTAGAATGATTATACAAATTTGCTACAGCAATGAATGATCCCTAATAAAACGTAAGTCAATATGCCAAGTTAGCTACAATGCAATAAGCTGTCAATTGTTAGCTAACAACCAATGAGTAGAAAGAGGAAAAGTTTTTGCTGCTGCTGTGTACAGAACGTGACTAGAATAGATTTAACGGACCTGTGGATCTACATGTCATAATTGTATTCAACTGCCTAATTTTCTTTGGAGTCGTTAATTAGTTTGAAATGTATTATTGTTCATTTTTTCTTACAAGAAAAGAAAAAAAAAAAGAAATGAAACACAAAGAATATTTCATGTCTTTATTTCTAAAAATATCTGATATTGACAACAATTGCACAAATTATTTTCATCTCACAATCAACACAGAAAGCAAAATATAAATTGATAAAAAAATAACTATGTTTGTGTGTGTGTGTGTCTGTGGCTTTTAAACGCAGTCATCACAAGGAGCAATAGTATACATGTCATTGTATTTATATAAATGTAAGGTATAAATATAAAAATAATGCTGTAGGCTAGAAATAGATGAGCAATAAATCGGATTCCATTGGATTTCATTAAACAATAACATAAAAATCATCTGAATTAGTTCAAGTTGGCATTGCAGTTGAGTATTTGAAATACTAATTTTAAATCATGGCTAACAAAAGTGTTATATACAATAACCTGTAAATTTAGTCTGAGACTTATGTCATAGTAAGTTTTATATCAAATAACGCTCTAAATATAAGTCTCCGCTTTAAAGTATCATTTCATTAAACATTTAATTTATGCACACTTTTAAGGCACTGGTACATTGGGCTATATACAATAACATGAGTCTAACAATGGATTGGTTTTCCATTGAATACATCAGTAGAAAAACAAAAATTGTGGCAAGACTTCTGCTGCAATAACAGAAAAATAAAGGGGGGGGGGGGGAAGACTAATGCTGTAGAAAAACGTAACAAGAGATGAATGAAGAGATGATGTGAAATGAACAGAACAAGTTCATAAAATAACTAACCTGTATAAATTATTAGTTCAATGATACTCTAGTATATGGGTGAGCCCTGACTCCTTCTATAGTCCTTCTGATCTTTTGGACACCACCTACAAAAATCCAATACATGTAAGTACATACATTTACTTTATACTACAGCTAGACAATATCTACCGTGTCCATTCGAATTATAAACACATAGCATAATGATCAGATAAGACACCTTTTGCTTTTGGCACTGAGTTCCATTTAAAAAAACAACAACTAACAAGTGGAAGTAAATGCTACTTTTTGACCAAAGTAAAAATCAAATTCAATACCAATATATCACTCAATTTTATGGCAAGTCACCAGCACAGAACAAGACTGAATTCAAGAGGCACAATAGGAAGAAAAATCACAGAGAAAGGGAAAAAAAAATAATCACAGGAAAATAAACACAAAGACATTTTTGAGTGTATCAGCCAAAACTAAGTAACATCCCTGGTCCCAGTCAAAACCAACGACCTTAAGAATAAATACATAAATAAAGATGGACCCTTACTTCAGTCAATAAACAGAGGGAATAATTTAGGAAATGAGAATGAAATGATGACCCACAGATGAAAAGAGTTAACAGAGCTTATTTTAGGAGTTGATAAACCAGATGTTGGAATGAGATCAACTAAACTTAATCTTCTTTTCATGAATTATTAACAATGACGTAAAAGCACCAATAATTATTTTTAAAATCAATCTTTTAATTAAACCTCTTCAACTTGAATCTGCTGGTCTTTTAAAAACCCAATTTTTTGTACTCTCAAAAACTACAACTAAGAATAAATTTTGTTTCTGATTCTTTTTCATTAATTTTAAGACACTGGGAACAGAAATTACAAAACTGTAATACTTTATTTTTCGACTTTTTCTTTTTAGTCTGTGGGCTATCATTACAAAAAAAAGGGACATAACAAAAATAGAAAAAATACTGATATGGACATTTTTTCACTTGAACAGTCTATTGGGTCTTTATAAAACATGGCATTGCAAGAACAGGGAAGTACATCTCTGCAGAGCAATAAAATAAGATCACAGCCCATTGGTTGGACACGTTTTTGTCATTAATTTGATACTGTATTTCTTGTTAAGTGTTAATCTACAAACATTTAATGTGGGTCAATAAACCTATAAATGATAACCACTGCCCTCATGAGTTTCAATACTATTAAGATGACATGATGTAAAGAAAAATAGCGAAACATTTTTTTTGTTCATTTATTTGAAATTATTATTAACAAAATTATACATCTTCAGAAAAGATTTTTTGTTTTGTTATTAACAGCATTCCAATAATTTTAAAAATTAATTTTAATTACTGTGATGTCACTTTAACTCAAAATGGAGGGGGGGGGGGTCACATGTCTCTTGCTTAAAATCTGGCACATTGCGTGCCTTTAAAATTTCAGAAATCACATGAGGGCCTGGTATAATTTTTTTTAAAGCACATATCACGTTAGTGGTTTATAAAATGTTTAATCACGTGGTTTATAAAATGTTTAATCTCTTTAGAATTATAGTATATGTCAGTGCAGTGTAAGTAACAGATCAGGGGGAGGAAAAAAAAGAAAAGAATGTTAACGAGAGAAGAAAAGAAAGAAACAAGCAATTAATAAGAATAGTCTAAAACATACAATTGGTAAAAATGTTATATTTTTTTGTATATAAATTAAAATATTTTGTAGTAAAAGCAAGAATGTCCCTTCATAGTTGATTAATGCCTTTTTAAACTATCAAAACTAAATTGGTAATTCTTAAGTAGTTTCAAGTTAGGATTTTTTTTAATGTCAATGTGTTAGAAATGAAAAAAATCTGAATTACCATATGTTTCTCTAATTATTACAAAAGTCATGCAAATATATATATATGCCAGTCTCATGCAATACACACAAGTTTTCATGCATAGACAACTACAACATAAATCACTCCAAGCCAGAAAACATTGGGAAAATGAATCTAATCTAAAATAAATATCACCCTATATACATTTAAAGCATGCTATCGAGACAGACATTTTTTGTCAACAATGTCTTTCCAAATATATGTATATATACTTATACATATAGTTTTATGTTATAGTAGTATATTTAATATATATATATATTTAAATACTCCATATTATTTTATATACTATGTACATTTGCAGGCATGAATAAGCCATAAAATATGATTCATTTCATATCAAATGATATGGTTTAGAAACAAAAATATTTGAGATAATTGAACAAGATTAAATTAGTGGCTTAGACATACCTACAAAATATTCATTTTAGGAAGTTGACGAGCACTAATCCAATGTGCATGACATTTTTTTAAAAAAGCAGCTGATTATAGAAGAAACAAACTGTTATTATAAATGCAATAAATAAACAACATGAAGTGGCAGAATGTAGAATGAAGAGTGGAGGGGGTGGGGGAAGGGGCATGTACACATGTAGAGAGGGGGATGGGAGAGGAGGACCATGTACACTTAACATTAAAATTTTGAGTTGAGCAAAAAGTTTTGAGCATGACGAATAGATTTTGTAGAAACTGGAAACAATAGCATGAAAGGAAAACTGAAAAAGAAAAACAAAAAAATGAGCAGTTGTTCAACAAGAAGCAAGGAGGCCAAGTCTACTTCAACCTGGACTATATGCAAGCTAGGAACAAAAACTCAAGTCAAACAATAGAAAGAAAACTAAGTAAAATGACAACGGAATCAATCAATGAACAACTTCAACGTTACATCAACTTAGCACTGTTGTCTTATACAGAAACAGGAAAAAATTACCATACAGGGAAATAAAAATATTTTATTAATGTTAAAAAAAAAATGGAATGGATAAGACCTTGAAAACAAATTCAGAAACAAGACAAAAAGAAAAGCCAAAATAAGAAAGGAACCTTTGATTATTCGAAGGAGAATTTTGAAGATTCAAATCTTGAAGAACATTTTAAAAATGATTCAGATCTGGTATTAATAGTTAGGCTAAAGAAAAACACCTAGTATCAAAGCTCCTATTCTCATCAATAATATAATTTTCTAACCAAGTTTCAAAACCAGAACTGTTACAGTGTCAATTTTACTAAGGACTTTTTTTAGTTACCATAACTAACAGCTTTCCTTTCCCTCGACAGTCATTTCCTATTTCATTTTTTTGTTGAGGACATCTTCACTCACTGAGATCATTGATTAGTTCACTAGAGATATGAACATTTCATAATAACTGGCTGTCCAGTAAAAAAGTAAAATTTTTGGGAATGTTCTGCAATCTAGACAAACAGGAGGGAAGTCTTAACATTCAAAGAAAAGGAACACAAACTCTGCATGGACCAAAACAAGTTAAGAATGAGTTGTCTCAACTACCTTTGTAGCCATCTTATGAATCCAACTAAACTACCCTGAACTTACAAAACGAAAACAAATGCTAACAGGAATGTTTCGGGTGTAAACCAAAAAGTTTTAAAGACGATGAAAATAATGACACAGAAACCTCACAAAAGCACACAAATCCTGAAAAAATTTACTTCTGAGAAATAACAGCCAGAGCCTAGAAATCTTTTTTAAAAAAAAAAAAAAAGAATTCTTAATGCTACTGCAAGTACTAAATAAATGAAGAGACATGGCAAGAACTAGAACATATCTTTCTGGCAAGAACTAGAACATATCTATCTCTCAAGAACTAGAACATATCTATCTCACAAGAACTAGAACATATCTATCTGACATGAACTAGAACATATCTATCTCACAAGAACTAGAACATATCTATCTCACAAGAACTAGAACATATCTATCTCACAAGAACTAGAACATATCTATCTCACAAGAACTAGAACATATCTATTTAGCATGAACTAGAATATATCTATCTATGGCAAGAACTAGACCATATCTATCTCACTATATGAAATAATACATAAAAACAACAGGATTTCAAAATGAATCGACCAATAAAAATGTACCTGATTGTCTAAGGTAGCTAGAATTTTACTTCAATATACAATACTGTTTGTGCTCAACAAAAATAAAAATTTAAAAAAAGAGACCAATACAAATATCTGAAACAACTAAAGACGCATTACTAAGTAAATGCAAATGCAACAAATATCAGGCCATTGAAATAACTTGCTCTATGGGTAAATGCCACGATACAGGAAGGTGGTACCTAGTCATGGCAAAAGATCTCAATTACATTAATTATCAATATACTGATTCACAACAGTAAATAGTTCTGGATTAAAACAAAAGGTTTAGCCACTGAGAACCCTGGAGGACTACAGATGACTGCGATGCTCTGGCCAGGTGGTCAAATGGCTCACATCCCTGTTATAAAGTCTCGTCTAACCAACATACCCGCTTGAGTTTGCTCAAGATGTGTCTGGTACTCGAATATGGAAGGTGTCCCTGATGCTAGGCCGTAAGGATCCATGGCTGAATGCAGGCCCTGCCCAATGCTCATAGCATAGGGGTTATAAACAAGTCCTGTGTGCTCTCCTGAGGGGGACACCAGTGGAGGTGGGGCCCCGTTTAAGCTAGGCTGGTTGGTGGCCATAACTTGCGATGGCAGGCGAGGTGCCAGGATAATTGGAGCACCGGTGGGCGTAGGTGTTCGCATCTGAATGGCAAGTGGCTGTGTTAGAAAACGTGTGTGTTCTGAGGAAACAAAAATGTGCGGAGATTAAAAAGAGTTCAGAGGTCAAAACTAGAATAATTAGCAATTATTAAATTAATCTATCAATTTAAAGTAGCTGATTTAAGAAGCAAGCAAGTAAAACAATATGGCTTCCCCTCCCAGTTTTAATCATCAGAATGTGATCTAACATTAGCATCAAATAAAATGGGATTTTGCCAGCAAACTAAAAATTCCATGCTTAAGCCAAACCACTAATTTAAACATGACATATTCAGGAAGGCAGCCATATTAACACTAAAGAAATCTCAAAACCACACAAGTTATGTGTAAAACAAGTAATGGGTTTCTCATTTTGAATAAAATATTAGACAAATCAATAGTCATTGATTGTTTTTAAATATTTTTTTTGGTAAAAAGCAATATAAATTACAAAACCAATCAAAATTAATTATTTTTTTAAAAATGTATTTAAATATGAAAAACCCATAGAGTTTATAAATGGTGCAGTTTTAAATCGCATTCCAATATTATCTCAGCATATCTAAATTTTAAATCTTAAATTTAATTATTGCTACAATAATTAATCTAACAATCCCTACATTAAATGTTTAAAACTTTTGCTGTATATGAAATTTAAACTTATTCAACTAGTAAAATCACAGTAACTAACTAAAACAAACAGTTACTTTGTTAGTGTCAACTGTAGATATTTTACTGGTTAGAACATAGTTAACAAGTTTTGATTCAGGCTTTGAACATATTTTAATGGATAGAATTATTTTTTTTAAATAAACTTCAAACTATAAAAATAGATTTTAGCCCTCACCATTATTTAATGTCATTATGACCTTTTTATAGCTTATCATTAAAAAAAAATAACCCAATCTACCAAGGACTTTTGAGTAATGAGGAAAACCTGTAACATATTTTGTAAGGGTTAGTTGTGAAAAACAAGTCTTAGGCTTGGTGCAAGTCTTTATTAATTTGTCTGAATGCTACAGACATTGTCACTTTGTCTGTTATGTTGTCTCTTAGTTTTAACTTCATAATGTTTTTTCATTCATTCCCATATTTTAGATATACAAGAATATATACAAGTGTGCATATTAGAAAGTATTACAAATTGCATTGGGTAATACATTATACCCATTTCTGTGAAAAAATTAAATTTATGCATTCAAAGGACTAAAGGCTAAATTTGCTATAATCTATAAAATAACAAAATAAAATGCAGCTTATTTTAATGAGATTTTTCTGGCTTTAATTTTCACAATGTGTTTAAATTGCTGTACAAGCCAAGACTTGGTGTAAATAACTAGCATTAGTATGTTAGTACAACACACAGTAATCGTTAGGTGACACCAATTTAAGTGCCAATTAGGTATTGTGGATATAAATCAAATGTTACTGTAGATGTTAATGAACTTTGGCTTATAATGATATAAAAATAATAATTAAAAAAGCCCATAGCTTCAATTGGTGAAACCATATGCTTTGAATGATATAAGTATTTTGTGAGAATTAATTACAACCAAAATATCCAATGTTAGAGACTAGTTGAGTTAAATATTAGTTGGTCTTCTATCTTCCACTAACCAAAAGAAATTCAGACTTAACTGTCTAAATAGTAACATTTACCTATTAAAATGATGGTACACTATACAATTAATTCATCACAATTTAAATTCTTTTAAAATTTGTATTAGTTATACAAATTACAAGTAAATTGTTGAGAACACTTGTTCTATTTATTTAGTTAATGTATTTACCTTTTTTTTTTCTCTTCCAAACTAAAAGACATTTAATTGGTCAGGATTAATTGATTAGATTTACTGTTTATTAGTTTGTCAGTGGTGTGAGTAACACATACAAGCTAAGTTTAATGTGGCAGTACCCGTATTGGCTAAAGAAAATGAATGCAACAAGGACAAACCATCAGAGAGGGAGTTTGCCCCGCTAACCGGGACCAAGTGAGGCATCTGACCAGGGGCACGAACTCCCGTTTGCCCCAGGTGGCCAGGGGGAAGGAACATTGGCATCCCACCCAGCTGAAGATGGGCTTCTGTGGGGGTAAAGAGCAAAAGCACACATTTGTTAAGGGAGATAAGTGGGAAACAAAAACATGAAATACAAAAACAAAAAAATATTTGTGAATAGCACTATAAAAACTAATTAACTGGCTTCTGTTAGATTTAATTATCAAACAATTCGTTCATTTGATCAAATTAGATGGTTGAAATTAGAATTATGAAATTAGATTTGACAAAATTAGATCATTTCTCCTTTACACATTACTGTTATGGTTCAAACCTTTGTGTTTAGTCACAGAAACCAATGTGATTATTGAAAGTGCATCAATGTCATAGACTGATAAGTGAACATGATCAAACTAAATTATAGCTAGCCAAGTATTGCTGACATGAAACAAGCTGATTTCAATGAATAAATAGGCTATACAACATGTTGAATAAATGTATAATTAAAACTTAAACTAAAAAAGAAAGAAACCAAACATGAGATGTGCTATAAAGAAAAATGAAGTGAGCAAGGTAAAAAAAAAAATATTAAAATCTCTATGTAGGGAACAAAATAAAGCATATAGCTTGATCCACCATAGTGACATTGAGAATTGAAAGTATTTAGCTCATAAGTGAACAAATTAACTAATTGAGCCTGTATCTGTTACTCTATAATGCCAGAAAAGAATAAAAAAAAGACCACCATACCTGCTCCAATGAAAAATGGAGGGATAAGACTTTCATCAAGGATTTTTTAATTATTAATAGAAATGCTTTTATTTCATTTGAAAGTCTCTTCACTACAGTGGACCAAACTGCATATAAAGGTTGATAATTAATGCTTTGCTTTACTTCTATTATATAGTATATGGTGAATGTATCCGTTAGCTTTTAGCTCTTACAAAAATCAATTATAATTTAACACTAGCAATTTATTAGATAGCAAGGTAAAAATGGAAACTATCTTGCTTAAATATCTTAAATCATATGATGTAAATAATTTTAATTAATGTAATGCAATGTTTGCATTTTTTTTGTTTTGCTGGCTAGAGAGAAGAGAAGGTGTCAAACACAAGGGAGAAAACTAAGTACTTCAAAGCTGACTATAGATAGGAACAGACCAAGACATGTCCTTAGTCCTAGACAGTAAATCATGCTCTAGAACATGCACCACACAGAAGCAACTTTCTCTTCCTTCTAATCACTAAGAGATGCTTACAAATCAGATCCTAACATTCCTATTGTATAAATCTAATGCTTTATTTCAATGTTTACATGTTCACTAAAGTTGATTGGAACTATATGAAGTAGAGTTTGTGTTGAAGTCTGTGAAAACAAAAAGGCTGCTAAGATTGTTGTTTTCATGATTCTAAAGGAAGTAAGCAATGGGAAGTCCCACAAGCTTTCCAATGATTACATTTTAAGGGGAAAGAACAATTATTATTTTAGTTAACCCTAACCCTAACATCAAACTAAATGTGTGACAACAATAAACCCAAACCCTAAAAGCGGGAAACCAAATCCTAATAAGCAGTTAAAAAAACATGGAATAAACAAAGCCTCTTGTTGTTATCAAATTAACAACTGATAATTTTGTGTTCAGAATTTCATTCTTCTTAGGCTTTGTTTAAATTCCAGTTTTATATTTATAAACACCTGTTCACAGAAAAAAAAAAGTAATATCAATGAAACATGCAATATTAAATAATGATAAACAATAATACACAATAAATAAGATGTATCACATTCACATATTGTGGCTAAATGAAATGGTCAACACTGTAGCATTAATAGCATCTGTTTCCCTCATCCATCATTTCGAAAGAAAAAAATCTCTGTTGCATTTCTGAGAGATTTCATGTCTTAAACTTTTAATTTGAAAATTCGTACTGTTAATTTTTCAATGATATAGTGGACACAGAACAAATGTAATGCCGCAGTGTACACCACAATACAAAGAGACCATCCCATGAATATAGTCAAGAAAAAGGAGGGAGAAATCTGTAGCAAATTATAATGTGAAAAAAAAAAGGCCACATCTGGTCACTAAATCAAGCCAGGCACCATAACACAGCTATATCAAGTGGTAAAAGAAGTTTTGGAAACAAAAATCTCAAAACAGAAAGTGGACCGAGACAATGGTTCTAGCTGGATGATGGAGGTGGTAGGCAAACTCCGAGCAGACTTACGACCAGGCACTGAATTCTGGGACGGAGACGGGGATGGCTTCGTTGTATCACGGTATGTTCCATTAATTATTGCTAACTCCATAAGCTGACGCTTCTTGAGGTCATCTTCACCATCAGGCTATATAGGGAAAAGAATAAATGAAGTTGTTAACGTGTTAGTTTGTAAACTATTGAAATACAAGAGAAGAAAGCAGTCTGTGTGCTGGAGTCCATCAGTGCTGGGACCTGGCTGCAAGTTGGAGGGTGAGGAATGACCTTGTTAGCAACCAGGACTTACGTGCAAACCGAGCTGGGATCAGCTGTGCCTCTCTGTAGGTGCCATTCATGATAGCCAGTTCCATTAATTGCCTTTTCTTCAAATCATCCTCACCATCAGGCTGAAATAAAAGTGCTAGTTAGAACTGATCTATTTCCACACAAAAACAAAAATGTCCTTATCCGAAAGATGATAATTACTAATACATTTATCCACTGCATTAGCTAGTACTGTCAATATTACTTAGCCTTATCATACCTGAAAGTGATATCAAATGTTTATGAACATTTAAACTGAGATGGAAATTTAGGCCATCTATAAAATGTTTATTACTATATTTAACTTTAATTTACATCTTAGAAAATAAAAGAATAATTCTATTGGCTTATGGTAAAAGAAATGCTCCTATAGTGATGTCTACATATTGCAAAATAAAACATGAAATCATGTTTATTTTTAGTTTGTGCTCATTACAAAGCTCCAAGAGCATTTATTACTAGCAGGTAATAACAAGGGAATGGATTTCTTTTTGGCTCCTGAGTGTAACACAAGAACAAGAGAAACAGAACACATAAGAGAAACTTATCCACTACTAGTTTGTACAATGCTTGAGACTACTGTGTCAGCTCTGATTAGATGAGATTGGTAGCACAAAATGGAACCCAACCTTTCATTAGTGCCACAAGATGGAGAGATGTTTTTTTTTCCTACTAGTAGACATTAGTCTAGGCAGAAGATAAACTACTGTCAAATTATTAACCAGTTAATGTATCTGAAAAGACAAAGACATTCTAAATGGCAAGTGTTTCTACAACTTGGTTTCTAAAAGAGTGATTATTTTGTTATATTATAATAACAATAAGGAAGGAATTGATTTTTAAATTGTATCTATTTTTTTCAGCAATATTTTAAAAACAGGCACACACAAAAATAAAAAACAAAAGATAAAACTTTACAGTAACACTTCAAGAGCTTCTAAGAACTACTAGAAGATAGTCTAGGAAAAAATCTGATGATTGAAAAGTTAACCCATGAAGCATTTCAAATCTCTCCCTTTTAGCCATGAGAAGCTGCCAAACTTTGTTGATTTTTTTCTTTTCTATTCAGTGTAGGTCGGGCATCAGTTTGAAATATCTTTATCATAAAAAAAAAGGGGATTTAAATTAAAGTCAGCCCAAGTTATAGCCACATGACATCATGATTTTAATCAAGACATCAGTAGCCTGATTAAAAAAAACAACTTGAGTGATAATGTAGGAGAGCTTGTTAAGAAGAGGGGTAGCTCTCCATGCTTTGGTTATCTCTTTAAGTGTTAGCCTGATGTTAATGAATATGAAATATTTGGTTACTGATAGCTTGGCTGGCTTTTAGTGAGCATGTGCATGTGTGTGTGTGAGAAAGAAAGATGGCTTGAATGTGAGTTTACCTGGCTACTGTATGTATGTTGCTGAAAGGGGGGGGAGAGAGAGAGAGAGAGCTTTTTGAAACACTTTTTGTACTTCTGACTGCTTGGGTTTCAAAGATTCCCCAATCATGGCAATGACTTTACAGAAGAAGGGAGAAAGACTGAATGTTTTGTGCTGCTGACAGAATGATAGTACAAAACATGAGAGGAATTTTGGTCTGAGCACACAGGGCTGAATTGAGTCACTTTCCCAAAAACCTCAGTTTCATTTGAGAACTACATCTATGTATCTATCCATCAAAGGTAAAAACGTTAGAATGAAATTGTTAACAATAAACAACACAAGAAAAAGATGTTTTTCTTTTTTCTTTAAATATACACACAAAAATACATTAGCTACATTCCTGGTCACACGATCTCCGATGGTGTCAACTGTGAAGGAAACTAGCCATACAAGACTTCTATATGTTTGAAGACCACTTTAAAACATGCCTACACACAAATACTAAATGTTACCTGGCTTGTGTGAAAGAAAGAAAAACAAAATGTGTAAAATTGAAACTTAAATCAGTATGATCTACTTCAATTATAATCCCTCAGGGCAATACTGGATAGATCTATTCTAGATGTCATGGTGTACATTGATTTGCATGGATTAGTGTTTAGTCTAAACAACACAAATAACACAGTATAAAAATGTTCATAAAAATGTTCATTAATGTTTTTTTTTAACCCCAGAATAATTTTATTTCTAAATTGAGTTAGTCTTTCAGTCTTCTTGAAGATTTAGAGTTTAAAAGTTTCAGCACTGTTTCTAATTGAATATTTCTGTTTAGTTGTATATATGAAACAGAATCAGTAACATAGTTCTAATAATCTATATTCCCCGCAAACATACTACGCAAACATAATACAAACAGTACGCATATCAACTTTTAGCAATGTTATCTAATGTGTTGAAGACACAACTTAACAGGAGGCAATGATGAATTGGGATGAATTGTTTCAGACATAACAAAATGATGTTTTTAAATATTAACATAAATAAACCTTTCATTTTCCCAATTTTTAAATAATTAAAACCAACATTTCTCTAGAAGTATGCCTGCAGGAAATAATAAATTAGGAGGAAGATGTCAATGCTATATGCTTATTCCATATAGTTGTGATTATACTACAATCCTACCACTTTCTAGCTTAGCTTAAAGAGTCTAAACTGCAAATTACACCTGAGTCCCATATACTGTGTAAGAATAGCATGGGGATGTTTAGGGTAAAATGATCTTTTTTTGAAGGACTGACATTTCTAAGAAGAGTTAGAAACCTGGGAAAAGACTTGGCAGTGAAAGTGTAGGATACAAAATTAGTTCAGCAAGACATACACAACTACTAGTTAGTTGTTAACTCATTGGTTCATTGATATGAATAAAAACAACAACCTACTTGTCTATCTACAGTATAAGTATAGCAGTAATTTGAATAGTACATTCCCAGTTTTCTTTGACAATGTAATGATAACAGATCAGTAATTGGGATAAGACATCATTCCAGGTGTCTAGCTACACTTTGAGGAAACTACCTCAGTTCATTATCTGGATTAAGATACACATACATCAGTTCAGACTGACTGACAACTGTCAAGATGTGAAAAAAGGTAAAGCCAGGGTCACAGACTACTGGCACTGCATTCCAAGAGATACAGTAGATGCTGGTTTCAGCCAGCATTCCACTACATTTAGTTTGGACTCAAGTGGCAATGAAAGACAAGTCATTTCAATTACTGTTTCCAAGCTCCAATGGACCAAACCATTGCATCATTTCAGAAGAGGGTTCAGAGGAAAGGAAAAGATTCTTAAACACTAAATATAAAAGGCACACCACTTTCCATTTGGAGATTTGTTAAGAAATAGGTAATAGTAACAACAGGAATAGATATTCCTGTACAAATAAATAGTTATATCAAAAGTTTAGGCCTATGCTTAGATTCAACTGATAATTAAAGTCACTTAGTACAAGTACTGTTTCTGTTTTCCTATATTTGTTATGGGTCTTTGCTTTATACAAGATGACATTAAAAGTATCTCACTAGATAATAGCTGTCATGTTCAAAGAGAATGATTCAAACCCAAACCACCTTAGTCTACAATTAATTGAGCAAAAAACATGTTAACTTAGCTAAACTTTCTCTACTAACTAGGCTTCCCTAGTCTAAAATTAAATTTTGCTTTAATGTAGTTTACATATCTTCTTCAAATCAAGAACTAGATTTCAAATAAAACCACAAAAAAAAGATAATATTTAGAAGTTTTTTCACTTATAGTACTTTATGATGATTAACTCAGTCTAATTCTACTGCTTTTAGTTAACTTACAATGCTGATGTTTCATTGGTGTGTTGACCAGTCACCTGCTAGATCACATCTTTTTGTAGAATAAACTCAGAAGCTCTATCAACTAACATTTTTGTTATAACAACTGTATATATATTTATATTCAGGCAAACAATATTTTTTAAGTTTAGTCTATAAATTGTCAATATCTTTAAGCAGTCTATCCTTCAGTACTAGATCTACAAGCTTGTTAGGTTGAATTCCCTGTAATTACAATCAGTTTAAATTGAAGAAACCTCTCTACAGCCCCAAAAAAACCTCAACATTTACTACAGCCTTGTGTTTCTACAGCTTTCTACAATAATGCTTAGGTTCAGGTCACTCCCTACAGATGTCACTCTCACCCAGGCCCCCACACTATAAATTGCTAGAATCTGATTAGAACAGGCCATGTGGGGAGAGGTGATAGTGCTCCTGTAGCCACTAATTATACAATCACTCTGTCAGCTGCTTAGTGCTTCCAAGTCTTCTCCAGTGGCTTCTTTGGGGGGAGGGGGGGGGGGGGGAATCTGTGTTGTCTGGTGATAAAGTGCCATTTTAGTTAGAAATATTGTGTCTTGCCTAAGAGTTCAACAAGTCCACATTATAAACTACACAACTGACCAAAAAAAAAAATAGATACAATACACAGGATATTCTAGAATCCTCTACATGCCTTTTGATACCAACTACAAAATGGACATTATAAGCCCACATGCTGATCTACAATAGGACAAGATTTATATTATTGATAAGATTTTAAAAGATACCAACAAGATGACAAACTTCAAGTACATCTTAAATACAATGATTTATAATTTGTCAAAAGGCCAGATGTTTTCAGGAGATGTAATGCAACTGAGTGTACCAGACAACAAAACCATGAGAAAAATACACAGACAACTAACATCTACAAATCACTAATGAAAAAAAAAATAAAACAGAGAAAAAAAAAAAACAGAAAAAAAAAAAAGACAATATGAAGATACATAGGAGTGTATCAAGAGTAAAACAGTGTGTAGTAAGTTTGGAAGTAAAACAACACAGCATGTAGTAAGTTTGGAAGTAAAACAACACAGCATGTAGTGAGTTTGGAAGTAAAACAACACAGCATGTAGTGAGTTTGGAAGTAAAACAACACAGCATGTAGTGAGTTTGGAAGTAAAACAACACAGCATGTAGTGAGTTTGGAAGTAAAACAACACAGCATGTAGTGAGTTTGGAAGTAAAACAACACAGCATGTAGTGAGTTTGGGAGTAAAACAACACAGTGTGTAGTAATGTACAAAGTAAAACAAAACACAGTGTGTAGTGTTTAAGTATAATAAGCCAGTGAAGTGTCAAGATGCCTAGTCAGTGAGAGCCTCAGTTCTTTGTTGTTGTTTTCTACGTGGCAATAATTAGATCTAGATTTACATGGAGGTTCTCAATTTTACCTTCCCCCCCCCCCCCCCCCCGTCTCTCACTCACAAGCAGAAAGCACGATTCCACCGGTCTCCCCCCCCCCCCCCCCAACCAGTAAAAGCATGCTTTCTCCATTAAGGTAGGTCTGTGAGGCTCTATTTTCTTACCAATACACAGACACGCTATTCCATCCAACACCTGAAACTATGTCGTAATAGACTTCTACAAGTCATTTCTGACATCGACTTTATTTCATATTTTAATCCAGACTAAGATTAGAGTCGCTGAAAATAGATCTTTATCTAAAGAGTTTCGTATGAGCGAGTACATGTCAAATTATTCTGAATCAGACGATAAATGTCATTCTCTAAACTATATCTAATATCATGTTTGAAAACCCTTGCGATTATTAACACTTGCCTACTCCACGCTAACGGAGAAACATAAAAGCCTACTTTCAGGACTGTAATTGTCACTTGTGCTTTTTTTTTTTAAGTAAAAAAAAAAAATATGAAAGAATAGTTATACACGATAATGGCCTGCAACAGTTGTCAGTCTACCGTGTCTGTCTCGTTCAAATAAATGCGCTTAGAGAATTAAAACTATGTCTTATTTTGGGACAGCTGACCGTGAAGTAATAAAACTGTCCTCTTAATCTTCTTCTAGATCCCCGGCTCTATTTTTTTTGAACATTTTGTCAAGTCTATTTCTGGCATGGCCCAAAAGAGAAAGATGAGACCGCCCGGGAAGGTGGGGGGGTGGAGCGTGCGGAACCTTTTCGAGATATGTGTTTTCAATGTTAATGCGCGAATATGGGAAATCTCGTCTGCTTGCCACGCTACTTGACGAGACGTGATCACAAAGCTCGCTGTAAACTGACTCAGGAAATGTCCCAGCTTACATTTCGTTGAAATACAACGTGGGTATGGGAAACGAAACGAAATATTTAAACCTCTACAAATATCAAAATACTTGTTTAGCTTCACCTTGATAACACGCTTCAATCCGATGAATGTAATATATCGATCTGGATATTATCAAAGTGCTCAGACTGTAAGATAGTGTGTAGATCAGTGTTTTCCTAACTGTGTTCTTCGGAACCCTAGTGTTCCACGAGGCCTGAATAGGTGTTCACTAACTACTGGCATAATTAACTAGTAGGCCACCACGTGAATTAACCTCTCAATAAAAATAAAATAAGGAAGCGTTTCGCTAAATACGCCTTAGGTTTTACAAATCATCAAGACAAACAAAAAAAAGGGGGGGGGGGGTATTTTTGGTGCAAAAATAGGGGTGTGCACAAGGCTTCGTCTGACAGTATGCAAAGGTACATAAATAACGTAATGTTAGAGGGGAATAACATTTTTGTTGTTTATTTGACATGATTCTGAGGTCAAAGTTGGTAGCGCAAAATGTTATGTCAGCTCACACATTTTAACATTAAACAAAATAAAAAAAACAAAAGGTTCAATAAAATAGTTGTTTGTTGCGGGAAAATACAGAGACTATTTCAGCCCTAAACCAAAGAGAGCGCGCTGTGGTTGATACTTTCAATAGAACCTAAACAACTCAACTAATCAAGAGTTCTAATCTGAGGCTGTGAGATAAGAGGTAACAGTAACAATGAAAGATGTCAACAGCAGAAGCGGGAATCAGCCATCGTCTGGAGACATCTGCAATCAGGGCCAGTAAACAACGAAAACAAAACTAGAACTGGGAAATTAATAGTAATACTTTTCCAATGTGGCCAAATATTGTGTATTACTTTAGAGTGTGTCTCTATATTAAACTGTAGAGCTCTTGTACCGTTGAGTAGACTTAAAACATTGTCGTAAACAATAGGTCTAAATTAACAAATGAATAAAACAAAACAAAAAGTAAACTGATTGTTACGTGCGCAGCAGTGTGAATGTGTGAATGGTGCAAATGCGTGTTGAAAGAGGAAGACAACATTGGGCGTCACTTGTTACACTGTCACGAGACTCTTTAATCATACACCAAACAGATCCATCAATAGTAGATTTATGAGAACTTTAATCTTGGTTCAAAAAATAATGTCAATAAAAACCTCTATATATTAATCCATATTCTAATCCTCCTCTATCATCCTCTTTCAACACGCATTCGCACCACTCCACATTCACACTATGCTGCGCACCTAACATTGATATTAGACTATTGTTAAGTCTTTCTTGACACAATGCAGCGCTTAGCTGTACATTTAAATATAAATAATAATAAAAGTGTGTGTTTGTTAGTAATAATGTCAAGAGTTTGATCAGGACTGTGAAGATAAAGCTGGATTCCCTAATTGATTCAACCTACATTTATTTTTTTTTGGTCTTCTAAAGTTACATACCACAAAACCCCTTCAAACCCCCAAGTCTTCAACAGTACTTTATACAGTTATCAGCCCTGGTTCATTAAACAATACCCCATCCCCACTCCCCCTCCCCCCCCCCCAAAAAAAAAACTACATACATATCTAGCTACAGAATTACATTAGATCCAATGAACAGAACACTATCCCCAACAATCTCAAATAATAATAACAATTGAAGTGTGGAACTAGATACAAAAATAAAAGTTTACTTACTGCTGGAACTAACAACTTCTTGACTTCCTCTTTAGCTCTCTGGAGTTTAATCTCTCCTCTGTTTCGAGTGTCTTCAACTGTGATCAGGACATGGAGATCTTCGTTTAAATGTTCCCAGTTGGCTTTGCCGCGGTTTTGGTCCTCCTACAAAGCAAAACAAAAAACGCCTTTGAAAACCTCAATCACAACATCCAGAATGAAAAATGTAGTTAGACAATGTGTTATTACGTTGGGATTCTCGGAGATGGGGGGTCGATCACCATTGGACGTAGGTGGGGGGCGATCACCATTGGACGTAGGCGGGGGGGGGGGGGGGGCGATCACCATTGGACGATGAATTCTATGAAAACTTTTGTCATGCGAGGATATCATTATAATATCTGTTTACAATGATTGACACTTGTGTTTACAAACTTGAAACAAGTCTAAAGTAGATCTAGGAATTGGGTTCACTTAGACTTAGCAGATGTATGCATTTACTGCTCGGCTAATCAGTACTGAAAGAAAACATTTATCTACAATAAAATGTCAGTAAATTTTGTGTGAAGAAAGGAAACAAAGTGTTTCAGAAACACGGTGATGGTTACAACGTTAGAACGAATGTTGGCTTGTTTGAAGTGACTAATATGCCCCTAGGCCGAATACTTTAATAGGCTAGTGTTGAAGTCTCTTGACATCACTCCGACCTGAACGCTTCCATTAGACGACCTCCCTACGGTCGGTGCATAACAGTTTCATTTAAAGCTATGCCTCTGTAAGACCGGGTTACCGATCCCCAGTTGAACCCCCGCTACCAGTTCAACGTGTTCAATCGCAGGAAGTGTAACGGGGGGGGGGGAGATGGGGAGGGCAGAGAAGCCCCTCAGTTGTCGATGAGAATTTATAGCACGACACACATCAAATAGTTTAATAGTGACCAGTGTCCTAACCTAGTGAACCTCCACACGGTCAAAGTATAGAGAAATCAATAGGCTACTCTAGAAACAAGATGACAAAAGGAGATTAGTGAACGTCTAGGCGGCCGCTGCAGTACTCACAGTACACACAAAATAATTCCGAAAATCGGAACAGCTTCCTCCCTGTTCTCATTGTAGTGCGAGTGCGTTCAGTTGACTAGACAATACCAATACTGTATTATCATTATTAGCATGCTTAGCAAGAGAAACGCTAATATATTTTTTAGCTTTTGGTTGATCTCGCTTTATCATTGTAATAGAACTACATGTGCTTGGGTTAATTATGTTTTAAAAATAATGTATATGAATGTGCAGCTTATTTTAAAAAACGAAAATGCGTGTTCGGAAGATTAAATTGGACACTGAGTATTTCGAGAACTGTTTTAGGAAATTGAATGATCTTTTAAATAATTTCTAAATAGTTTCTGTAATTGTGCATATTCTTTAGATCAGACTGTCCGTGCAAGAACGTTTTCACCATATTTAAAAAGGAAAAGATATGACGTAGCTAAAAGCTCATTTAATAAGTGGCTTTTGTTTTTCAGTTAATTTTGTAAACAAACAGCAAAGAGCAGGCAGCAAGCTATTATTTCCGTTTCCTGGTATTGGTTCACTTCATTGGCTGTGTTCTATTCTCGGGTATAGTGTAAACCTGTGACGTCCAAATTACACAACGACTATATGTGAGATTTGGGGAAAACAAACTTTTGCTTGCTTTGTCATTTGTATACGAATTTGCGAGATCAGAATTTATTAAACTGTTCTAGATGTAGACCTTCGAGTTTTACTCTATGTACAGAGCTTCGTTGTGACTAACCTGTATAGTCAGTACAGAAAATCAAGGCCAATAAAAAAAAAAAGATGAGACTAAAAAGCCAGCAGAAGTGTTGAGCTAGTAAACTAATTTAAGACTTGCTAGCACGGCCCAGACATTGAGCTGATGACATCACGCTAGGAATCACTAACACACTTTTGACCTTACAAGAAAAAGGTAGCCATATAAACATGGTCGGCACAATGTCTTTATGAAATGGGTCTACAGCCTTAAGCGACAAATGGTCAGTGCTAGGTTTGAGTCAAAGCTAATTGAAAAAGACGAGCTAATTACGGCGTGTATTCGGTACTATCTGGTAAATCCAAGTTTGCTCTAGATCTGTATTAACCAAGACATTACAACAAGCTCTAATGGTCGAGTGCCTGATATCGAGATGTGTGACCGAGACATATCAACTACGTAGCTACCTATCAATGGGGATCAAGCGCGAAACCCGTCTCGAACAGACTTGTGTTTCCTGGCAGCACGGAAACCTCCCAGACAGAGATACCCCCGCCCCACTGGTTCACAAAAGAGATTGGACCACATCGCACTGAGCATGCTATAAGCATGAAAGATGCGCTCACAAAAGCAAAAATAAACATTTTCTTTAGGGAACACCAAAAGGATCGCGCCTTCTTGTTAATGCAACTTCTACCAAAGGGAAATTTATATTGGAATTAAAAAAAAAAATATTTTAAGCTATAGATCATCTGCACCGTCAGAATGTCTACGAAATAATTGGCTAAAACCTCATGGTTTTAAAAAAAAATGAATTCTAATATTCCGTGGGGTATTGTCAGAGTTTAATCTTTTACTTTGATGCAAACTATTTAATCAGGACATGTAAAAAAAAAATAGGGCAGATGATGTAAAGTCTAAATGTCACCTAACTGTCATCTGTTTCTGTGGCCCACTGTCAACGAGAGTGGCACGTGGCCAGCACAACCACCAACTGCCTTTAATTTTTCCCAACTAATGTCAGATACCACTTAAAGCTGGGAGGACTCAAGAGGCGCCCTAAAGATCCCGAAAAGTAAAAAAAAAATCATTCTTCACAAGGATTCGCACTCGGGTCTCTTCGGTTCAGAAGCCAAGGAAATGCAGCTGTAGTGGCCCTCAAACGCTGTTAAATCATTTCAAATTTTTTCTCCACACATTCATGTCAATCACAACAGAGAAATTTGAAGTTCCCAAGAAAGCACAGCCTACTTTCTGCCTTTCCCCACGCTCTGTTCTCACCAGATTCAGACGCTACATTCCTTTAGCATGAAATAAACCCAAACAAACAAAAAAAAAGTGAAAAGTGATCTGATGAATTGGCTCTAATGAGGCAGACGCTATACACGCGCATGTTGGACATGGTAACCTGCGGAACACCAGTGATATGGGCGTCATTATCAATACAAGGCACATTTTTAAAAAATGCAAAAGTTTTAAATAGGCTTGACCATACTAAGGGAAATCAATACTAAGATCTATTTTTATAAATAGTATTTTGAGACTGAGAATTGATAAGTGCAGCTGATGCATGTATACGTTTTACTTTATGTATTTCTAAAGTACCTTGATAATCCTAGATGCTTGAGTATCTTGTAAGGTGTATTACTCTGCTTATTGAAATGTACATCACGTCACAAAATATACATAACCATCAAGATCTATGCTCAGTAACTAAGTTCACTCGAGATGAAATTAAAATAACAAAACTTTAATGCAAAATGGGCCACAGTCGAGTCACTAAAACTGTCCTGAAAGTCTACAATAATCTCTAACCCAATGCCAATGTCGTCACTAGAAAGTGTCACGTTCAAATTCAAGTCTACTCAAGTTCCTAAACTAAACTAGGTCTCTAACATATGCTACACAAGAAGAAGTCTTGATTATTATCTGACAGCATATAATTTATATGAAAATAAGTATCATTTTCATAATAGAAGAAAATATTTAAAATTTGCAAGAGGAGGAGGGAAGGAGAGATATCTAAAGATACAAAGTTTGTTTTGACAACACAAACATTTCGATCAAATTGATATGAATGTTTAGGGCAAGCCAGTGATTTTCCAGTGGCAATCATCGTGGCATACATCCTGATGACTACATAAGACATAAGAACACGTCCCTGTCTAAGACTAGCAACCCCATTATACACAGGCTCCAAAATATTCAATAGCGGAAATAACATTACAGAAATTCGATGTCGTAAACTACAGAGACTCGTTTTCGCATAATATAGAATGGAAGTACACGAAAAGGGGAAGAAAAGTGGACGTGAAAAGAAGGGGGGGGCGGGAGAGGACCTGAAGAGCAAGAATTGAATAATGGCTAACACGTTTATGACCGGCGGTCTCTACCAGGGAAAGCGGGCGTAACTTGTAGGGAATGCCATTGCATAAGTATAATGAGTTGAGATGGGGGAAAGAATGTGGGTTATACAACAGTGTTAGCGCAGCACGTCTCTGCGATAAGGACATCATTTTACAGTGATAATAGCGTCTACTGTTGAATATGAAGGCAAGAAGACAATAGTCAGGTTATTCTAAGAAAACTGGTCGTCATGTTTCTTACAAAGCATTGTGCTGTTGCTTTTGAAAGCACTTTGTAGACGTTTTTTTCCCCCAATGAATAGGTATAGCACTAAATCAACCTCTTTTACTCACGAGCACACCAACGCTGTAGCTTTCCGAAGTTCACCAAGCAAGGAACTCATACCTCAACGCTTGTCAGTTACAGAAATAACCAGCGGTAGAAATATGTCGGAACAAGCGGCCACCATACGTCAACATAATGTGCAACATACTGCGTATCTTTGCAATGTGTTTAACGTATCTTTGCAATGTGTTTAATGTATCTTTGCAATGTGCTTAACATATCTTTGCAATGTGTTTAACGCGGCGGACTTCTTCCGAACAGCACCCAAACTTTCTAATTCGCTAATTCCAAATAAGTTTTGTATTATCTTATCTTATATAATACAGACGTTACTTCAAAAAAAGATGATTACGTCCTACGCGTCATGCATCTAGTCATGCATGTCAACCAATGACCTAAACTCTGCTAAGTCACTGGTTTTCATGGCTGGCTCAGGCAACCCATTCCATGCTCTAATAGCACTAGGGTAGAAGAAGCATTTGTACAAATTTGCCCTACCATATGGAACGAGGAATGTGCCTTTAACTTTGTGTCTTTCAGAGTATTTTATTAAATTTTGTTGTTTTTTTTTGTATTTGAAGATTATGGTTCAGTGTTTTTTTGTAGAATCGCTACTTTACTTTCGAGTCTTCTCACTTGAAGGCTTTCTAAATTGTGATTTTACTAAAGGTGTTATATATTTTTCTGTGCATTTATTTCGAAACGAGATAGATATTTTTAAACGTATATATTTATTTCATTAGGATGCTCCAGAGTTGAAGTAACAGTGGAAAAATAAGAAAAGAGAATGAGGTTGGCCGTTTTTGCTGACCACATTGTACCTTCGTAAATCGTAAGCTATAAAAGCAGATGAGCTTTACTTCATCAGCCCCATAGATTGGAAAGGAATATCATTTAAAAAGAAAACATTTTATTAAATAATAAAATAGGAAGAGGATGGTGTCGAAACAATGCATCAAATTAATATTGCAATGATCCTAAATAGGCAGGGAAAACTACTAGAAAAGAGGATATTCTCAAGCTTTTGAATCACTGGGTGCTGAAGCCTTCTCTATGCCTACCCATAAATAATCAACCGTATACTTTGTTCTTTGCATTAATACTTAATATCCACAAAACACGAGACTTTGAAGCGGTAAGAGGGGAGGGGGGACAACAAATTCCGACCAGAACCGGAAATGAATGACTTGTTGAGTGTGCGTGCACAACGTCTTAATTGTCTGGCCGGAGGTTGTTCGGGACGTTCATGTCTTGTATTGTTCATATTCCTGGCGTGACCACCAGGGTTCAGTGCTTGACAAGGGAGACGACTGGTAGCTCTCCTCGAAAAAATCAATTGATCTATCACCGTGTTCCGTCATAAACTCTATGAGATCAACCATTTGACACTAGCGGTTGGTTTGTGTGTAGAGTAAAACGGAGGGAAGGGGTGCTAGCGATGTGCCCTGCTCAACCTTTGACCCAAGTTTCATCCGTCCAATAAGGAGAAGGGAGTGTAAGTAAGGCTAACAATAGTATACAGAGAAATAGTGAAAGGCAATGGTATAGAACGAAGAGTTCAATAAGACAAAGTAATACAGACTAATAACAGCAACTGCATTATTCATAAAGATTATACACATAAATACACACATCCTTGCGGGTCAATTAACAAACAGGGCCGGACTTAAGCCTACGATAATTAGGACCGCTCTATTTCTTTCTTTTTTTTTTTCATCCTTGTTAACAAGATGGATAACTCGTGCAGAGTAAAATGGAAGTGGGCACCCTCGAGTAGCATGCCCTGCTCTGTACAAGAAAATAAAAACATGGAGTGTGAACAATGTGAATAGTCTAATCAATAGTAAGGCTGTAAAACTCCACAGGCACTGAATGGCAAGAACAAGAAAAGGCTACACATTGGAAGCCAGGCTAGTTTATTGCAATTAGGATGCTGTTGTGTGCCATAGGTTTGTATATTTCGTGTTTTTTTGTAATGATCTCCCAATTTATCCAACAGAAGTGCGATGATTGCAAGTGTGTGATAATAGAGGGGTTTAAATAACTTCGGAGCTGTTTGGGTCTTTATTTGATGTTTTTTTTTTCAGCTATATATACAGATACATACACATATTGCTTTTGTCAACTGACAGATAATATTTTGTGGTCTACATTGTGGACTGGTCTAGCCGGCACTAGTTTGCCTAGTTTCCTTAAAAAAAAATTTTATCTTATCTTATGTTGTATGGCTTTATTCGTTAGTTTTGATAAATTTTAATCAACTTTTTTTGTAACTATCTTTTGGTTTCAATAACCCAAATTGATAAACATTCTAAGCTTTTTTTTTTGACAGGAGTTAGGGAGGACACTAAAACTGTTTTACGAAAAATAAAGACGAGCTGGGCCGGGGGGGGGCGGGGGGAGAAGTGAGTAATATTTTTTTGGATGAAGTTTTCCTTACACCAGAAAATCTAAAATTTTGCTCTTTTTAGATTGTCAATTTCATTTTGAAATCATGGCTTATTTAAAACTAGAAACTAATGAATGGCTTAAATGTGAACCAGACAAAGGAAAGGGGGGCCAACAAAACTTAGCTGGACACTTACCTTGGCTTTATCTCTCATGGAGCCCTTGCCCCTGACCATGATCTTGCACCCTGTGAACTGTTCCAATTCTTTAGCTGTCATCCCACGGGGACCGAGAATCCGGCCAACAAAATTAAACTGGAAAATAAAAAAAAAGTGAAACGGAAAATGTAAGAGATCTATCTCTATCCATCCTCTTGCATTAGAGGCTAATACAGCCGGCTACAATTAGATTGCATACAGCCTCTGATGACAAAAATAAGGGAGAGGAGGGGGTTGAAAGTTAAAGGTATGAAGGAGCTTACCATTAAATCTCAGGGAAGCAATTAAAATAGGAAACCAGATGTATGAAGAGTTAAGCTGTTTTCAGACAAGGAGTAAGAGGGGTAGGGGAGGGAGGCCGACAAGAGGTTACTTTTGTAAACATGAAATAAGTGGCAGGTGAAAAATATAAGGGGGAAGGGAATGTACTAAGTTGGCTGCTCACATGTCAGAGTAATTATTGAAAAAAAATATTTTAAATACCAAAAAAACAAAAAAGACGGCTATATAATGGTCAAATATTGGACTAGAGACCTTCAGTTTGCAACGATCTACACCCCACAGACACGTAACTTTTCAGTTCATAATATTAAAATGTTTCTAAGAAAAATTACTGCAACTTTTAGGACTAGGAGCTAGTAATAATCTCTCCCACTTGAGCTAGGAGTGAAAGGAGGGTACTCGACAGCGCAATTCATGATAGAGGGGGGGGGGAGAGAATGAAGGTACGCAACATGAGACAATGGTTTCAGATGGGAACACTGAAAGGGTAATTTAAGTCTTTTTAGGTCAAATATGTTTAGCTTCGGCTAAAGGAAGAGGAAGACGCATCAGTACTTTGTTATGAAGTTAGTAAAGGATGGTCCCTTAGTGCTGTACTATAAGACTCATTCGAGTTAGACACAGAATGAAACTTGTATTTGAAAAAAAAAAAGACACTTTTGCTTTTCTGTCCTTCAGTCATGCGTGCCCAAACTTGTACAGCTCAAAACAGAAGGGAAAACGTGGAGACTGGTGTCGAGGGCATCACGTGATTGACATCTAACAGAGAGATAAACTAAGACCTTAAACCGAATGTCGCTGGTTAAATAACACTATTCAGCGGGCGAACAAGAGCTGTATTCAGTTGATAATGCCGGAGGACAAGGAGGGAATGCCCTTCAAGAATGCCTTTCACGCTTCACTTACTCACATCTCGTTGACATCCGTTTAACCTTTCAGACTCCCCGTATAGATAGTGTAAATAAGTCAATAACAGGGGAGGGGAGGGTATATTCAGCAAGGCGAATAGAAGCCTGCAAGACATGTGACAACTGCCCCCTGGTTGTATCATGGCTACAGAGATGTCAAGCTCAAGATGGAACACTGCTTCCATCAGCGGGAGACATGTAATAAATAAATGATGTGGGTTGACAAGGGTGCGAGAATAGTTTGACACAGAAACACGTCGAGAATCATCAATCAATGGATGTCATGTAGGGATATCACTGACCAGTTGCCTACTTCAAATCATCAATCAATGGATGTCATGTAGGGATATCACTGAGCAGTTGGCTACTTCAAATGTCATCAATCAATGGATGTCATGTAGGAATATCACTGACCAGTTGCCTACTTCAAATCATCAATTAATAGATGTCATGTAGGAATATCACTGACCAGTTGCCTACTTCAAATCATCAATCAATGGATGTCGTGTAGGGATATCACTGACCAGTTGCCTACTTCAAATTGTCATCAATCAATGGATGTCATGTAGGGATATCACTACCAGTTGCCTACTTCAAATGTCATCAATCAATGGATGTCATGTAGGGATATCAACTGACCAGTTGCCAACTTCAAATGTCATCAAAACAATGGAACTCATTCACCAATCGCAAATAAACAACATTTAGCCACGTGATTCTCTATCTCATCTATAAAAATTACGTAATCCATAAAGGCTGTCAGGTGATACGTTTTGTTTTCATTGTTTTATCAATATTATCATTTGGCTAAATGTTGTTTGTTTACTATTGATGAATGAGGTCCATTGGATAGACCGGGAGGGAGGGAGGGGCGCAGAGAATGGATACCCCAGGTGCTAAGGTCACATGTCATTAAAAAAAACTAACTCGGGAGGGGGCAGTGCTAAGTAACACCGAATGAATTAGGGTCGGTAAGTGAATTAAGTAAAGTATACACGCTGAAAAACTTTACTGTACGCCGCAATATCGAACTGATCCGTGATCGACAAAGTACTTGGACCTTGAAGTTCAATTCACAAGTCGATGTTCCTATTTATTTTTTCACTTCAGATTTCCAGGAACAAAATATAAGTCGCCTCGTCTTAACATCGTGTAAGATCTACGGGTCTCAGCGTACTCTATCCCCCCAAAAAAATCTAATACTAACATAGATATGACAGCTGAAGAAAAAAAGATGCAATCCCTTATAATAAAGTCAAAATTTAAAAGAATTTTGGCATCTCTTGAAAAAAACAAACTGTCCCCATTTCCGCTGAGATCAATTGAAATATCTTTGGGAAGCCAAATAGAATTACAAACATGAGAATAGACTAAAGGGAGCGGTAAATTGTGTTTTTGTATCTTCCAAGTGCTGGATTAGTGTCTAGGACAAAAGTGCTTTACGACAGCGTTTCTCAAACTGTTGTGCCCCCCCCCCCCCGGTCAAAACTTAGGTTTCCTGAAAGGAAGAAATGAAGGAAAGAGGGTGGGGTTGGAGGTGATGGTACTTATAATTAAAAAAAAATATTTCAATAAATAATTCCGAAAAAAAATAGCTTGAGAACCGCTACGATGTGAGGGGCCAGGGCCGTCAGGTACCTGGTAGGATGTTGGGCTAATCCCAGACAGCGCAGAACTTAAATTCTCGTAGCACTCGACCAGCATTATGAGATCTGTCAGAAACAGTTTCTACTCCTGGGTGACTGTACTGAGACCAGGGAGTACAAGATGCACATAAAAACAAGGGCAGAGTGACAATCTGCTGGGTTAGTTATGACATTGCCGATATAAGAACCAGGTGAGGGAATCTAGAATACGAGAAGTATTCGCGAGATGTTAGCTAGAGGGAGGGGGGGATGGGCGCTAAATAACTTGGTAGAACATCGTAAAGACTGGCCCTTCTCTCACGCTTTAATGATCTTTAAAAAAAAAAATTTATAAGTACATCAAAGTCTCCTCGTGTAGGTTAACATCCGCTGAGTACAACTCATTGCCTTTATATGTGTAAACAAAAGGGAAGCGGTTAATGGTATAGGTAGTTTACGGGCTTAGTTCCTATTAAGCTATTTTTATATGATCAATGAAATTTTCATAATCCCATTTTTTTCTTTTAACCATTTTTTTTTAAAAACATTTCCTCCTTTTATGAAGTCGAAAATGGTCTCTATTTTATCATTCCATCTTGTAATTCTTCGTTAGTGCAATTCACGATTCTTTCAAGTGAACTACGCAAAATCAGGACTTTCTATTAATAGTCCAGCTAATGATTTCTACACAAGACGGTGCACAAAATGTATGTACTGAATAGGCTACCGCTACATAGAAACATTTGGGTCGACTTTGGTAAATTTTTTCTGAGGCCGTGTTTAATTTTAAAATGTTTAAATTTTAAAACAAATTATAACGGTCAAACCAGTTTTCACTGTGTTCAATTAGGTAGGGGTTTTTTTTGTCTCAAAGATATTCATTACCTGTCAAATTGAGCTGTTTTCGAAATGCCTGTCTAGTTTCCAACCAGTTTTTTTTTTTTACTTTTTGAACCCATGAAAAGTTGGCAAAGCTAATAGTAGTAATACAGAACAGTTGATTCTATCCCTATCTGTAAGATCTCGAGTTTCTAAATGTTAATATCTAAAGTGCTTTGTAAGCATTCTGGCAATCAAAGTATAAATATATTGCAATAAAGCTTTGCAGAGTTCAGTTTTCTATTTCAAGCTCCTGTGCTCATTACCCTAACAAGCCTAGGTGCCACAATTCAGGTTGTTAACTACACGTAATATGCGTCAGAACAGTGTTTCCCAAACTATGTTCAGCGGAACACTATTGTTCCGCGAGAATTGAATGTGTGTTTCAAGAACTACTGGAATAATTAACTAGTAGACCACCACGAGAAATTTAGAAATTAATCTAAGAAATAAAAAAAAACAGTGTTCCGCTAAATACTCTGAATGTGCACAATGTTCCGTTAAAGGGAAAAGTTTGAGAAACACTGCGACAGAAAATATGGCGTCATTCTTGTTCAATCGAACTTAAGAGGAAAAAATGGTTAGTGCAGTGGGGAATACATAATTGAAGTTTAAACCACGCCCAGTCAACTGATTATCAATTGGCCTAATTGCCATGTATATGTCCTGGTAATGATAAAGGAAGCATGGACGCAAGAATATTTTTAAATCGCAAAAAAAAATTAGTTTCGAAATATTTGAATAAAAGAAATAATTTAAAACAGAAAATAGCCTGACACTGGCTATAATGTTGAATGATTCAGATTTGAAGACTTTTGCATAACTGTATGTCTTAACGCCTATGCGTGTTGACAGCCGCGTCTATTTTACTAGAGCGAACACGCGGTATTTGAAACAAGCATGTCAGATATACATGTCAGTCACCAATATTTATATTACATTATTTTACCCGTGTTTCAATGTTCATAGCTATTCGTTCAACACTAAGCCGGGGGGGGGGGGGGCGGACTTTTGTAATAAATGATACAGTTCAGAGCCACAATAACCCTCCCCCCCCCCCTTTCACACCGAGCACGCTTGACCAACTCGAGGGGAACACGTTCTGACATCCCATGACAGTCTAGAGGTAAATAAAAGCAGTGAGAAGTAGACAAAAAAAAAAGATCTATATATTTCTTTCTAAGATGCATTGTGAACAACGACTAGACTATAACTCTAGGGGGGGCTAAGACGCCCTAGGCGTAGTTGTTGAATGAACGAAGCCCGAAGATTTCACCAGCTGAATAGAATCTTATGTTCCATTCTATTCTTGACTAGTCTATGTATATATCAACACTTTTTTTTTGTTTCATAGTTCAAAACTTCGCTTTTAAATTGAAGCAAAGAATTCAGCACGATTAAGGCGAGAGTTCCGTCGTATTTTCAATAGCAAGTCTTTGAAATCTAAACGCGACAGACGGGGACAGACAGTACAAAAACAATAGCGCCGTCTCCCATAGAGATCCGCTGTAAAATATAGAGGAAAGAAGATGACACGTTTTTCCAGATTTAATATTTAGACTCTAAATTGATGTAATGGTTACTGTATGATCAAACTCATGCATCTATCTCCCCGTGCTAAAATCTAACGCTACTTAAAATACCCGTAACATAAATTTACTAACAAAATACTGTAGATGTTCCAATAAACTGCCAACATTTTATTCTCATATCTCATTCTAAGAAAATATTTCAAATAACTGTAACCTATACTATAGTATTGATTTGTATATTGCTTTCCTACAGTAAAATCCATGTCTTGGTCAAGCTGATCATAATCCTATCTCTAGTCCGATCTCATCCAATACCAGAACTAGAAAAGAATAATGGTCAATGTGTGTGGAGGAGCAGGCCTCTTATTTCAGCTAGGGCTCAATGAAGAGCTCTAAAAACGGTTATCTGTCGCCACTTGCTCTGAGTTTGTTACACCGAAGAAAACACTTTGCAGCGGAGATGGTTTTACGGACAGGCTTTGTAAACAAACTAGCTCAGAGTGAGTCTACAGTGAGCAGTTACGTGAGCATGGGTGAGCAGGTTGGACTCAAACGTCAGGGATAAGATAAACAACAAAGGAAATGAAACGCGGGCTCGGAAACCGCTATTTTCAAGTTCATTTCATTTGATTTTTATTGTAGATTGGTTGTTGATTTCAAATCTGGAGAAGTGGGTCATTGGGAAACAACTAAAAGTGTACAAGGGTCAGGCCTCTTGGAGTCTTACACAGTAGGATTTGTGCCCAGAGCTTCTGCAATAGAGGATTTGAGCCTCTCACTCAAATGGAGTTTGATAGTGATGATAAGGCCTCATAATTTGAGTAGTTATTCATGATATTAATAACATAAAATGAATTTTTGACTTTTTAACCGATAATTCAATGCAACGAGAGGGGGAGAGGGGAGAGACAGAGAGGCTATTTAAGATTATCAAACATGCTAAATTCACATTTAGTTAAAAATAAAATTACGATATAATACAAACAAATGTAATAAATTCGCCCTTTTGTTTTCTTACTTAAGTGTACATCGAAAAAAAAAAGGAATAATTCCCTAAGGGGAAACACGAGCTTAGCATGACGCTCCCCGTGGACTGTCAGGACATCTCAAAGATAAACTTTCCTGTTTTTTTTTTTCTTTTTTTCGTTTGTTTTATTACTCAAATCAAATAAACTTGTTTTCTATAAGCAAACAGAATATGACCTGAAACAGTTAAATTGTATGTCTAATACAAGTTATTGATCATATTTCTTAGTGTAGTTTAGGTGCTGATCGTATAATTTAAATATTTTATAGCAATACAACTACTAACAACTCAAACTGAAGCCCATACACGTAACTAGAACTAAAGTGAACAAACAAGTAAAAAAAACGGTAACACACAGTTAAATAGTTATAGACTAGTTAATATACTGAAATATATTTGATGGAAACCAAAGGCGAACGATTACATTTGTAAGAAAAACTATTGACGATTAATGTTAACTTTCATAGTTTTAAACGAAAAAAAAATTCTTGATATAGAGCTAGAGTTTTCCATATGCTATCAGTAAACAAGATAACATACAAACCCCAAAAATTAACAAGAATGGGATTAATCATAAAGAAACTGTGTCAATACGTCGCCTAAAACGGGACCTAGAACGCCGTTAAGACTTCTTAAAATATATTTCACTATCATGTCAATAGTACTGTTACTGAATTGACGTGGTCAAGATTTTTAGTGTATGTGTGTGTGTGTGAAAAAAAAAGGGGGGGGGATAGTCTCCACCTTAAAAAAAAAAGGGTATCCCCTTTCAGACTCAACCAAATATGGATGAATACATTGTCTACAATTTCGTAATAAGGAGGCTAAAAGTAAGGTCTTTTTAAATTGCTCTTTACTCAAATTCAAACTTTAGACCGAATTTTTAATTGGATAGTTTGTTTTTTTTAAATGAGAAGCACTCTGGAACTTTCACCTAATAAAAAAAAACATGAAAAGATACGTTTTAACTTATGTCTTTCGAGCTTTACATAATGAAACAAGTTCTAGCTTAAACAATACAACGTGGTACGAATCTACTCTGACTATATGTTGCAACGGTTGAGGCCCATCAACCAGGTTGAAAAAAACGTTTGGAGTCCCGCCAAAGCAAACACTACAAATAATAAAGTAAGCAAGTCTCTGGCCAACCAAGAAATTAAACCTTCTCTCCAATTTATGTACACAGCCAGAGGGGAAAAAAATACTTTTAAGAGTAAGTTACTAAGTGCGTGCGTGTGAGGAGGGAGGGGAGACTGTGAGTGAACACTTGTTAAAAGAAAAGAGAAAAAAGAGATGAAGAACGAGATAGCGCATCGAGCAGGCGAGTGTTGAAATCACGTGAACGAACAAAAAATCGAGAATAAGAATCTAAAACGAAAAGATATTTTAGAATTG
The DNA here is from genome assembly GCA_030265305.1 of Biomphalaria pfeifferi. NCBI lineage: Eukaryota > Metazoa > Mollusca > Gastropoda > Planorbidae > Biomphalaria > Biomphalaria pfeifferi. The sequence goes on from JASAOG010000093.1 coordinate 1,674,489, forward strand.
TACGTTCTGGCCATCCCCTTGCTACTATCTTCAAGCTGGAACTCAAAAGCTTGGGGGGGGGGGGGGGGGGGGGTTTATGACATTCATTGCTTTGTCTGCCCCGCCCCCAGCCCCTCCTCACCCACGATTCCCTCCCTCGCGTTTACCCATGTTTTCTCCTCGAAACCTCTCCGGGTGAGCGGGGCGGGAGATAAATGAGTTACACCTGTGTGCCATCTTTAAACATTATATAAAGATGAGCATATCCTAAGTTTTCAAGTGAGAAGGAAAATAGCTGCTGTTAGGATTGCAGGGATTCGGCCGCTGCCTTGATATACAAATAAAAAGCTACTTTGCGATAAAAACGCTAAGATGAAGCTCCGTAATAACTTTCAAAGCACACGGCCTCGGCCTCGGGATATGAAACACTCTTGACTTGGCGGGAAAATCCGATAATTCGATTAGGCCAATGACGCTTTTTGAAAGTGGATGTATTAGCTGGTGTAAAACAATTTTGATTTATGTAGTTTACTCCTAGAAAGGAGGGCGCTTCAGTCAACTTGATGTTATCACGAGTGAATGAACCCTTCATACATACATTCGAAAACAATTGTACACCAGTGACCCAGTTAGAGTGCACTGCGACACCCCCAAAACACACACAAAAGTTGTGCCAACAAAAGATGTACCAACAACGTTTGTTTAAAATATACAAAAGTTGTGTCAACAAGCTCATATTTTGAACAGACCTAGATTTTCATCAAAAGCACTAGTAGACAGTGTCGTAAAAAGTGAGAGAAATAAGATCTATGTGGAAAAGTTGTAAGAGAATCATTGTGTCTATAATAAGAATCTTTAATGACTCGGGGCTTAAAATGACTATACAAGTTTGTTGTTGAAAGTGGGTAAAAGAAATTACTATACTAGTGCCAAACCATATCCTTAAAAAAAAATGACATGTAAACAGTTGAAGGTTATAAACAAGACAATAGATGGAATGGTTGACGAACTGGTCACTCTTGAACTCAAAACATAATAGGTCTACGCAACACTTTAATCTCCAGTTGTAGATACTCCATTGACATGTCTTTTGTATTACGTCTAAAACATTACATATATGTGTGTGCATATAAGACTTCGCTTTGAGGACATAATATAATGCAGAAGACCAGGCACCTATTTCGAGACCAACTCTTTTAATCTTATATTCAATGGAAGAGATGCAATGGTAAGGGCAGTGTACACAAGAAACGTTTTGATGGATAGTATGGAAGATCCACAGACTTTTAAATCATAAAAAAAAAAAGAATAGGTCAAAGGTCGACTAGTAAGCCAACAATAAACGGTATTAATAACTTCTATTCAACAGTTTCTACCAACGGGCAAAAATTGTGGCCAGAACCAGTCAGAAGATGTGTAACTGAGGCAGGATGAATTAGCAATGATCCCAAATAGCATAAGACCTAACCCTGGACCCCACATAGCAGCATAACACCCCTCACCCTAAAATCCATCAAATAAAACTCTACGTTTTAACAGTTTTAATACTAAGGTCATGGACGGCTTGAGAACAGTACAGTTTGAGAATAGATCAAAATTAGAACAGTACAGTTTGAGAATAGATCAGAATTAGAACAGTACAGTTTGAGAATAGATCAGAATTAGAACAGTACAGTTTGAGAATAGATCAGAATTAGAACAGTACAGTTTGAGAATAGATCAGAATTAGAACAGTACAGTTTGAGAATAGATCAGAATTAGAACAGTACAGTTTGAGAATAGATCAGAATTAGAACAGTACAGTTTGAGAATAGATCAGAGTTAGAACAGTACAGATGAAGGGACACTTACATCGGGATATTCTTTGACAGGCACAAAAAGTTTTTCCTGAAGCTGAACCACTGGGCCCTGAGGCTCTGGTAGATCCAAAATGTCTCGCTTGCATTGATGGTGAAATAATGACAAACGGACTCTGTTGATTTCTGAAGAGATAAAGAGATAATGTAAATATAAATAACACAACTAACAGACCGTGCAATAACCACAGACACACATGTTAAAAGGGAACGAATCTACTGCTTAAAGGTTCGAACTAATGATACAACAGTGTAAAAAAAAATGACCAGTAGAAATCGAGGGCATGGAAACAGTAAAGATACAGGCATCAATATTCGTTGAACTATTTTAAACCAACATGACCAATAGACTTGAAAAGGGGATATCATTCAGTAGAAAGTGGGAACATGGAAACAGAATAGCCTCATGAAGTAAATGTACATGTAATATTCAGTTAAAGTATTATAAACAAAATGGCAAGAAAACAAGGTTACGAAGACAAGTTTGTGTGGGAACACAACTCAAAGTCGGCCCCCGACGTGGTCCACTCAGGAAGGTAAAATGGCAGGTTTCAATATTTTCAGAAAGAATATCACAATGAAATTCTATCAAAGGAAAATGACAGAGAAGAATAAAGAAAGAAGGTTGACACGATGTGCGATGTGAACCTGGCCTAACTGATGTAATATAATAATTATCTAATTGTTCTGTAAGGGTCAATCTATTATTCAAAGCCTCAAGATAAAAAACAACACATTCCCGTACAAATAAAGAAAGATCTCCCCTTCCTTTAGTTCGGTGTTAGCGGTATTATTGTGAAATAATTTATAATTCACGCGATAATACGTTTAACTACTTATTAATTGTTTTAAATTATGTTCCACCTATAAGCATTCGAAATATATTTTTTCTCATCAAAAATAAAAGTAAACATTTTTTGTAATTGTAGTAGTTAGTGTGACAGAACGTATATAACTTAGCAATACGATTGTAAAAAAAAAAAAAAAAAAAACTTTTGACCAAAATCCAAAACGGTTTGCATAAATGTGTTAAAAATATTGTAAATAGTTATATCCCTTACTAAATAGCTTCTAGCGTTTGTTACTTAAAAATTTAAATTTTCACTTTAAGAAAAGAAAAAAAAAGTAGCCGTTGCCATCAGAACTTTAAATGGTTTAAAATATCATGTTGGATTTTCAATATTTTTTCTAGTTTACGAGATCTAAGCGAGACGGACGGACGGACTGACAAACCACACAAAAGTAATAGCGTCTATTCCCCTTCAGGGGGCCGCTAATACACTTTTTTTTTTCGTAAGTAACAACCAAATCAATACATTGGCTCTCGCAAATCACACAAATTACGGAGAAAAAAAATGGCTCGAAGAAGGAAGGGAAAGAACTGACTTTCGACATTGAACGTAGGCGGGGATGTGCGGCTTTAAGTGAGAAAGGTAATTATACCGGAACGAGTGACGCACCTCAACCCAAGATGGGCACTGGTCAGCAAATAATAGCGATAATGAAGTGTGGCCCAGCATTAAGGCCATGCTCTATCGGCCCACTCAAGGATAGCTCTGGTTCCGCCTCTATTTGCATACAAATGCCACAGAAAAACATTCCGAAAAAAAAAATAGTTACCAAGAACTCTAAGAATTCATGTTTTAAAAGTAGCCTATAGATTAATCATAGTGTTATTATGGAGGATTCAAGATGTTAGGAATGAACTCTACACATCTCTTTTTATAATGCCCTATAGAGTCGCGATGTGTTTCAAAAATGGCCTGTTTACACAAGTGTGCTCTTTTTTTTTAATAAAAAAGGTGCACAAAGCAATGCATAAAGCTTAATAAACATAAAAAGAATTGGATTCTATAAAGCAGAAGCACAAGGAGGATTGATATGATAGTAAGAGGCGGAGCATGCTTTACTTTCATGCGAAGAAAGAGTTCGGATAACTGCAGCTTGGTTATACAGAATAGACGTTTGTATGACATTGTAGAATGAAAGAAATCCTGTGCAACACATTCGATAGACCAATGACGCACTGAGAATATTATAGAATTAATATAAAGGCTTTACTTTAAGTTAGCAGAAAAGCTCCCGCTATGTGACAGATGAAGGACGCGGATATAGACTAGCACAAACGATACAAGAAGCTACCTCTCGGTAGCAAAAGTATAAAATGTTCAGACCTTTCAGACCTTGCGATCTATGGAGCAAATGATATAAATGTTACAATTAACAAGGGTGTCGTGTGAGCAGCACAACGACCAAACGCTTTACCTCTTCCCATGTCAGGTACCTATTGGAGCTAGTTGGTCTTTACCGAGATTTGCGGAAACCCTCTGTTCGGAAGTTAAGTGCATAATCACTATGCCACCACGCCAACTCACCCCCCCCCCCCACCAAATTCAGAGTCACACTAATCACCTCCACACACACCAAATTTATAGTCATACTAATTCTCTTTGTAGGTTAGACAAACAAGCACAGGCTAAGAGAGAAAATACTTTGAAAAACTTTCTGAGTTATAGCTGAAACCAAATCACTTCAAATGCCCCCATCCTTTTAATTAAGGTATTTACTAAGCAAGCAAAAGAAAACCGTGTCAAGAGAGAAAAAAAAATCGTTTCTGTCAGATTTATTAGCACGCAAGACTGCTGGCAACATGAGCGAGCTATCTTCAGGGGTTTGTCTTTAGGTGGCGAGGCATACTATGTCAACTGGTGTGTCCGCTGAGCTCTTTCCAAATTTAGATTGCATTACCTTGAGAATTCGTGTATTGGGATTAGTTACAGTTGAGCTTAATTTACGATGATGTGTTAGGAAACCTGAAATAGTAGGGGTTTTTTTTTTCCGTGTTAGCTCCACATTAGCACAGACTGACCGACACAACAGGTAAATGCGGAAATAGCCTAAAGGGCGCCACGATATTGGGAACGAAACACAAGTTGAAGGCCCCCCGACAGTTAGCAGGTGAACACGCGTAAATTGTTCATGAAAATGTCACCCAAGCGTGTCACTTAAATACCGGTACAACACACACACACATACTTCAACGTTTGTTTTTTTAAGGTAAGTGGTCGAGCTGCAGTCTGTAATTACTTGACCTAAATTAGTATACAGTACAAAATACTATTTCAGCACTTAAATCTAAAAGGACAAAAAAAAAACGTAGAGAAAAACAACTAAGGGGACGGAGAGCAATGTGAGGGCCATTTCACGAGGCTTGAAAGACGTTTCTGCAGGTAACAGTACCAGGCAAAAGACGGCTGTACCAGTACCAGACAGGATGGCTGCCTGGTCGAGCGGTTTGCGCGCTGGACTGTCGTTCGGATTTATCGACGGTCGAGGGTTCAAACCCTGCCCGCTCCCTTCCCCCGTCGTCCTGCGGGAGGTTTGGACTAGAAAGTAAACTATCTTCAACTCTGAAGGAACATCCGAAACATGTCAAACATTTTACAAAAGAAGAGGCAGACAGAGAAAGCGACGGGAAGACGTCAAAAAATATAAAGGGCATGTCATTGAGATTCTAGTCATAGCTAAAGACTGGGGAATGGAGAGAGAGAGAGATGGTCGACGGTGCAACAGACTAAGGGATATGTGAAGAGTTGTTGCAGGACAATAATAAAGAGTACATCCCCGAACATGGATACAATCCTCGGACTGACTCATGAGGAGAATATAACAAGGGCAGAAGAAATCAAACGTAGTGCAATGTCTTTGGGTAAAATAAAACAATTTCTATATGACCAAAGCGATTCGATTATTTGTTGCATGTATTGATTCAGTTTTAAACAATACGTGGTGGACTTTAACACTAACAAGAATCGTAACCTACCACCCTATACACAATGTTTGTTAAACGTTTCCAATACAATACGAGGTAGCGTTTCAAGTGCTGGATCTCTGACCAATATGCGCACTAGGTTTCGCATTACAAGGAGAAGAATTCTTGAGAGTGACACACAATATTCATTCCACTGAATAGGAAAGGGGGTGTTGGGGGAGGCGGTTTCTACTGGACTGTGTCGGACACAAAAATTGACAAATCCACTGGACCATAACCAGGCTTCCTCGCGTGTTTCTCTCTCCCAAGCGGTCCCCCGCACCTCAAAGAACATTCCACACCCCCCAGGAATGAGACGTGTAGACATGGCTGTATAGTTTTTTTGTCAGCCGGGTTTAACAGAATGTGTCAAATGACAATGTCTGGGACGGCAATAGTCCCTATTGTCATTCAGTCAATAAATAATCGATACATCAAACTCATTATAAACACACACATATGCAGCTATAACGTCAATGGATCTTTCGACAGCACTGTCATTTATCAATAATTGTGATGAAGACGATTATAATTTTACGCCTTGTGTAAGGCGAACAGTTTAAAGAGGAAAGGCGAACAGTTTAAAGAGGAAAGGCGAACAGTTTAAAGAGGAAAACCGAACAGATATAAAGAAAATAACACGACTTCCTAATATGCAGAAACAAACTATGCTTTTACCCTGCTTTGTTTTGGGTATTTTTTCGTTCTGGTTTTTTGTTTTCTTATATAATAAAATATATATGCTGTTTTTAATAGTTCAAATCAATGACCTAGAGTAAACTCTCTTGTTGAAGAGCAACTTTTAAATATCCTAAGATCACCGCTATTGCATAATGAGCGTTCGTGGCAGGCTTCATTAAGATTGGTCAATACATATTCCTTACACTCTAGTTTATATATTAGATAATTATAAGAACGAGTAATGCATTAGACTTAATAAATACACTAGCTTAAAAATACAGATGTGTGTCAAAAACATAAAAGAGGTGGGGACTAAAGAACACAGCGGAGAGTGTTACACAGAAGTGTAGAAAATATACGTTAATAGATGATTATGAATACCAAAAAAAAAAACCCTCAAGTTAAACCTCTGTGGAGTTTATTCGTTTATCTAGTCAAATAAGAAAGACTTCTATGTCTCATTGAAACGCAATAAAGCGTAACGAGAATACTACCCGACCCCCCCCTTCTTTTTTTTTCTTCTTGCGCGCACACACACTTCAATAAAATAGAAGCCTAAGAACGACTACTGTAATTAGCTCATGTACATAAGTCAAAAACAGCATATCGTTTGTCCAAGGCTTTGATACAAACATTAAAAATATAGAAATCAATCAGATCGATGACTGGCGATGTTTGAGAAAGAGCGGAAATGTATAGCATTTCAAGGTTTTGGAGAGCAGTGCAAAGATTCCAATTGGAGGTAGGTCTAGGTCCTTTAGAACGTGCCTGACTATTACCATACATTCATTAACTAAATGTTCCATCGTGTAGAACAAAATTCACCCAAATATTTACACCCACATAGACAAACTAAATGTGCTGCCATAGCTCTTAATTCGTAACATTATTACTTGAACATATCTTTGTACATGTAACATTTATATATATATATATATATATATATATATATATACATATATATATACATATATATATATATATATATATATATGGTGGAAAGGGAAGTAAACTTATATTTCCACCTTAAATATCATTGCCATGACCTTGGTGTTAATAATAAATGGCACTAGTCAACTGGCGATGACAAAGAAACAGTAGGGGGGAGATGTGTCACTTGAGGGGGATATTAATATATTAGAAAAACAAGTGCATAATGCAGACAAGGTGACCTTTTCTTCAAACTAAAAAATAATGGTCAGCAAGTTAACTAGGTCGGTTTCCTAATTATGCCAGTGGACACGACCGGATCCTCGTAGCATGACGCATGACCAATCTACACATTACTAAGTTCCCCCCTCCTTTATTTCTCCGACGACACACACACGAAAGACAATGGGTGGAAACACAGGGGGAGCCTCCCCAGGGTGCGGAGAAGAAATACACATTGATTTCCGATCATTGAAACGGGAAAACTCAAAATGGACATGAAGATATTTTTTTTTATTGTTGCCCAACGATTCAGAGTAGCAAAGCAGTTGAGGCGCCCCGTTATTTAAACAACCATGTTTGGCGTGCGTATGTGTGTGTTGCAGGGGAAAGCAGCGCCACAGGCTCTGATCCAATAATAAGGTATGGGCAGGTGTGACCAACAGGTGGATCGGGCAGGTCAGCCACAAATGGCGTGGACACTGGACATTAAATTCCGCATTTTGACATGGACCATAAGTTTGGTTGAATTACGTATGCTTCTGTAGAGTGGTAATATGATTAGATTATATAGGCGCTGCTATGTTTAGCTGAATTACCTTTACCTCCGTGGAATAGTTAAATTCTGGCTAAAGAACAACCAATGGTTTAATAACAGCTAATGCTCCTAACATGTCAACAAAATCTAGATAAAGAAGTTAAATTTATTTTTTTTTCACATCGGGTGATCTAACATGAAAGTTAAAACACTGAAGGTACCGGTATAGATGTATTTAAATGCGGGGGGGGGGGGGGGGGGTACAGTGCTTGGCGTTCTAAACCGAGAGGTGCCGGGTTCAAATCTTGACAAAGAGTGGGAATTTTATTTATTTCGTGACTTTAAGGGCGCAGATGAGTCTACCCAACTCTAATGGGTACTTAACAACATTAGTTAACGTAAGTAAAGGCGGTTGGTGGCTGTGCTACTAGCCACAGGACTATAGATGGCAAGGTTTTAAAGAGCTACTTTACTTACTCGATATGATTTGAACTGTTGACACCAAGCTCACTAGCTCTCACCAGAACTTAAGTCACCACGATCACTTCAGAGCCAACGATGCAGTCAAGATTTTTTAAAATACAAATTTTGCTTCGTGCGAGATATGTGTAGGTTTCCAAGACCGTCCACACTCTGGGTGTATCTGGTACTGGGTTTTTTTGGAGAGGGAGTTGTTTTCACAACAAAATGTGAGCCTAGATACAGACGATAAGTGACTAAAAGAATTGGCTTCTCCAAAAAATAAAAAAATCGTCTTTAAGTAGCACTTGAAATATGTCAAGATAAGCTTAAAATACAGGCGATCAGAGCCCATCGCACATCTTTTCATTTGTGTCTCACGGTGAGTGAAAATGTTTTCTAAAGGTATCTTAGATGACCAAAACTATTGCTAAGCATGTGTAATTGTTGCATCAGTTATCTACGGTGCCGGGTCCAAGACATGTTGGAACCCCACACTGATGATTTATCCCGCTGATTGTTAATGGCATTACCCCATTGAGCAGGAGAAGACGGCCTTGCCCTAAGAACGTGAGCAGTATAAAGCAGGACTGGATCAAGACAAGCACATTTCAAACCAGAGAATTTCAGCATGGAGTTTACTCCGTGTGTGTTGAGTAACGAATGAATGGGACACTCGGGGGGGGGGGGGGGGGACAAGTGTTCGAGGGAGAAGTTCCTAGTAATGGAGAGAGAGGGGGAAGGGGTCCCATTTGGTCAACAGCCATCAATGCAAATCTCCGATCGAAGGGATTAAAAGGGGAAGTAACCGATCTCATGAATAAAAATTGCACTGAGAGAAAATTATGGAGTGGCACGGCGACTGGCAGACCACTTTACCGAGAACACATCGAGGGATCAAACCAGCCGAGGGAAGCAAAAAAAAAAAAGATGGGAAGATCATGGGTTTGTTTTCTTGCATTTAGCAAACAAGTACAAACACAAGACGCTGCAAATATATAACACACGGAGCTTAAACTCGTTAGAAGTAAAACGAATCTAGGGCGCCACTAAACAGTTAAACTCACTGCAATTAAAACAAAACCATTCAGCACACTTTTTCGGTTGTTTATTTTTGCATATTTTCTTTCTTCAAGTGGTTACTGAAGAAGATTTTTAAAAAAAAGGCTGAGAGAGGATGGGGTGAGTAAACACGCAGAAAACGTGAATGAGCGATTTCCCGTGCCCTGGTCTTGTTATTTTTACCTACAAAGAAACTAGTCTGGAAGCTGGAGTACTGGCCAGGGTGAGCATGTAAGTGAATGCACGTGCTGGTCATACACACGCGCACGCTCAACGCTGGAAGGGGGAGAAATGGGGAGAGTCTGCACTCCTCAGCCCTTCCCCCCGTTATGTCTTCTGACTACCAACAACATAAGGATAAGTCGCAGTGAGGCAAAGCAAGAAAAAAAAAGTAAAATGGACATAGATGTATGTGGGAAACGAGGAGAGCTGATGTCTGGCACTGGAGTGGATCCGACATCGTCTAATGAACAGAACAGATTGGACTAGCTCTTTACTCGAACTGGTGAAATGTTAGCTCTAGCGGAGCACTTTTTTTTCTTAACACTGGAAAATAGATGTCAGCTATAGTAACGCAAAGCGTTTCACTACTTTACTAGGGTTAATATTTTTTTGCGCAGACATACAAATACCAAGAATTTAGATGATACAGCGGCAGCTATTATACTTCACATAGTGTGTATACTGAATTGCGTAAACCCAATGTTACAAGTTCCACACAAAGCCGCATTGTTTTTAGAATGACAGTTCGCGTGAGTGATATAGATATGATGGAATCTACCAAGATGACCATAAAAGCAAGGGCTTCTACGTTTTAACATTTTTTTGTCTGACAAATGTGATACATACATCTTCCAAACTATGAAATAACTTAAGATCCAGTACAAAGATCATCTTTTTTTATTGTTTATATTTTTTTTAGGTAAAGTCTCTCTATCAACAATACTGTTAAATTTCTTATTTTCAAATTTCCCTTTCTTACCGAGGAACAAAAATCTGTTTAATGGCCAACTAAAATAAATGTTTACAATAAATTGAGAAGGAAAAAACGTATAATTAAAAACAAACAAAAAAAAATTACCTGTGGGTGTGATATATTCAACGTGTGCGTCCCACGCCACTCGGGCTCCAGTATATAACGCTCCACTCTATAAGAGTCTTTTGATTTTTGACTGGGGGGAGGGAAGGGCCAGTTATAATATGAATAGTACCTCACCTCCTCAAAAGCCATTGGTTTGCTTCTAAAGTGTTATTGAGTAGTATTAAGATTATGATTACAGCAAGTCGTACTGAAGGGGTTAACCATAGAATTAATCTAGTTGAGAACAAATAATACTGATGGGTTATGGTTACTGAAGTACCAATTAAAAAATGAGAAAAATCTTTTAATGTGCATTATAACTGGGAAGGGGGGGGGGGGGAGTTAGGTAAGAAAAAAGTTTTTGAATTTTGAATTTTTTCAAATTTCTATTAGTAAATGACAAAAAAAAGTTATAAAAAATCAAAATCCCAAAATATTACACACAGATTTGTTAAAGATTGTATATATATATAAGTGGTTTCTTAAAAATAGATATTTATATTAATAAAAAAAAAACAAAGGAATTAAGAATGTGTTTTCACCCCATAGAGTCGAGCAACATTTTTGTTGATGAGAATTTTAAAAAATACTTTTAACAAAACAATAAATGTTAACTATTCACACTGGAGTTTCCACTAATGAAAATTCAGAACTAGTCCAAATCAGGACACGGTCATAGCAAAGAAGAAGATATACGGATGATAAACCTGACAGGAAACCAGTTGAGATGTTGTTTTGAACAAGATTTTTCGGTCTAATAATTTTATTAAAAGTGATGGTTAGCATGGCATGCAATATTTTAATAAAAAGAGAAAAAAAATTGTAATTAAAATGTAAGGACATTTAAGATAGTGAGCTCTATTTGCCCCCATAACAATGACATCATTAGTAAAGCATACACATATACAAGACATTAACATGTATCAACTAGTAGAGCTATATGAATATTTTCTATGTGTATGGTACAACTATTTTTTGCTTTTTTATATATGTGACACAATCCTAAATATCCATATGCATACAATATGTGTTGAATATAATAAGATGAATACACGAGTGGTCAAACTACTATTTCGTCCAGTCAGCATTTCATGTTTGTAAAATTATCAACTCATTGAACCCATGTCCATCGTTTCAGATTAGGGCCCCTTTTTTTTAATAGAAAGTAAAGATATAATTATATAATGACAAGATCTTATCTGCCAATCCCCACTTCAATACACCAAGGCAAGGGTACTTAACACATAGATTAAGAGCCCTTCAGGGGACATGTACTAACTGATAACAATGGACCCCTGACCACCCATATCAGTATGACAGTGCAGAGGAATGTTGAATGATAAAAGGTTTTGATTTAAACCCCCCAACCCCCAAAATAGTTTAGTCATAGCAAATGACTCAAATGTGAATGTTTTCAAAGTTTTTTAAAAAGTTAAATTTATTTAAGAAAAAAAAATGAAATGTTAGCCTAATTTAATTATTCCCATAAACAGCAAACATATTGTGTGCAAGAGCAGGATTATTCCTTGTTACAATATGCAAGCTTTTAGAGTAAAAAAAGAATCTGTTCTAAGTAAATAAACACTTATCAGAGTAGCATGTCTACAAGTAAAACAAAAGTCACTCTAATCAACTTGTTAAATGTAAATCCTTTCTAACTGTGAAATAATTTTAAAATTTAAAAAAATAAAACCAAACTTTCAACACCATTTTAATTATTCTTAAAGTCAAAATAAGAGGCCTTTCTTTTTTTTTTCAGTAGTAACTGAATTACTCAAAAATGAATCAAAAGACTAGATCAATAAACTGGAGAATATATTTGCTACTTAATTATGGCTTGATTTTATGACATTGTATTTGGACAAAAAAAAAGTAAACTTTACCATGACACAACCTAGATTATAAATCTGGTCTAAAGGTAAAGGATGTAAAGGCCAGTAAAGGGGAAAAAATTCTTTTTAATTCGAAATGCAACAAATTCAAGATATGGATTTAAATTTGCCAACATTTTAAATTATTTTTTAAGATCTAGAGCCATCTAGGCATTTTACTTCTAATGTTTTAGTTATTACATCTCTAAATATATTTTTATATATAGATCTATAAGTACATGCTAGTAATATTCATATTTCATATGATCAGCTTTTACTTCTTATCAGTAACTAAATGTAGATATAATTGTTGTTTTATATTTTTAACAATTACACTGACCAGTATCTAGAATCTATCTCTTTTCATCAAATCTAATCTAATTAAGATCTTGATCAAGACTACCTAATATTCTAGATGATCTAGAATTAGACTGCATTAGTGACTAGTCAATCCCAATCCTAGACGATCTAGAATTATCTAATAATCATCTCAATGACAATGTGACTGTACTATAAACAATACGAATATAAAAATATATTTATATTTATAAATCTAGACAACATTATAGCTAAATGACTACATGAAAATTATTTTAACTCTAGCTCTTAGATTCTAAATCTAAATCTAGACCTAGACTGACTTAAGGTATTTTTTTCATGTCGCATGTCTTTATCATTTTAATATCCACTTCAGCGACTTGCAATTTAATTATTAATATAAATCAGAAGTATTACTTTAACAAACCTAGACATACATCTATGCTCTAGATTAGTCTAGATCTAGCTAATCAAGAAGCAGTGGCTGAGTTCTTTTGTCTTATAATTTACCAATAGGTAGACTAGATCTAGTCACTATTGTAGAAGTGAATATACTTTTATATAGATCTAGCTAGAACGTTGTAAAGTTATATTAAAGCAACAGGTCGTGTATTTTATGCTTCAACGATTTGTGCAAAATAAAATTCGATTCGAAATTTAATTTATGGGCATAACTATTACCTCTAAATCTAATGCAATTTAGATATTTTTATTTAGACATGAAATGTATTAAGAGCTTTAGTAACCTAAATTTCATAGACCGATAAAAATTTCTAGGCTTATGAGCCGGCGGACGAACTTTTAAGTTCAAAATGGCCGACATCTTTTATGGATCAAGCTTTATTCAATGCATCGGAATGCGGCTAGAAAAAGTTTATAAATCGCTTGTACTAACTTTTAAACAACTAAATTGCTTATTTTCAACTTTAATCTTAAAAATAAATTGTTTGATTAAAGGCAGTAGGGGTCCAAATAACTTTTAAGAAGGGTGAATTTCACAAAGCGAACAACTTAAAACTTTTAGCAAGCAGCCATGGCCCATGTCGAGTACCCCCAAGCCTTAACCTATTTTTTTTTCTTCGTTGCAACAATCAACAGTTTATTAATCTAGTCTTAAAAAACAGCAAATGTGTTAACTTTTTTCTACATAGATATCATCCGGCATAGCTTTTCAGACTCACTGTTCTGCCCTCGACTTACCTTCGTCTAATATTTTCTCCGTATGAATGAAAACATTTGGAAGAGCCTGAATTTGTTTTTTATCTTTAAGTAACTGCGCTAAATATTCTGGAGTGTTACGATCGTCTTTGTTAGTTTCTGTCCCCATGTTAAGGAAGCTGTCAATTCTGTAGCAAAAAAAAAATTAAGTGTGTATTAAATAAATAAAACTACCCGAGTTAAAGAAAAAAATAAATGTGTTAGAATTATTTTGTTCCAAGCTAAACAAGCCACACAACTGAAAAACTACACTAACACGAAGTGTATCCCCTACTCTCTCTCTCTTCCAGCTAACTTTGTTTATGAACACGTGGGGTCACTGCGCATGCGTCGACGTGGCTGAGAGCACTCGACAAATCAAACGGAGAGGTGAAAGGGTATTGCTGTGCCTGGTGTGTTCCCCCCCCCCCTTCTCTCTCACTCTCTGCGTATCCACCTCTCGCTACTTGAAACGAGCATCGAGGGCCTAGGGAGGGGGCAAGAGAATATTAGATCTATAGATATGTCTAATGGAATGAAAGTAATACAAAATTTATTATTTTTTAAATTATCGAATAGCTTAACAGTAGGCTTATACAGCTAACTTTCTTTACCGAACATAGTTTATCGTAATGTGAAAAGGCTTCCGTTTCTTTGAGGGAAATGCGACTACACTCCTCGCTATCTGGCCTTGCCTGTTCAGCCTTCCATCCACTAGTTGCGCCTGAGCGCAACAGTTACGAAAGGCCGGGTTAGAAGGCTAGTTTGTTCTTCCACGGAATTCATTGTTTATTAGCATTATTATTATTGTATTAAATGAGCTAATTGTTATTTTCTAGCACTGTCAGGATTGGGGAGAGTGTGCCCTGGTATGTTTCTAATAATATGGCAGGTCTATAGGGTACAATATTACCACCCTCAAACTGGTAGACAACAATTTGCATAAAGTATGACCATAGATATATAAATCTAGGCCTATATTAGTATGTGACTCTACAACACAGATTTCAGATTATTTTTTTTGTATATTTTCGAAATCAGTGTACCATGACCTGTTTTTTGTAAACTCATGGTAAATATATTGATCTGATCTGTTTTTTTAGCGAATCAATAGTATTCAATTACCAATTTGGTCTAATTTCTTATGTTTTTTATTTTATTTTTTAAAGCAGCAGAAGATTCTGTTAATTTATTTTAGAGTCCACATGACATTTGTGCCCTTTTTAATCGATATAACATTTGAAGCCTCTCTGAGCCCTTTTCAAGTTCTACATGACGTGAATTCTCTATGTGCATTTATGAAATTCCGCATGACATATAAAGCCCCACTGTGCCCTTTTCGAGATCTGCCTCTCTGCGACATCTTCAAGTACACATGGCATGAAAGCCTTGCTGAGCACTTTTTGAGTTTCGCATGGCATATAAAGCATGCCCATGCCCTTTTAGAATGCCACATGACATGAAAGCTTCGCCGAGCATATTAAGCAAGCCCGTGCCCTTTTAGAATGCCACATGACATGTAGAACTGAAGCCTAACTCTATCTTTTTTTTTCTGATATTTTTATAGTATGAGCTTTCAATTGAATCGCATTTTTCAAAATGATTAGTTTCCAAGATGTACCAGGCCTAGGCATAGGCAAACTAGGCAGCTGCCTAGGGCCTCGCAAAGGAAAAAAAATTTGAGAAAAAAAAAGCGAAACTTGGATTAAATGTAAATTATATCAGAGACCTATGTCTACTAGCCTAGCTCTAGTATTACTCATGGTTTAGTTACTTGTTTGACAACCTATGTTAGATGTACCTTATTCATTCCTATTCTTTTGAACCTCATACATCAAAACGCTATCGAATAGCGGAGAATGTAAATTGATGCTTTATTAAATTTCGTTAATTGTCAGCATTGATTGTTTAAACCAAATGATTGAAATATTTTATGGTGATTTTATTTTATTTTATTTGGGGCCACCAAATTCACTTTACCTAGGGCCTTGGACTACCTAAGGCCGGCCCTGGATGTACAATCTGTTTCTGGCACTCCTGTTTTCCATGATTGGTGTACTGCGCTTCTAATGTGAAATTACTTTGTATTAAAAAGCCAATCATCTAAACATCAACGCACTCGACAAGGACTTATATTATTACTTTCATTATGGATGTCCTACTTTTCGGTACACTTAAAATACTTATTAAGTACTTATAAAGTACTTATAAAATAGCCTACTTTTGAAGTACTTATAAAATAGCCTACTTTTGAAGTACTTATAAATTCTTTAAAGTCGTTATTGTTGAATGAATACCTGAGAGAGGGAGTCTAATGTAACCATTTTATTGAGCGTCTATCAAGTCTGTAGGTCTGGTCAAATATTTTTACGCTTTATTTCTCCAACTTCCCATTATTGGATCAAGCTGAAACTTTGCACCACTATTCATTGTTGATGACAACGCATGGAAAAAAAGTAATTACCAATTAGGTTATCAGTTTGTTTTAATTAATTATGTATTACATGGGAAATATATAAAATTGGATGCGGATCACCCGTGATAATAATATTAGCATAATCACACACAGTCGCACCCTAGGCCCTTCGCTAAACATTTTTAACTAACAATAGACTAATAAAAGTATAATTTTATAAGTACTTGAACGCTTGATGAGAAAACACGTCTGCTTTTTAAATTTGCTTTTGAAAATGTATCACTGAAATTTTCTTTCACATATCTCTTTCCCCCTCCCCCCAACTGGTCGAGTATGTCTTCCTGGTCGATGATGACTGCCTGGTCGCGTGTTATGTCGTTCGGTGTTTTTTTAATGGGGCGGGTTCGTACCCTGTCCGCTGCCATTTCCCGCGGTAGGTTTGGTCTGGGATGTAATTGTATTATATTTTGAAGAAACATTCGAAACATGCAAAATATTTTAATTTTTTTGGTCCACTAAAGTGATTGGACTGTAGCATGTGTTAGGCATGTTATAATCATGTTAAGTGGAAGTTGTACTTAATCGGTTGCGGCCACCAGTGACAATAATCACGCATAGTCGCACCCCGACAAACAAGAATAATTCAATTGGATCGTGCTTATTAAAGTAAGATTTACTGATAAACCAAACCGCATATCCTTTTTGGACTTATATGGCAGAGGATCTCAACCTGTGACTCGCGACCCTATTTGTGGGTCGAATGATGATTTGCCAGGGGGAGCCATAAGACCATCGGAAATATTGAACTTTCGTCAATTCTAACACATAAAACGTTACATTGTAGGAATTGTAGGCCTATTTATTTTTACAATCGGTAGTTACTATTTTGTATGTATTGTTATTTGAAGATATTATAGGCCTATATATAGATGTTGCAGACAACTGAATCAGAATTGACTTCAAACATTTTAATTGTCGCAGTATAAATATTTTTAACAGCTTAAATTAATATATAACGCAACGTTACGCCATAGCGGAATCATCTGTCAAGCCTGTCTTGACGTAATTGAAAGCGATCTGTTGGTAATAATCAATTATACGCAATCGTTCATGTTAGTGAAGATAATAGTTTCATAATGGAACATCCCATGAAAATGGATCTTAAACGATTGACCAAATTGCATTAGTTCAGGAACAAAAGTCAGATTATTGGCAGAAGATTGCATAATATATAATACAATAAAAGACATTTTACACATCTGTATTATATAAGATAAGAAGATAAACAAGAACAGAAATTATGTGGCATTTTTGTATGCAAGGTTGTACTTCAATAGTTGAAGTATGAATCGAAAGTCTAGAGCATTTTTCACGTAGATTTATGATTTGAATCTATGAAGTTGAAATAACTGTAACGTTATCAAAATAGCAAAACTCATTTTTGTTCACAAATATACCCAGTATTATAGAGGCAGGGTTAGGTATAGACATCCCTAGAGGCAGGGTTAGGTATAGACATCCCTAGAGGCAGGGTTAGGTATAGACATCCCTAGAGGCAGGGTTAGGTATAGACATCCCTAGAGGCAGGGTTAGGTATAGACATCCCTAAAGGCAGGGTTAGGTATAGACATCCCTAGAGGCAGGGTTAGGTATAGACATCCCTAGAGGCAGGGTTAGGTATAGACATCCCTAGAGGCAGGGTTAGGTATAGACATCCCTAGAGGCAGGGTTAGGTATAGACATCCCTAGAGGCAGGGTTAGGTATAGACATCCCTAGAGGCAGGGTTAGGTATAGACATCCCTAGAGGCAGGGTTAGGTATAGACATCCCTAGAGGCAGGGTTAGGTATAGACATCCCTAGAGGCAGGGTTAGGTATAGACATCCCTAGAGGCAGGGTTAGGTATAGACATCCCTAGAGGCAGGGTTAGGTATAGACATCCCTAGAGGCAGGGTTAGGTATAGACATCCCTAGAGGCAGGGTTAGGTATAGACATCCCTAGAGGCAGGGTTAGGTATAGACATTTAAATGACGATCAATTTAAAGACGAATTTCTTTTATGTGTAAGCCTCTCAAAATGAATACTACGGTGTTTGATCTCGTAAACTAGAAAAGATAGTGAAAATCCGAGATCATAATATTTTAGATCATTCAAAGTTCTGATCCAACTGCTACTTTTTTCTTTTCTGAAAGAGAAAAAATTAATTTTTAAATCACTTATGCAAACAGTTTTTTTTAATAAAATACACCACTTTTACAACTATTCACTATTAATAGTAACAAACACGGGAGGCTCCTTAGTACCACACTCACAATACACTTATGCAAATGGTTTTAGATATTTTACATGTGTAATGCTAACTTCAGGAAGTTCTGTCACATTAACTACTACATTTACTCAGAATTTTTTTTTTACTTTTTGTTAAGAGAAAAAAATCTATTTAGTATGCATATAAGTTGGACATAATTAAAAACAACAATTAATAAGTAGTTTTTCATAATATCGCGTGAACTGCAGCCAAACTATAAATGTATGGAACACATAACTAAAGGAACATTATTTTTTTCTACGGAATTTTTTTCTTGAGGATTTGAAAAAGAGTTTGACCCTTGACAAAACAATTAGATTAATTAGATATTCATTATAAAACATCAGTTAGGTAGGCCAGGTTCACATCAAACTTCCCATTCACTTTCCCCTATTTTTTTGGTCTGATGGACCTCTCGGGCATCACACAAGATCTGTCAACCTTTTTTTCTCCATTCTTCTCTGTCATTTGCCTTTGATTGAATTTCATTCTGCCTTTTTACCTGCCAGGTGAACCACTTCGGGAGCCGATGTTGAGTTTGTGTTTCCACACACAAACTTTCTTCGTAACCTTGTTTATTTTAAATTAGGTATATTAAATGTATTGAGACTGGAATACAATTAATAGTATCAAAGGAAAACGAAATTTAAAAAATATTTTTAGTTTCCAACTAGGGGATGGAAGCTCAGGACCATCACGACAGACATTGACGCTGACAACTCGACCAGGCAGACGCCCTCCCCACCCTTGTCCTCCAGCAGGACATATCGACAAGGACGTACGTAATCACCTTCACGTCTGAAGTACCGTTTGAAACTCTCAAGTCGACGTCGTAAAATCTCTGTGCGAAGTTTTTTGGACTACGACTGGCCAGTCAGTGCCCAGTTGCTAGACAGCAAGCACAGTATTCACACCTTTGCCCCTCCCCCCTCTCACACACTATCGCAGACACTTATCTATTCCCCCCCCCCTCCTACTTGAGATTTGTTTGAGAGATCGTATAATAGAAACATTCTTTTCCCACCTCCCAGGTCCAAGTCATAAAAAGGGGAGGGGGTGGGGCAACGCGTAAATTTGAATAAACCTTAAGTAACTCAATGTGTGTGTGTTTTTTTTTTGTTGTTGTTCAATCTACAAGGATACTAGGCAGAGAGGGGAGAAAGAGGGGTGTGAAAACACGCCTGAACCTGGTCATCTGTTGCATAGAAGGAAGGGTGGGAAAAGGGAAGGAACTCGTTTAGCTCGACTTCTGTTGAGGGGAGATAATTGTATACGGGACGCAAGTAGAGCGAGAAACTGCGGTGTCGTCTTTCCGAAAGCACATTATTATTAGAGTGTCGGGTACGTAAATAATTTAGGGGGGTGGCGGGGCGGGGTAGGTAGGCTACAAACGAATTGCAAGGAGGGGGGGTGGAGGGAGGAAAGGCAAAGAGAGAGAAGATAGTCCCTGTATGGTGAAAAACCGGTGACTGCCAGTTTCGTCAAAGTGATCAAGATTTATTTTTCTAAAAAGAAACTATGATCCTTTTTAGTCACGGTGGATTTCTTGTGTGCTCGCTATTTAGTCATGAGATATAGATTCCACTAAGATGTGCCAATGATTGATATATATCTACAGACTAGGCAGCAGCATAAGCGACAAGGCATACAGGTGGAGGCCTACACCACAAATTCTTTATCATCGTGTAAAACCATTGGAATGTTGCTGGGGCGCCACTGCTGACTTCATCACTACCTCACTCTCCACCGGTCCTCTGCGTTTGGTTCTCATCCGAGTGGAAGAAAGATCGAGCGATCCACCCCCATGATTTGGTCTAGTTATCTTCTCTTTTGGTCTGCCTATTCCCTGTCTATTTGGCACTGGGTCATACTGCGAATAGCTCGCCTGTTAAATGACTTTATAAAGGGACGCTACCACGTTGTGGCTTCTCTTCCTTTCTCTGTGTCTGTAATTACTACACGCTGAAATAAATTTTTTTTTTTTTTTTTTTTTTTTTTTTTTTTATTTATGAAAGTTGGAAGTTAAATGTTGACCATTATGTCGTGTCAAGTCGGATAGAATAAGTTAATTTCAATAATTAAAATAAAAAAGCCAAATAAAAATCACGGATTGAGACCAAAGCTTCTGATGGGGGACGTCGCCAACCTGAAGAAAACTTTGAAACTTACACTGTATACAGTATATCACACTATTTTTATTATTTCTCAAAAAGTTCACTAGACAATGTTTTAATGTTTTTCACACAAAACTCAAAGGCGACCTCGTCTGTTTGATGAGCAATGCATGTATAAAGGCGCGCAGTTATATTAATGTTATTGTTATTTTGTATTTCTTAGTTTATATTTGTAAATATTTAGTCGATTGTAATAATAATATGGCTTCATGTGTGCCTAGCCAAACGAGTGTGCATTATCGAATCTACACATCATCCTTGTTGTTTATAACTAATGTTAGTTAACGCACGTCACTCCTCGTATATGATTGATTCTGTGCAAGAAAGAAAGGACTGTACATTATAAAGTACCTTCCGATATCACCTCGTGCAACGTACTCAGTAGATCTTAACTAGAACAAGACTAAGTGCGTACACTATAGTTAGTACACGATACACTATGGAAGCATTATTCGATATATGTGTTCTCATTCTTTGACATTGAGCCGCAAATTATAACACTAAAATGTTGAGTGTTATGGGGCGTGTGTGTGTGTGTGTGTTTACATGGTGACGGTCAGAAGAGCTTAGCAATTGGTTGTGAATGATGCAACACAGGTGGCATTGTTGTCACTAGGTCTTATTGAGGGGAGACGACTCCAGAACGTGAGACTGAACGGTTCTGTTATTGTCGTGAGTTAGATTTTGTAAAAAAATATTATTAAAATCTACTACATTTATTTCATTTCGTTTATATTATAAATAAAGTTCTATTTAGTTTTGTTCACAAAACGGAAATTATTCAAGTTTTTGTTTTCAAGTTTATTAATTAAATATATTACGCCTACAACGGTTTAGTAGATTACTCGGTTTGATGCTATAAGTCAACGAACGGTAACAACATTGAGGCATCTTAAATATTTCAGATAAACACTTTAAATATAAAACATAGACCTGTAAATAACTTTAAACTTACATGCAGACCCAGACTTTGTCTGACAAGAAGTTTGCTTCAAAAAGTAGGAAGAAAAAACAGCATCCAAATTACTGAAAACATTATTTTCTTTAACATATATTTAAATAAGTCTTTGCCTCACCAAGGTACTAAATGTCAGTAGGTTAAGGTTTAGAGCTTTTTAAGGAATTGAACTCCACTCTATGAAGTAATTCCCCTCCGCTCCTTAACGCTGAGATTGCTAAACAAATAGTTCTATATAAAGTCTATTTATAATTAAATTATCCTGACAGGATTTGTAAGTTTTTTGTCTTTTAGTTTACTTAGAGTGGTTTTGTATGAGAGCGTTGTGGCTTGAATGATAAAGACTTTGGCTTTCGAACCTGAAGGTCTCGAGTTTGAGTCTAGGTGAAGACTGGGATTTTAAATTTCGGGAATTTTAGGAAGCCCTTGAGTACACCCAACACAAATGGGGTACTTGAAATTAGTTTTGGGGGAAATAAAAGTGTCTGGTCATTGTGCTGGTCACATGACACACTCGATAAATGTCGACCATAGAAACTGACGACTTTTACATTATCAGCCCTGTAGATCGTAAAGTCTGAAACGGTAACTTTCCTTTTTTTTTTTTAGAGTGGTATTGATAGTCTCGAACCGGATTCAAACACAGATCTCTCTCGGCAATCAACACAATACTACTCCGATGCCACCAAACGTACACGAAAATTAATCATAAATATAATTTATCGACTCTGTACAGGATGGGATAACACATGTTCTAGAAATGAGCTTGGAACTAGCGACACATACTCTTGAGGAGTGTGCGTCTTTCAAAGCTGCATACTTTATATAGAGACCCGAACAAGATATTAGCTACAGAAAACCCTATCAGAAAAGTGCAGAAAGAACTGCCTGATCTGGACACCATTGGTCAGCTAATCTCAGATATTATATGAGTTTTGAAATAAAAAGAAAGAGATGATATGTTTACTTTACAATAAACATATCGATCTATTTATCCAGCATTGTGATAGCGTTACTTTCTTTTTAAAAAAGAATGGCACATTGCCTGGCTATTTTTTTTTTTTTTATTTGTTAATCTCTGGTTACATCTAAGTCAAAGCTCTCTCCACCACCACCCGAAGAACTTTGATATTTCTTTTTTTCCCCTAAACGAAATTAGGACAAAAGGCTGTAGACACACAAGGCAACTTGACCCTTTCATTTCCATCTCGTCTAGGCCAGATTTCTACACGTTTAATGAGAAGCAACAATTTTCGACCCAACAGTCCTTCAACATTGTTTTTTTTTTTTTTGGCCAAAACATCTTTCATAGACCACTTCGAGGAAAGGAAAAGACTGCAGGAAATAGGAAGAGAGAGAGAGAGAGAGAGCGAGAGAGAGAGAGAGAGAACAATTAGAAAAAAAGATATTTGTAGGTCGCAAAGTTTGTTTGAGTTGGATGGCTGCCTGGTCGTGCGGTTTGCGCGCTAGACTGTCGTTCGGATTTATCGATGGTCGAGGGTTCAAATCCTGCCCGCTCCCATCCCCCGTCGTCCTGCGGGAGGCTTGGACTAGGAAGTAAACTATCTTCAACTCTGAAGGAACATCCGAAACATGTAACACATTTTACAAACAAACAACAATATACTTTAGTATTTCGATTTAATTTATTATAAATTTGTTCTTTTTCTGACCCGATAATGTATTGTTTAACCATCGGTTTAATAAATGCCAAGCAATAGTGCTATCTTTTAAACAAATGTGGATATTAAAGAGATTTTTTTTGTTCAAATCCGCTGGTCTCACAAGATCGTTAACAAAACAAAACATTTAAACACTAGATAAAGGTATATTTAAAGTTCAGTGTTTCTCAATCTTTTGTTTATGACGCCCACATAGACTAAAACAAATTCGTTCACACCTCCTTAGGGAGCTATGGAATCTAAGGAGGGTTTTACAAATGTAATTTTGAAAAAAGTTTTAGAAATATATTCTGGCGGCTAAAAACAATTTTTTTTTCATAGAGCGCTGGTTAAATCAAGTGTCACGTACACTGTATCTATATTTAGCCATAGTCTATATTTAGCTTGTCGGCAGAATTTTAGCTACCTCGGGAATTTTATATCACGCAGCAGGATTATGTTTTGAAATAAATATGATTGGTTTAAAGTATTAATTATTGTACTTTGAGCTGCATTTATTGGTTGGCCTTGCAGCGGAGAGATTTTGGTCACGTGATAACGCTCTAGAGCCCGGAAAGGATTCTAGATTGCGGCAGTCTTGTGTGGAACGTGTTAGATATAACATGTACGAGAGTCTAGTGTTAGAACTCAATTATATTATTGTGTGGATCAGTTATTCTATTCAAGTACATTTAACCATTGTAATTATTTGTGAATAGCTTTTCCAAGTTCTGAATTAAAGTAATTGTTTTAGACGAAGAAAAGTTTCTTCATTGAATATATAATAATATACTTAGATCGTCTTGTCAATTAGTAACTTCTAGATGATCCTCTTATCAACTGGCAACTTCTAGATGATCCTCTTATCAACTAGCAACTTCTAGATGATCATCTTATCAACTGACGATTTCTGAATCCTCGGCAATTACGATCATTGATTGTGCTTCAACGTGACATCTTGGCATAAAGTCTGATCGTAACATCTAGCACTATTGATGATCGTAACATCAAGTAAAAAGGCATGAGCGGGTGGATATAGTACTAGTAGAGATCCGCAGCAATCTGTTTGACAGGAAATTCATTCTCCTGGCATCTAGAGCTTCATTTTTTATCATAGTTTTAAAAAAAAAAAATAAAGGAGGTCAAATGAAGTCCAATAAAGAAGGTGGTCAAAACAAGACTACGAGGGAGGAGATTCAATATGTACTTACTGCGGGCAGACGTAGGTCCTCACATAATTATGTCGAATAAAAATCACGTTAGCGAAAAAAACCAAGAGAAAGAAAGAGAGAGAGTGAAAGAGAGAGAGTGAAAGAGAGAGAGAGAGTGAAAGAGAAAGAGAGAGTGAAAGAGAGAGAGAGAGAGTGAAAGAGAAAGAGAGAGTGAAAGAGAGAGAGAGAGTGAAAGAGAGAGAGAGAGAGTGAAAGAGAAAGAGAGAGTGAAAGAGAGAGAGAGAGTGAAAGAGAGAGAGAGTGAAAGAGAGAGAGAGTGAAAGAGAGAGAGTAAAAGAGAGAGAGAGAGTGAAAGAGAGAGAGAGTGAAAGAGAGAGAGAGAGTGAAAGAGAGAGAGTAAAAGAGAGAGAGAGAGAGTGAAAGAGAGAGAGAGAGTGAAAGAGAGAGAGAGTGAAACAGGGAGCAAGAAGGAGAAAGAGAACGTAAGAGAAGGAAGAGACAAATAGAGCCCCAATAAAAGAGGAGGGAGCGAAAGAGAAAGAGTGCAAGAGAGAGGAACACAAAGAGGAGGAGAGAGAGAGACCTGATAATTAAAGACAACCTACAGTGACCATTGACGGTCGAGCAGCCTGATGGTGAGTCTCCAGAACAAAATCAAATCTATTCACTTTGTTCGTCACATGCAGACGTTATCTATTAAGTTTGATTTCGTACTACTTAAAAAACAGCAAAACAACTACGACACACGGCGTCGCCACTGCACCGAGGACGATGAAACAGTAGACCACATTCTTTATGAATGCCGCGTTCTGCATGAACGACGATCGGGACAAGGATTTGATAGAGAGAGAACTGGTTCGTGTGCGGCATTAGGGCTGTCCTTGTACAAGGACAAGGCGACCTTAAAACTCACTGCCCGCTTCCTTTCACGTGCTCTAAGGATGTAATCTCAGCACCTCTCGTTACTAACGAGGTTTCTGATTCGTACCACACGACTAATAAGCCATCCATGGTTTGAAGTAAGCTTTCATGAAATGGTCAACATTATCAAAACCTTTTTTTTCCTTGATAGAGAGAGTGAGACTGTATAGTATAAATACAATAGTGTAGTGAAGTGAAAAAAATGTTGATTATTAAAGGTTTTGTGTTTTTATAAATTATAACCATAACTTCTATCGCCAAAACGGCTGCACTAAAACGGCCGCTCCAAAATGACTCCACAAAAACGGCGGCATCAAAAGGTCGCGTACCCCAAATCCCAATACACAGACATACACACATTTATTTTCTACGCTAATCGTACACACTGACAAAAAATAGAAAACAACAGCCGAATAGTCAAGTATCGATATTTTCCTTTTGACTTTATGACCTTATCGATATGCGCGACTGAACTACAAATTGTATCATTACAATTATCGATTTATAATTAAAGATTTTTTCCTCTTATTCGCTACAGGTCTTTTCACCGTAAGGAAACGAAGTCAAGGGAGAGAATGGTGGCGTACGGTTATTTGATTTGGGAAGTTTGCTTCTGGTAGTGGGCCTGTTGAATAGCAAAGATACAAAACAAAAGTAACAGAAGGCTGGGAAAACATATGTATAACAGAACATTTGTGGCCCGGGTGGTTAAAGTAATCCTTTTTTTACCTTTACTTTTACCTATCCCTGGACCGTTGGGGCACCACGTAAGATTCGTCGACCGTCCTTCTCCATTCCACTCTGTCCTTAGTCAGAACCTCTTTCAATGGCATGCCCGTCCATTCTTTTAAGCTGTTCTCCCATCGCTTTCTCTGCCTCTTCTTCTTTTTTCTGGTACTGTTCCCTGAAGGAAGGTCTTAGCGAGCTCCGAAGATCTTGTGATATGGCCATAGATTTTTAGCTTGTGTTTTTTTACGATAGTTAGCAGGTCATCATGGGGTCCAATCGTGACCTCCGTGACCTATGTCGTAGGTGCCGGTCCAATCGCTGAAGTAACCCGGTCTCTAATCTCTTGGTTTGTGATGCGGTCTTTGAAAGTGATACATAGGATCCTTCTGTAGCATTTCAATTTAATTGCTATGATACTCTTCTCTAGCTCTGCAGTCAGCGCCCAAGACTCGCAAGCAAATATAAATGTGGCCATGACCAGGGTTTAAAGTAATCACATACAGCATAATCAGAGCCACTAATTTTCATACTCAATCGGATGCATTGCCTAAGACTAGTGCTGGTATTACAAAGGCTATACTCCAAAAATGGCTACAGGACTATTGAAATTTTGAAGAAAAAGCAGAGGAAAAATTGTCATACAAAGGGCCCCATATCTCTAATAGCTGAGGGCCTTATTAGGTTTAAATCCGGTCTAGTGCTGATATTACAAAGGCTGTACCCCAAAAAATGACTACAGGCAGGGCCGGCACTAACAATTGCGAGGCCCTATACGAAACGGATTTTTCGGGGCCCTATGCGAAACGGATTGCGCGGGGCCCAGTCTGGGTAGGGATAAAAATAAGTAAGATTTTCTATTAGACAATAAATTCGTCTTTGCACTTTATATATTCTTTACTAAGTAAAAAATCACAATCAAATTAACTTTACCAGCCTTGCGTGCAGCGAAGTCATACAGTATATCATTAGAATTCAGTTTCCTATATAGATCCCGCTCAATAGCAAGAATTGTCAAATCGTTCAATCTATCTTCGAGAATTGTTATTCTCAAGTAATTCTTGAATAGTTTGAGGCAGGGGAAGCTTCTATCACAGGATGCCACAGTTACGGGTATTGTATAATATCTTTTTTTTTATATCGCGCCTAGGATTGGCGTTTTAGATATTGAATGACACCCCAAATTGACAAGGGCTTTATCAAGTTTAAATTTGGTACTGCCTTAGTAATATTTAACAGTCTATTACTACTGTTATTTTATTGGATTTGTTGAGCAGAGGAATATTTTGATTGAAGCAGTTAATCGAAACACACGTTGATGAAAGCTGAAATGTCAGGGCATATTTTTAAGGTAGATGATTTGTCGGACATATTTTTTTCATGGTAGCAGTGTTTATTCTCGGTCTTTGGTTTGCAGCTCAAACACTTAGTAGGCGTGTTATAGTTTAAACATCGAACTTTATATAAACTTAAAGAAACTTCTTCATTAAATAAAAATGAATGTGACTTTTTATTTAACAACTATACAAAGATTTTATGTAATACTGAGATCCTCGCGAGAACAGGCCTTCCCAGCATCTTTGCGGTCCTCAGGCAACGCCGCCTGCGCTGGCTCGGACATGTTCGACGGATGGAGGACAATCGCATTCCGAAAATCAATCTGTACGGGCAACTTGCGTCTAGCTAAAAAAAAACTGGTCTCTCCCACCTCCGTTACGTTGATGTGATAAAAAGGGATTTAAAACTGACAAAGCTCAACAACAACAAAACTGTAATTCAATGGATACCAACACACACTGTGTCTGTGGCGCCCTAGAAGGCAATAAGAAGGCTGACACACTCGCCAAGAGTGGGAGAACAAACTCACAATTAAATTCTGCACTCTATCCAGAAGAAATGAAGAAATTAATCGTAAATAAAATAAATGAGAAATGGACGAGCTCTCGTCCAAATCACAAGAAAGGTGATGCTTACTATAAGCTATCCCGACAAGATCAACGTCTAATCTTTCGACTTAGGACCGGACATAACAGAATGCGACAACACATGTACCGGAAGCTCAAAATTGGAAGCAGTGAGGTCTGCCCGTGTGGAGTATCACCAGAGAATGCCGACCACGAGCTTCAAAAATGCTTTCTTTACCAAGAGGCCCGTACAAGACACTGGCCCCAAATCCCCCCAATAGAAAAGAAAACTATATGGAGAGCTCCCTGATTTGGAAACCACTGCACAGTTTATCTCATGTATTGGTCTCTAGTCACCTGAACACTCCAACATAACAAAGGAGAACGAAGAAGAAGAAGAACCATAGTCGTTTCACGACTGAAGGAGGCCAATGATACAAAGATTCAACTTGAAATTAGATTATACAGCAGAGGCGTAGTGAGCAAATCATGCGCCCGGGGCAAAGTACTTTTTTGGCGCCCACTCCCCATTTACATATATAGGCGCCTCTCTGTGTGTGGCGCCCTCCTGAAGGTAGCTCCCATCATGCCCCCTTGTCCCCCCTCACTACGCCTCTGGTATACAAAACAACATAGAACTCACTATAAAAACAACGTCCTTTCTGTATCAAGTGACCTGAAAAACAAAACTTCTTGAATCTCACCCACGCAGTGGCGTAACATCCATGGCACGTGGGGCTCAAAGATCCCGGGCCCAAGACCATTAGGGGCCCACTGCGCCTGGGCCCATGACTCTTGACTAGTTGAGAGCTTTGTGGTGACACCAAAGGGAAAAAAATAAATGCACTTTTGTAAAAAACCGCTTAAAAAAAAAAGAATTTAAAAAGCTTCCTCAAAATATCCTGAGCTTTGTCCCAAAATTTATATAAACTTAAAAAACCAGTGTTCTAAGCTTTAATGTAAGGATTTGCTTTCCATCACATTTTGTGAATTGTAATGGTGGCTAACCTTAATCGTGCGTTTGAGGTGACAATCGTCTCCATATCGTCCCATTTTTTTTTCTAGTTTGTTTATAGTTATACACCTATGGGTAGTACAGGATGGGTGGGGGATGGAGAGAGTTTGGTTAAGAAGTAGGGATAGTCCCGAGTGTCACTAATTAAAATTTCGATACAGCTGCAAATTATTCAATTTTTTCAAAGCTTAATATGTCTTATATTTGTTTTGTATTTAAAGTAGGCTATGACAAATTTTATATGCCTATTCTCTCTGGGTTCTTAATTACCAAACAAATATTGATAATTTGACATTTTGTTGATTGTTTTTCTGTCTCTAGTGGTTTCAATG
The DNA here is from genome assembly GCA_030265305.1 of Biomphalaria pfeifferi. Lineage (NCBI taxonomy): Eukaryota > Metazoa > Mollusca > Gastropoda > Planorbidae > Biomphalaria > Biomphalaria pfeifferi. Next base: position 1,704,078 of record JASAOG010000093.1, read on the forward strand.
GTTAGGTATTATGTCATTGATATTAAATAATATTTCTATTACTATTTTATATTTATAGGTTAATCACTTTTCAATTGTGTATGATTTAATACTTGTGAATTATGAGAACTTACAAATAAAAACCTATTAAAAAAAAAGCCCACAAAAGAGGCAAGATGGCCCATAAAAGAGGCACATAAAGCCCAAAAAAGAGGCCTAAGGCCCAAGGATTCCTGTGATGATAAAGCTAAAATTGAATAGCGCAAATTCTGAGGTTTCCTTTAAAAAAAAAATGTTGACATCTTTTCAGTCTATGGTGATTCTAACAGTACTTCATGACCTCTCGATGTCTTGCTATAATGCTGGTACTTTAGGACATCCATTCTGTATCTTTTGTCTCAAGACAAATAAAAAGTTGATACCAAATTGGTATTATTCCGATGACGAAACATCCAAAGAAAAAGAATCAGATAGTCTTTTCTAGGTTTTCTTCATATTTGTTAGAATCAGACGTCAGAAGAATTTGCTGAACAAATACTCCAAGTAATTTTAAAAAATCATCAATTATCCTTTACTAAACTGCAAGGCTTAAGCTATGATGGTGCTTCCAACATGACTGGATACAACAATGGCATTTGGGCATTGTTTCATCAGAAGAAGCCGCTCGCGCATTTAGAAATAGATGCACTGGTTTCTTACTTTGCTACTTAAAAGGGCAGAAAAATGTTAGTAAATAAATATTCGATCTATTTACTGTTAAATAATGGACGTAGAACTAGATACTAGTTTGTATCAATGTTTCAAAGTTTTACACCTAGAAGTGTAATAGGGATGTCGATGTGTAGAATGGGAACTAGAACTCACAAAACATTTCTTTATATATTTGATTATTAAAAAGCTACTCTACTTGCATTGGAATATCATATGGTCAATGTACCGAAACATTCAGATTGCTCAATTATATTGTCATACATTGTACTTGTCTTATTGGGGGAGGGGCCCCCACTATATTCATGAACCCGGGCCCACGGGTATCCTGCTACGCCACTGCACCCACGTGACTTCAATTAACATCCATTACGACAGACCAGCTCGTGGTTTCATCAGCCAACACTACCAAAAAAAAATAAATAAATAAAACGTTCCATTTCCTCGTCGTTACCATGGAAATACAAACATTCCGAATCAAGCAATTTTGTTGGTGCATAGTTTCAGGGTAGCAGATTTGTCGAGTCATATTTATACGCAAGCACCTGGCTGCATGTGGCGTCGGAACGAGACAGCTGGAGGTCACTCACGAAGGCCGCGGGATACACATTTGAGACCAAAAGAAAATCTGCTGCCGAGGACAAACGCAGACGACGAGAAAAAATCTAAATCGACCACCTGCGGACAATGGTTATGCTTGCCGTAGTTGTGGCAAAATATGCAGGTCACAGCTGGGACTGCGCAGCCACGGGAAATACTGTATTCCTCATTAATCTTTGGACTCGAAGACAAGCCTTATCATTATTTGTCGGGGAATATATAATGGGAGATAATTTGTCAGGGACCGTTTGGAAAGATGTTATTTGAAAGATACAATCTCTTTATTGGGACTACTTTAATTGGTGGAACAATTTTGTTGAGCCACGGGAATAACATTTTGCCGTGAAATTTGAATAGCAGATAACAGAATATCATTTATTATAACCAAAATCAGATCAATTTTTTTTTTGAGAAACAAAATTCTTGATCATTTCTAAATCGTAACTTTTAAAACACGAGTAGTGAGAAGATGGCGACCTCTGCCTCCCTCTTTTTCAACCACTTTAAAGTTGGCATCATCGCCCAGCATGCCATGTTTTGGCGCCATTTTCTGCCACACTTATCTCAACGATGAACACTCTAATTTGATTAGATGACACAGCCTTTCAATCATACTTCAGATACATCACAAACAGCCCATTGGAAAATAACTGACGGGAGTGACGTGGTGGAAAATGTCGGCGATGCTCCAGGCGCGAGGCCTACAAATTGCACACGGTATTCGTTTTAAAACGAGATTGAGTTAAGCCACAAACAACGGAGCCAATTTTTAAATGATTAAATTACAAATTGCAATAGCAATAAATACACACAAACACTCAGTGTTTGTAGTAAGCATTGGCTTCAGCATGTGCCTTGAACTTGTCTAAGACTCCAATGACGTAGACAAAGGGAAACAAAGCCAAACATTATAACCAAAACTTTGACAAAATGTTAGTTGTTATGGATTGTAAGCATAATGATTGTAAATAAATTATTTTCAATAAGCTGAAAATCGTGATAAGCTAAGTCTAGATTACTAATGTACTTGAGATTTGTAATTTGTACAAATGCTCCTTCTTCCCTAATGCTATTGGAGAATGGAATGAGTTGCCTGAGCTAGCTAGGAAAACCAGTGACCTGGCAGAATTTAGGTCCTTGGTTAATATGCATGATTAAATGCATGACACGTAGGATGTAATCATCTTCTTTTTTGAAGTAGCGTCTGTATTATATAAGATAAGAAGATAATACAGGATGAAACAGGGTGGAGGACACGCACTAACCATGAGATATATCAATTGTATGAAGACCCACCAATAGTGAACAAAATAAAAAAGAACAGACTACGTTGGGCAGGTCACCTTAAAAGAATGTCAGACAACAGAGGGGCGAAAATCGTATACAGACAAAAACCAAAAGGCAGGCGACCCAAAGTCAGACCCCGAATGCGATGGATAGATGATGTGGAAGCAGATCTGAAGCAGCTTGGAGTTAGGGCGTGAAGACGAAAGGCCCAGGAGAGATCTGAATGGAAGGATGTGTTAAAGCAGGCCAGAGCCCTCCATGGGCAGTAGCGTCACTGGGATGGATGGATGGAAGAAGATAAGATTGAGAATGTAGATCATATCCCATGAATTTAAATTCAGACAGTCTTATTTCTGTCTCGTTATTTTATTAAGTATAGTCTTCTGAGTGCATTGAATTCGAAACTGTCCTCAATTTGATAGTTATCTTTATAAATATAAATTAAAGCTATATGTAAACTGCTTCTTACAGAAAAGAGTGGAGAACTTGGGTTGCAATGTCAAAGAACTCCTAAAACCAACGAATGTGTGGAATTTGGTCAAGTATGGCCAAGTACTGGAAATTGTTGACCATTTTTTTTTTTGTTATCTTGGCACCATAATATCCAACGATGCTCTACTGGATAAAGACATTAACAACAGGATAGCCAAAGCCATGGGCACCATGTTACGGTTGCAGAACAAAGTGTGGGACAATACTTTGCTGACCAACAATACCGAAGCCTTAGTCTACCGGACCTGTCTCATGAGCAATTTGCTTTAAGTTTTAAGGACGCGAAACATAGTCAACCTACTCATGAGATAGTTACATCCATTAGCATCTCCCACCGCCGACGCATAAGGCGGATCTTTACAGAATTCCCGACACCGTGCGCTAATAAGTGTTATATAAAAAAAAACAAACAATGGCTTTGAATTTTTTTTTATCAATTAATACAAGTTTTTACTAATTTACATATAATTTTTAAAATACAAAAATTTCACTGATAGATAATAAAGTTAACGTTCGTGAAAATAAACTTTAAAAAAAAAAAATTTCCTCTAAGGTAAATGCATCGCAATATTTGGACAAATATTCTCCCCTGAGTTTCAAATCTTAATTATTATTGGAGCCAGGCTAAGATAATTTCCCAAGGGACATAACTTCTGAGATCTGAGTGACTTCTGACCGTTTGAACCCGTAAACGTTTGGGAATTGATCCTCACGTAAGCAAGGGGAGGAGAAGGTATATTGATTTCCTGGACCAATAATCGATAAGTGATCCATCAATGGAACGGCTTAGAGCGTCAAAGTAAATTGAACCAAATGTTGAATATATTTCAATGGTAAAATATACCACGCATGCACTATAATACATGTATAGTTGCTGTGTAAAGTCAGTGCTGTGTTTACCTATGGGCAAAAAAAGTTATGGCTTAGGGCAACCCTATTGCTTGGACGACCCGCAAAAAAGAGCTCTAGGGATATTTTCTAATATTTTGAAGAAAAAACAAAGTTGTTGATTTCTAGGGGCCCAATAGCTTAAAAAGCTTAGGTCTTAAATCCAGTCTTCTTATAATCCTGGTATCTCAATGGAAAGTGTATAGTTGTTTATAAAGTTTCCTAGCTGATGTAATGCACTCCCCTTGCTGTACACACAGCAATAAAGACATCATGACATGTGTCCAGCACAATGATTATGTGAATTAACTTTATCTCAATAAGAGTGAGGTACAAATAACTGGGTGAAAGATTGAAAGTCCTAAATACCACCACTAAATGTCAAGGTCTAAACTGGACACCCTCGGTTCAGAAGTCAGCTAATCGCAACCACTAAGTTAAACTATAGATTTTTGACTTTGCCATACCATGTATACAACGCTAATTTTGTAAACAATAACCGGAGTTCTCAACGATACTGCATAGCCAGACACTGGACTCTCAGACCTCACAGCAATCAACCGCAATCCTCCCCCACTCTCCTGGACCTCAGATAATTCTAGTACTATCAACCCCCGCCCTAACCCTCACTTTTCCGGACCTCAGAACAATCCAGTACAAAATCAGCCCCACTCTTCCGGGCCCAAGAACAATCCAGTACTATCAGCCTTATGTGCAACAGTACTTCCCCTAAAAGAGCGAAAAAAAAACATTATTATGTAAATAAACAGTCTCCAATTTCCCGACTATTTAGCAGTTGTGTCAAACCATGCTGTACCGAATGATTGAAGCGAATCTTCGGGGATAGCCTCTAGTAGCGCAATCACCCTCCTCTCCCCTTCTCAACCTCATCACGTCTTTAGCTCACTGACTTGTAATTAGTTCGCGCCTCTGGTGTCTTGGGAATTGGGTTTGAGAACTGCCGCTCGAGTGGTTCTGGGCTCTTGCTATACGCCCCCCCTCTCTTCCTTTGTTCACTAAGAAACACAAAAGGAGCATAAGAAAAAAAAACATTTGAAAAAAAACTTGTGGTGGTGGAATGATATATTTACTACAGCCGTCTTGGGCACTTAGGTCAGTCTATGCATTAAATGTGGCCTGATCCATCCCTCCGCTCAGTCTAACCTTTTTATTTATTGAACTAACGGTAGTAACGGTAGTGTTCATGTATTAGAACAGGTCAATGGTCAACATTTTGTATGATGGTTTTGGGGTAAGAAGGTGAAGGCAGTGAGACCAAGGTTGATGGCTTGATTACCACAATGACCTCCGTCAGGTCTTTCTCATTGGACAGTATTTGATTAGGAATTGTCTCTTGGATTTCGCGTTGGCATCTCTACGACTGTACACCAAATGACGACATCTATACTCATGTAACACCAAAAAAAAAAAGGCATCTCTACGACTGTACACCAAATGACGACATCTATACTCATGTAACACCAAAAAAAGGCATCTCTACGACTGTACACCAAATGACGACATCTATACTCATGTAACACCAAAAAAAGGCATCTCTACGACTGTACACCAAATGACGACATCTATACTCATGTAACACAAATAAAAAGATATCTCTACGAATGTGCACCAAATGACGACATCCATACTCATCTAACACCAAAAGACATCTCTAGCAACAAAAAAAACACGACATCTCTACATCCGTAGCACCACATACATCTGTAGCACCAAATAACAGCATCTCTACATAAAAATTGATTCAAAAAACTTTCTACAACTGTAGCACTATTTGAAACTGTCAGGTAAAGTTGAGCCATAGGACCTTGAAACTCTAGGCCAGCAAAAGCGAACAAGAGCTCCCTCTCAACGGCCTGATTGAACAGAGTAATCTGTAAGGCAGTGGGTCTTACGAGTGTCTATTTCGACGCTGTCATTTCCAGTGACACGGTCACTATCAACTCGCGGACTAGAGACGAAGCCAAAGGTCGTGTACACCGGGAACCACTGCCATTTTCCTATCCATGCGGGACACGGACCACCGAGGAAAGGCTCCAGGATTGTTGACAAGGTTGTGGAAGCTCTTTTACAACCCCTCAAAGTGCAATGAGGATATTCTCGGACCCCTTAGGCATTCCCTCGTTCCCGACGATCGTTTCCACCCGGGCGACATTGAGACAGGGTGGCATGCTCGGGACATCTGTAGCACAAAATTTATGTGTAGTAACAAATAACAACATATGGAGTGGGAGGCCCCGTGGCTGAGCGGTAAAGTGCTTGGTATCCGAATTGGGGGTCCCGGGTTCGAATCCTGGTGAAAATTAGGATTTTTAATTTCGGGATCTTTGGGCGCCTTTTTCAGTCCACCCAGATCTAATGGGTACCTGACATTAGTTGGGGAAAGGTAACGGCGATCGGTTGTTCTTGCCACATGAAACCCTCGTTAACCGTAGGCCACAAGAACAGATGACCTTACAGTCCATGACTTTTTTTTAAATCGAGGGTTGGAGAGTCTGCGTGCACGTCTGTCCCGCATGGTTGTGCGACGTAGGTGATCATATATATATAGATATTTATTGTATTTCTTTTGGTCAGGGCTGTGTTGCCATTACGACGAGTACGAGTTTGTAATTAACTTTCGTTGTTTTTGAGTTTTGTTCTAGTTATATAATAAGTTTTTAAGAAGGTGAATATTTATACTTTTAAAATCAATAATTCATTCAATACACTTGAATTTTGCCTCATTAACTAATTACTTTAAAAAAAAATATTGAAACAAATAATATTAAAATGTGACTTCTGAACTGTAAAAAAAAAAAAGGTGTAAAAGAAAACACATCAAATCATACTGACGTACAGATCTTAATGAAATAAATGTCATACATTGACTGTAAACACGTCAGTTATTTTAGAAATAAACAACAATTATTTATAAAAACTAAAATTTGAAAGTAAAAACTTGACTTACGTTTAGACTCAGTGGCGTAACAAAGGCCGGGAATTCAAATTTAGAACAATGGCCCTGCCACTCAACCAAGAAACTAAAAGATTGAATTGGACAAAAATAATCGAGTAATTCTATACCAATTTTTTATTTTATTTTGCTTGTTATAAAGTTTATATCCACTCACTCTTTCTGTCTGGTATGCAGTTATTTCTCCCATACCCAATCTCGAATCAAGTTCAAATTTCGAACAATTATTTCTTTTACCTGACAACACACGAATCAATGAATAAAATAGATTAAATAAAAACGAATTAATTAATTAGGCACGTTCATGAACTTTTTTGTTTGGTATCGAATAAAGGGAAAAAAATATTTGACATATGTGGTGGTTTATGTTGAGTTAGTCCCCTCGAGTAGGCTTGAACCCTCGAGTAATTCAAGTCGTACTATTTTTTTTAATGCATTTAAAAAAAAGATCACGGTAACATTCATCCTGATGCCCCATCTTTCCCCTACCACTTTGGGCCTCATCCAACTGGTCTAGACAAGTCAAATGATGATAGCACATTGAGAAAGCTAAAAGCATGAAATTGCGCTAAACAAAAACAATTGGTAAAAGTGTTTCAATTACTTAGACTTAGATCCTCCCGCACTGTTCGGCGCATTTGGCAGCAAGCTGTCTTCCATGAAGGTGCGGCGCCAAGTAATACGAGGACGTCCCTGTTTGATCTTTCCTCGTATTGGCCTCCATGTCATTTCTATTCGCACATATTTATTATTGTTAGTCTAGATCTACTAAAAATTTAATCACATGACTGATCCAAACTAATTGATACAATTATACTTTATATAAGCTTTTTATGACAAATTCTGTTCTTTATTTTTTTTTTATATTTGCTTTAACATTTGAGGATTTTTATTGCTAATAACTATAAATAATATAAATGATAAATTCATTTTGCAGCTCCTACAAGTAATAGTGTCATGACATTGTTGTAAGCCTCCTTATCTCAATGACGCATCTAGGGTCCTATTAGTGACTGGACCGAGCACGATGTGCCCTTTTGCACCACGAATGGTACGCCACTGTTTTAACTGTTTAAAACATGTTTGCGTCTTACGTAACACTTAGATTTTAATCTTCTTGTGTTGCTCGGCGCATAAGCTGTTGCTTCGGAGATTGGTCACAGGCGAGTTCCACAGCCTCTAGTTGTCTCTTCAGAGATTGGTCACAGGCGAGTTTCACAGCCTCTAGTTGTCTCTTCAGACATTGGTCACAGGCGAGTTTCACAGCCTCTAGTTGTCTCTTCAGACATTGGTCACAGGCGAGTTCCACAGCCTCTAGTTGTCTCTTCAGACATTGGTCACAGGCGAGTTCCACAGCCTCTAGTTGTCTCTTCAGAGATTGGTCACAGGCGAGTTCCACAGCCTCTAGTTGTCTCTTCAGACATTGGTCACAGGCGAGTTTCACAGCCTCTAGTTGTCTCTTCAGACATTGGTCACAGGCGAGTTTCACAGCCTCTAGTTGTCTCTTCAGACATTGGTCACAGGCGAGTTCCACAGCCTCTAGTTGTCTCTTCAGACATTGGTCACAGGCGAGTTCCACAGCCTCTAGTTGTCTCTTCAGACATTGGTCACAGGCGAGTTCCACAGCCTCTAGTTGTCTCTTCAGACATTGGTCACAGGCGAGTTCCACAGCCTCTAGTTGTCTCTTCAGACATTGGTCACAGGCGAGTTCCACAGCCTCTAGTTGTCTCTTCAGACATTGGTCACAGGCGAGTTCCACAGCCTCTAGTTGTCTCTTCAGACATTGGTCACAGGCGAGTTCCACAGCCTCTAGTTGTCTCTTCAGACATTGGTCACAGGCGAGTTCCACAGTCTCTAGTTGTCTCTTCAGACATTGGTCACAGGCGAGTTCCACAGCCTCTAGTTGTCTCTTCAGAGACTGGTCACAGGCGAGTTTCACAGCCTCTAGTTGTCTCTTCAGAGATTGGTCACAGGCGAGTTCCACAGTCTCTAGTTGTCTCTTCAGACATTGGTCACAGGCGAGTTCCACAGCCTCTAGTTGTCTCTTCAGAGACTGGTCACAGGCGAGTTTCACAGCCTCTAGTTGTCTCTTCAGAGATTGGTCACAGGCGAGTTTCACAGCCTCTAGTTGTCTCTTCAGACATTGGTCACAGGCGAGTTCCACAGCCTCTAGTTGTCTCTTCAGACATTGGTCACAGGCGAGTTCCACAGCCTCTAGTTGTCTCTTCAGACATTGGTCACAGGCGAGTTCCACAGCCTCTTCACAGTTTTCGTTTTCTTATTTTCGGCCTCTATGTTATGTCTGGAAGACGCGGTGGCTGAGCGGTAAAGTGCTGAATTCCGAACTGGGGGTCCCGGGTTCGAATCCTAATGAAGACTGAGCTTTTTAATTTTTGGATCTTTGGGCACCTCTGAGACCACCCAGCTCTAATGGGTATGTAACATTGGTTGGGGAAAGTAAAGGCGATTGGTCTTTTTGCTGGCCACATGACTGACACTGCTATTAGGGGACATTTGATTGTGCATATTTGTAATTAAAGATATCTTGTTTCACTTGAGTTGTACTACTTTTTTCCTTGTATGTCTACTTCAATTAGTACAGCAAGTCAAATATTAATATTAATCAATGAAGTTTTGGAGTAGCAGACATATAATTTATAAGTCATAAAATATAATACACATTAAACTGGCCAATCATCCAGCCACAAAGAGATACATATTATGCTTCACAAATCCAATGAAATATTCTAAGTACACAATTGATACTATATCACAGACTCAACTACGCTAGACATCCTTATAGCGAAGTCCTATACCACAATACGACACATCGGCCTGGTTTAGCACCTTGCTGTGTTTGAGTCGTCCCTCGAACTGTTTCTGTATTTATAGTCCTTAAAGCCATGTCTTAATTATTCTCCAATTCTTGTCCTATCACCCAGATTCTGGTAGCACCACAATTGTCCTTACATAAATTTAAAGATCTGCCACATGTCTCACCCGTAACCCTGTGGTATCCCGTAACCCTGTGGTATCCCGTAACCCTGTGGTATCCCGTGCCCTTTTGTCCGCAAAATTACTGTTCCCATCAAGTTATCGAGTTCGTGTAAAATCATTTGTCTCTGCCTGGACGCCTTTAAGTCACTGAGTTTGCTTCATGTTGAGCAAATAATCCGTGAGAGATCGTACTATCATGATTAAGCAACTATGTAATCACACATTTGTGCCTATGGCCAACTTAAGCTTTCACTTTCAAAAGTGAATGCGATTGTTTGTCTTTTTTTTGTTTGTTTGTAACTGATGGAAGCTTCGTGGCGTACACGTCTTTTTTTAGTTACTTAGTCCGACAGGGTTTCCTATGTGTATGTTTATTGTATTTTCTTTACAGTCGTTCATCCCAGCAGAAGTAAATTTTATTTATTTGCCAAAAGAATCTTTCACGTCGCATTTTGGACTCCCAACTTGCACCAGACTGCCAACTACATCTTCCGGCGACGCCTCCTCTCCTAAAAAAAAAAAAAGTAAAGACAAAGTGTAAAGACAAAGATCTTTATGAAAACTTTTTATTACATAGACACATAACGTATTTTAGAATATTGTTATAAAAATATAATATAGAAAGACTTTAATGACAATTTTATTTTAGAACTTCCGTACTCTCGTAATTCTCGGATCTTTTCCCCCGGGGCTTGGACTGAAACACTGACTTAATTAGTGTCTTTGAAGTCGTATCTAGGGGCTAATAGAAATCTTCGCTAAAAGAACATTTTAATGGTCTAATAAAAGATTTGGGGGTGGGAGGAGGGGTTTTAAGATCGACAACGTAATTGAACAGCAATGGAAGATTTGATTGGAGTTGCTTGTTCTTGTTGGCTGCAGGCTGGTAGAACATTGACATTCTAATAGTGTTTGTCATTATTTATTGAATATATTGAGGTTAGGGTCATGGCTGGTTCACGTGCTCTGGAAGCGGATGAGGAAATATTAATAAATGCCAAAGAATATTGGTTTGCAAGATGACCTTTGTCCAAACAGTGGTCTGCGCCACGTTAGTGAATTTTGCAGGAAAGAGAAAGTGACAAAGAGAGAGAAAGAGAAAGAGAGAAAGAGAAACAGAGAAAATAAAAAAGAGAGGCTGATAGAGAGAAAGTGACGGACTGAGAGAAGGTGGTGCAGTGGAGAAATAGTAGTTTAAACACACTTGTACAAAATGTGCAACAAAATATAAATTTGAACATTTCCACCAGTTCCGTTTCCATCGTTTAGTTACACTTGACGGGATAGCTGGTCGTGTGATAAGCGATCTAGACTTTCACTCGGTGGTTTTAAATTTCCCGGGTTCGAACCCTACCGTCGTCCTGTGGGAGGTTTGGGCTAGGATGTCATTATCTTCAGAATCTGAAGTAACATCCGAAACATGTGAAAAAATTTTACTAAACATTATATGATCATTCAGACCACATTGGATTGTACGATTTCCAAACAATCGGGAGGGAAGTCAGAAACAAACCTTGTAAACAACTGGAAATGACCTACTGATAATTCCAAAAACTGACGAATACTTTTGAATGTAACATCTAACTTCTAAGTTACAAGGCCACACAAGAAATCAACCGTTGATAATATAGCTTTATCCCTAATCGTATTGATAACCTTCGAAGCCAAGCGTTGGGAGGCAAGTCCAGGAATCGCCAGAATCAAATTAGTGAAACAGAAAAATCCCGATGCCGTCAGAGAGAAATAAACTGCTGGTCTAGAATCCACTGAATGAGAATTTATTGATATGGGAATTTAATCTGACACTTTTATTTCTGTGCAATACACTGGAAAGAAAAAAAAACTGAGTTAGTTTAGGACGGGGTGGGAATTACATTGTCTGCACTGCGAAAGAAAGAAAAAAAAATTCAAAATGCTCTCTACTTGAATTAAGACAATTGTTTATTTTAAATTATCGATTATTTCAATTTCTTGTCTATCTAACTCGCCGTACCATAAAGCCACTATTGGTGTGTTTACCCCTCTTGTTTTTCAAGTCAATGGAGACAACGTAAAGTAGGTCTGACCATCTTTTTTTGTTTAAAATCTCAATAGGGTGGCTGCCTTGTGGTGAAGTAGCAATCTCGAACACTTGTTCAGGGACTGAATCTCACTCGCTTTCATACCATTCTTTCACGTAGCGCGGTTTCGGGGCCAGACTTTATTTTAATTTGTTATTGTCATTGTAGATCTATCTTTTAGATGACCTTTCCCCCCCCCCCCCCACTTGTTTGTGGTTTTTAAATAAGAAGGATTTGAGAAGAAAAGGGCGGGGCAAGGAATTTAGAATAGGAATACAAATTGCATTACTCATGAACACTGTTGTAAACTGTCGTTGACTGTTAGCACCAAACTGCTGGTAGACAACTAAACCGCTGTATGTGTATGGTTTAACTTATAAAACTTAAATGATTTGAATAAACTTCTATTGTAAAGTAACCCTATCAGACTTTGTGGTCTATAGGGCAGATGATGTAAAGGTCATCTGTTTCTGTGGCCTACGGTTAACAAACTTCTATTGTGGGCAAAACTAAATATAACTTTTATTACAATATATAAACACATTTCAATTGAGTTTATATAAGACAATAAACTATCTTATAATAAAACATACTAAACTATGCAAAAGTAACAACGATTCACTTTTCAATGTAGCCTTGAAATATAGTGAACTCTGTGGACTCCAAATATACAAATGGCACACACACACACTCACACACTGAAACTTATCCACACACACACATATATACATACATTATACATACATACATACATAAATACATACATATGTTATATATATATATATATATATATATATATATATATATATATATATATATATATATATAATCTTTGCTATCCATAAGGAAATTAATCTTTATATAACTAAACCAGCTAATATGAACAGAACTTGAAGACAACCACAGAGGCGCCATGATCATTTAAACTTCCTAGGTATCTATTCATCTGGCAGCCAAAGATGCGTGACATCTTCCCTTTCCCATTGTATGTAGCTACATAGGTCACATGACCACCTTAACTATGGTACCCCCTTTCTTTGCCACCTCCACCTCCCCCTAATATTAAAAGAGTGTTATTTCTGGCCATTTTTTTTTGGGGGGGGGGGGGGGGGGGAAACCTAAGTGCCATTTTAAGAAGAAATTGCCAGGAGTAATGCGATATTTGGGAAGCTTCATATTCACACACAGAAACGCACACGCACACATTTTACACGCGCGTAAACACGAAGGTGTCTCAGAGGTCACGGGCACAAGATTTGTTTTAGATCGGCCCATCAGCTGTATAGTGAAATAAACGTGTAGAATGTATGAGAAGAATACTTCTCCTCCCTCCTCCCCTCCCTATTTGTGTTCCCTTCCATACCCACAATCTAGTGAAGCATTCAGTAGTGCAGAAAAGTCGTCGGCTATCTTAATTTAAAAAAAAATAAATTTTTGGTATACAAAATGGGTTGGCTACTAATGGCAAAGAGTGGAGAAAATTAGTTGCACTCACCGTCACAGCTACACAAAATATGGTCAAGGATTTAAAGATGATGATTAAAACACCAAATGTGAAGTCTTTGTCTTCTCCTGAAACCAGGGCCGTCTTTAGGCATAGGCGAACTAGGCAACCTCCTAGGGCCTCCGATTGGTGGGTGCCTCACACAGAAACTCTTCAGCCTACACAAACAAAATATCCACCTGACTTTCCTCACGAGAAACACACACACAATATATATATATATATATGTATGTATATATATATATATATTCGAAATTACATACGAAATACATACACACGTGTGTGTATACATGCACTTCAAAGAATTTATTTATTTGTTTGTTTCAGGTAGAAAATAGAACGTACTAATGTTTATCAAGAGATTCACGTGACAATCAAAACAGCACAGCATCAAGACATTCAACAGACTCATCAAGCGAACGAGAAAATGCCAATTGTTGAATTAGTTTCTACAAACACCACACCATTTCAGAGTGAGTTCTATATGTTTTCTGGTAAACTCCAGCAGTAGTAGTACGTCTGGTGTAAAGTATCCTAGACTGCTGGGTCCACCCAATTTCACAGAGTCCACCTACACATTGAATTAGTTGTAGCCCCCCCCCCCCATCAATCTGTTTTGTAATTTTAAATTCGTATCTTTTCAATAAATAATAGGAAATTGTTTTTAAGTCTGGTTCGTTTAATCCTATTAAGACAATGCCTTTCTAGACGTTTAATTCATAAGACATATGGTCTTGAGCCCGTCTCAATCGAAAAAAGACTTCTGTCTATCTATCTATCTATCTATCTATCTATCTATCTATCTATCTATCTATCTATCTATCTATCTATCTATCTATCTATCTATCTATCTATCTATCTATTTTCTACCATTGTTTCATTTTGTTTTGGACGACATTAAAACCTTCACGTATATTACGATGTTGGTGATATAACTATAATTATACAAAACTTAAATCCCAAATGTAATGGGAAAATTTTGTTGATCTTTACATAAAATGAATACAAACACACATACAAAAACATAGCTATGTATCCTTCTTTTCAAAGGCACAATAAAATGAACATATACAATGTGTCTAAGGAAAATTTCGCGCCAAAACGTCCTGCCTATATTTGGCCTAACTAACTGCTAGCTGATCTGTCCATTCCCATACGCTAGTCCAGCACTGTACACGTGTAAGTGACGTCAGTTTTCCTCCCAGGTTTCCTCCCGCTGAGAGGGCTACTCAGTGTTTCTACATTTCAAACTACTCACCCCAAATACAACATGACACCCTCTGTCTTTCCAAGAAGGTTATTTTGACATGAGTTCGTCTGCTGTTTTGTGGTAAACAGTTTTTATCATAAATATCTTTCAAAAACTGAAAAAAAAAACCCATCTTTTACGTAACTGAAATATGACTAAATAAGATGAGAAACATAAAGCTTAGATCTATTTAATAGCTATTTGCTAAGGGGTGTATAATCGAGTTGTTACTGGGTGTCTCCAGTTCAAAGACAGGAATTTTGAAGTTTGGACTTTTACTTCCTACGCCCCCACCTTAAGAAAACAGAAACGGCACTTTTTGTCTGTTAAATAAAACAGGATCACAACTGGGCCCCACGATGACCTGCTAACCAATGTCGAAAAACACAAAATGCAATTTTATGATCACATCACAAGGTCCTCGCAAAGAGCTTCCTTCATGGAAGGGAACAGCACCAGGAAAGAAGAAGACGCAGAAAGGAAAAGCGATGTGGAGATAACATAAAAGAATGAGAGGCAAAAGACAAAGCTTTTAGCACAAACTCATTTTTTAGTTGGCACCAATGATCGTTCAATATGGCTTCCTAGACATTATTTAACTTGTCTATTAATGGACCTCATTCCCCAATCGTAAACAAACAACATTTAGCCAAGTGATAATATTGATAAAACAATGAAAAAAAAAACTGTAACGTGACAGCCGGCTGTGCGTATTACGTAATTTGTATAGAAGAGATAGAGAATCACGTGGCTAAATGTTGTTTGTTTACGATTGGTGAATGAGGTCCATTTTCAAAAGTTTCAAAAGTTTTTCTTTCAGCTTCCCAGATAGCGCAGCCACGAACCACCGGATCGTTTTCTTGTCTTTTACCATGGCATTATATTTTTAGCGGCCCCCGAAAGGAGAAAAGACGCTATTAGTTTTGTGTTGAATGTCCGTCCGTCAGTCCGTCCCGTTTAAATCTCGTAAGCTAGAAAAGATAGTGAAAATCCGATATCATAATATTTTAGACCATTCAAAGTTTTAATGCAACGGCTTCTTTTTTCTTTTCTAAAAGCGAAAAATCTATTTTTTTAATCACCTATGCAAGCAGTTTATCCATAAAAATACACCATTTTGACATTCACTGTTAATAGTAACAAACACGGGAGGCTCTTTAGTAGGGGAGAAAACAATGTACCACATTTCTAACACATTTATGTAAACTGTTTTAGAATTATTGTCAAAAAATATTTTTTTTTACATTTTTATTGCTAAGTTAACTAAGTTCTCTTATACTAACTACTACATTTGCTAAAAAAAAATGCTTACTTTCTATAAGACATCAGTTAGGCCTGGTTCACATCTAAATTCACATTCACTTTCAACTATCCTTTGGTCTGCTGGACCGCTGGGGCACATTACACGATCTGTCAACCTTCTTTCTCCATTCTTCTCTGTTATTTGTCTTTGATAGAATTTCATTCTGATGTTCTTTCTGAAAATATTGAAACCTATCTTTTTTACCTGCCTGGGGGCCGATTTTGGGTTTGTGTTTCCACACAAACTGCCTTTGTAACCTTGATTAGTTTTAAGAATGTAAACCTGACCTTAAAAATCGAAGCATAAACAAAATGTCTTTAAAATTATTCTGAAATCCCTAATTTAATGATGCTAGTATTGTAAGCATTATTGTTCCGACTGTTGTATAATGCTTAATAAGCCTTGAGGTTTTTGGCCATATACCCCCAAATCCCAATCTCCCTTCGGTTTCTCCCTAACAGATGCATGACTGGATTTTTTCTTCATTAGGGAATGGACTTCTCAAATGGATAAATCGATAAAACCGCAAAGATTTTAACAACTTCCGGTGCACATTTTTCCCCGTCTCTGCCAATTACGCATGCGCTGTCGTCATCAGGCGGCTGCTACGACTTCCGGATTAATATCACGAAATGTTTTTCAGACTTGCTCAGCACCTGTAGAAATTTGCAGCCAAATTTAGAGATATCTTCTTTTTTTTTCCCTCATTGAAATCGAGATATTGGAACGAGGCGTCTGGTTAATGTTGATAAGGGTTTGTTGCTGGTAAAAGCCTCGAAGCTATAATGGTATTGGCATTAGGTGGCAAGGGTTTGCTGCACTGCCTCATCGTGGTGCCCGGGTGGAAACGGTCTTAGGAGGAGATGACTAGGCCAAATGGGCAGCAAAACAAGGCACCCGCGGGAGTGCCTAAAAGGGTGCAAGAGCATCCTCATTGCACTCTGCGGGGATGAAAAGGATCTCCCGAAGCGATCCGACAACTTCCAGGCGCCGTCCCTCAAGGGACCGTTACATAAATGGAGTGTCCCGCACGGTTAGCCTGGTATAGTATATGAATACGACCGGGGTACTAGTGGTGCGGCCTTCGGCCTCGTCTCTAGTCCGCGAGCCCGAAGTGTCCGTGTCCATTGGAAGTGAAATCAAACTCTAAGTATAACCTCGAGTCTCACCCCCCGAGGGACAGGGTAGCGAGATGGAGGAACTCGCAGCCCATTCAGGCTGGTGAAAGGGAGCTTGTGTTGGCTATTGCTGGCCTTTGTGTTCCAAGTGCGACGCACAACACTATACAATTTCAGATGGTGGAGAAATTAAAGCCGGTTAGTCATTATGCTGGCGACATGACACCATGGTTAACCGTCAGTCTTATAATCAGATGATTTTACATCCTCTACCCCATAGCTCACAATGTCTGAGATGGAACTTAATCATTTTTTTTCTTTGCTTCTTACAACCTATGGACTTGTTGTTGCTAAATGTATCATAGAAACTTGTTGTTGCTACATGTACCCTAGAAGTTTGCTATTTCTACATGTATCCTAGATTCTTGATGCTGCTATATTTATTCACTGAAGCGTGTTGTTGGTACATCTACATCAAGATGCTTGCTGTTTCTATATATATCACAGAAGCTTGCTGTTGCAATTTGTACTATTGCAATTTATTATTGCCGACATGTCATCCGGTTCAATGAGTCATTTTCTAAGAGAAACTTTCTTTTTTGAAAATGTGTTGTTGTATTTCTTTTACAATTCCTTTTTTAACTTACGAATTAATGGGTGGAACCTGAAACCTGGAACCTAGATGGGTGGAACCTGGAACCTGGCTGGGGGGAACCTGGAAAATGGCTGGGTGGAGCCTGGAACCTGGCTGGGTGGACACGGATTTCTAAAACAGCTCTAACGATCTTCTAAGAAAATTGACATTTTCTTATATATTTGGGGAGTAAACTCTGGTTTGACCGATATAATTTTTCAAAATCATCTAAAAAATAAACTAGGTCTATTTTGAACATCGGGAATTCCCGCATGTTTACAGCAAAGAGTTATATAAATAATAGATAGACGTCCTGAAAATGTGTCGCATGTTTGTAGAATTCATTAACTGTAATACTAAATTTAACTTGCGGCAACGTACATTTGTAAATAATACTTATAAAATGTTTCAATTCACGATATCAATGATATATCTTAAACTAGTCCCATCAATGTTTTTAACGCTAACTAGATTCAGTATTCAAGTCTGGATCTACATCACCAAACTAGAATCTTCTATACTCTCGAGTAGATTGATACATGGGCGTAAACCAGGATTTTTTTCTCGGTGGCTGACGGGAAAGGGGTAGTGTAAAAATGTTTCCTTTTTCTTCTAAATTAATAAAACATAAGTTATTGAGAGCAAAAGTAATACTCTTACAATAGTCATCTGCTACAGAAAGAAAGAATTGGCTTTAATTTTTTTTTACATGTTTTTGAAACTCAAAACAAAGAACTGGCTACCTCCATTGTTACTCAACACTCAAAGGTGAGTAAAGTCTTTCTTAGTTTAAAGCAGTTTATCAGCTTGGTATCATATCAATTTCCCCCCCCCCCCCCCCACCCAAAGTGTCACCCAAGTCGATCCTCCGCCCAAGCTACGCCATTGACTATTAGCATTAGCATTAGTGTTCATAGTTTAATTTCGGCTGTATGCTAGAATGATTGTCATTGGATTTGAAGGTCCGCGGTTCGTCTCCCGGAATAGGAAGTTTTGTGGAAGCTTTAGAACTATCGCCACATTTTCCTTATCCTCAAAGTCTTAGCCATTTATTTTAGTCTTTTTTTTAATGTGTTTAGAAAACGTATTCATGTCTTTTTCTTTTTACAATATATCATGTGTGTATTATGCATTTATAATTATTACATATGAAGTGAAGTTCTGTAATGATACAATACATTTCATTTTAATTGTATTAATAACTATTTTTAACGTATCTAATTAGTAATTATACACATACTGCTACTAATTGATAGCAATATGATCAAAGACATGTTTCTAGATTAGAAAAAAATCTAATGACAGGTGCTTTGTAAATTCTTTTTTTAAGCCAAAACAATTCTCAAAGTAGACCTACATATTCTCTATAAACTTGTCAATAATTCGTCGTTCTAATAATTCTTTCATTACCCCCATCCTACAGTTTGTTTTATTTTCCCTAAGGTCTGTCATATCTACATTTGATCTCCTGTTGACACGGGTGGCACTGTATTCAAATCATTTTTGTTTTTTTTCTTAATCTAACAACTCCCCCGCCAGGCCCCCCCCCCCCCCACCACTAATACATAACGTTTCTACGTTATCTGGAGTTATCTCCCCAGCAGTCACTGCGCAGAACCCAGCCACCCACTCAGTCTGCTTGGGGGTTATCTTAATCTGTTGTCACAGAGTGTGACAGTGACAGTTTCTCTTTTCTGCCTTCTGTATCTTCGGGGTTGGCTACTATTGCTACCGGTGCTTGTTCCAGCCCTGGAGATACGAAAGTAAATATTGAGTAAACTAGCCAGCATCTAGGAAATCTGCAACTGAGGGGGGGGGGGGGGGGAAATATCTCTAGCTTTCTTTATTATAACTTACTAGCCTGAAAATGTTTTGTAAACAAACAACAACAAAAAAAAAAAATCTATCTAAGGGGAAAAACTCCGCACTCTTTCTCTCCTAATTGACGATGCCAACGTTGATTTGACCCCCATTAAACAAAATTGATTTTGAATTTATAAACTTTAATTTGTGCTATGTAAAAAGAGCATGCATTCTCCTATAATTCAATACCAAGTATAACATTTTCTGATATCAAACACAAAAGTTATTGAAGTTTAACCATCAGAGGATAATGAAATACAAATGAGCAAAATGAATACTACTATCGAAACAAAGCAAAATAATTACGGAAAGAAAGAGTTAAAACTATAACTTTAAAAAAAATATGAAAATATTTCTCTTATTCTATATCAAAAAAATTGTTATTACCAATAATTATTTTACTAATTGATTATTTTTTGTAGAAATTGATTCTTAGTTTTTTTTATGTACAATAAATAATTGAAAAGTTTCAGCTTGATTCGAGATTGGGTGTGGGGGAAATAACGTTCAATTATCTAAGGAGATGAAACCCTATATATTTAGCCGTATCTGTAAATACTGAAGGATTAAGTTCCCATGTTGGTATCAAACAAAATACAAAAAGACATAAACTACAATTAATAACATAAAATATTGAACCGTAATTTATAAATACAAAACACAATGCAACACAAAACTCAGAAAGACGCAAAAATAAAGGCACATATCTTATTTCGTTTGCTAAGACAAAGCCGTTTAAGTGCTTCTTCTTCCCTAGTGTTATTAGAACATGGAAAGGGTTGTCTGAATCAGCCAAGAAAACCAATGTCGTATCAGTTTTAGGTTTCTTATTAACACTGACGACCAAATTGACACACTGGTAGGCTTAACACATAATGATCATCTCATGTGAAGGAACTTCTGTAATTGCAATTTGAGCTCTTGACTAACACGATGACAGTCAGAAAGCACACCACACGACCAGGCAGCCATTCAACATGGCATATGGGGTGCACCCATGATAGGCTAATTAGTCTGACCTAAATTTTACGGTTACTAAAGCCCTCCATGATACCTTAAAAGCATCGTTTATAGACCAGATACTGAAGTCCTTCAAAGAGCGGGTCTGCAAAGCATCCATACAATCCTGATGCAGTCCCAGCTGCGATGGGCAGGACACATCTGCAGAATGGAAGACCGCCGCATCCCTAAACGACTCCTATATGGCCAATTAAGAGAAGGAAAGCGCTCGCAAGGCGGGAAAAAAAACGCTTCAGGGACACCCTCAAAGCTTCTCTGAAGGCGTTCAGCATAGACCCAGCCACCTGGGAGACAGAGGCACATGAAAGAGCATCATGGCGTCGCGTTGTGAAAACTGACGCACAGGCTGCTGAGGAAAAGAGAACAACGCTGGCAGAAGAAAAACGCCAGAGAAGAAAAGCAAGGCCAATGGCACTAGCTCCAGCTGGAATAACATGCCTATTGTGCAGCCGATCATTCCGGGCTCACATAGGTCTCACCAGCCACACGAGGAGGCCCAAAACTCCAGTGCAAGGCCCTCAGTCCCCTGGATGACAAAAGTGGTCATCATCGAACCACGATGGACGAACTATTATATAGACCCTCTGTTTCATTTGTATTTCTATCACAAAATAATCAACATCAGCAAAGAAATAGACAGCTCTTCTTTGGTTCTAATAGCTTCAATAGAAAAACGAATGGTAAATCTAAAGCATATAAATCGTACATTTTTCTGTAAAGCAAATCTAGTCTACAGTTGTCGAAAAATACCTCGAACAATGCTTTGTAATGAAAATGAAATATAGTTCTAAATACTGATGTCTTGTGGAAAATACCCAGCCACGGTACCGCTGAATGTAGTCAGCGTGTACTGACAAAGGTTGTTAACTGGTGAGCTACCTTCTGCTCCTATCAACTCACTTTTATCTTCAGTTACTTTACCAGAGGTTCTCAGTCCGTGACATGATATCACTGCTCTGAGTTTTAAAAAAATTTAAATCTCAGAATGTCATTATTAACAAAAATAACTAACGAATAACTGTATTAATTAGTGTTGTAAAAAAATAGAACGAAATAGTTATTTTCTTTTTCATACCTTGGCAGTGACTAAAAGCTTAAGTCAGTTGGAGCGCATGAATACAAGACCAAAACTGGATCTAAAGTCAGTTGGAGCGCATGAATACAAGACAAAAACTGGATCTAAAGTTAGTTGGAGCGCATGAATACAAGACCAAAACTGGATCTAAAGTCAGTTGAAGCGCATGAATACAAGACAAAAACTGGATCTAAAGTCAGTTGAAGCGCATGGATACAAGACCAAAACTGGATCTAAAGTCAGTTGAAGCGCATGAATACAAGACAAAAACTGGATCTAAAGTCAGTTGAAGCGCATGGATACAAGACCAAAACTGGATCTAAAGTCAGTTGGAGCGCATGAATACAAGACCAAAACTGGATCTAAAGTCAGTTGAAGCGCATGAATACAAGACAAAAACTGGATCTAAAGTCAGTTGAAGCGCATGGATACAAGACCAAAACTGGATCTAAAGTCAGTTGAAGCGCATGGATACAAGACTTGAACAGGGAAAGGAAAAGAAAGTGTGCATAAATCATTATGTACATTATCTATCTATCTATCTATCTATCTATCTATCTATCTATCTATCTATCTATCTATCTATCTATCTATCTATCTATCTATCTATCTATCTATCTATCTATCTATCTATCTATCTATCGTCAATTCGTTGAATTGCGGAAATAATAACTAAACGCAACAATAATGAATGTAGCCCTAAAGTTGTAGAGAATAAGGCTAACAACACAAACGCGAGAATCACTGAGGTAGATTTTTTTTTTGTCTTTTTTTTTTAAACGTAGATTTTAGTTTCCCAAAATAACATCGGAATCTCAAGACAGTAAGAGTCAATTTCACGTGAGTGTGTTAAGTTGTTTTGGCATGTGTGTTTGTGGGTGTGTGTTGGCTGTTTATTCACGTGTATTTGAATGTGTGGAAACCCCAGCAGAGAGATAGATTTATATATTTACTTTATCGCTCTCATAAATCTTATCGGAATCACCAAACTCCAACTTCACCTCTGACCCCTTTCTTTCCCATAGCATAGTATTAGAAATAGAATCATCTCTATTTATGAATTGAGTTCTTGCACTTTGATTAGTGAAAGTAATCTGCTCTTCAGTTTTGATCTTCATAATTGGAGATTCTTTGATCATCGCGTGTTAGACGACTAGCCGGTGTATGAGGGAATACATTAATTATGGCCCGAGTACGAGGAAATTTCATAAATGGTGGCAAATCTTTTTGGTGTATCTGATCTACAAAATACAAAGAAGCATTGATAAAGTGTGGTGTCTGAGTGGTAAAGCGCTTGGCTTCCGAATCATGGGGTTCGAATCCTTGTGAAAACATGGATTTTTGAAGTTTCGGGAACTTTAGGGAGCCTCTGAGTCCATCCAACTTTAATTGGGTTACCTAATGTTAGGCGGCTGGTAAATGTGCTGATCATACGACAACTACCTCATTAACCATTTACATTAGCTAAGTTTGACACACATCTAAATCCAATCCACTAGAATAGTAATACACAAACTAAGGCCCGCAGGCCGCGGGTAATGTCCAGCTAGTATATATATTTGTATATATATATAGATATAAATATTATGACACCAACGTAATGGAATCAGCCTGTGAGGGAGGAAAAAAGTCTCGTTTATATGTTCCAATGAAAGGAGACAACATTAGAAAGAATCCGTTAAAAACTTTTTTTTTTGGCTTTATCATCTATTTTTTATTTAGCTGTAACATCATTAGCAGGGACGCCCCGTCAATCCCTCATGCAAATGAAAATTTAAAAAATATAAATATCGTGATTAAATTAAAGTAAAATTATTGTAATGTGTATGTAATGTGTATGTAATGTGTATAATGTAATGTGTATAATGTAATGTGTATATGTAATGTGTATATGTAATGTGTATATGTAATGTGTATATGTAATGTGTATGTAATGTGTATATGTAATGTGTATGTAATGTGTATGTAATGCGTATGTAATGTGTATGTAATGTGTATGTAATGTGTATACAATCGAATGATTTTCCTCTTGTAATGCTACAATTTAAATCTAGAACATATGGTCGATATACATTCATGGCCGGTCTTAGGCCACTGCAAGCTATGCGGCAGCAGTGGGCCCCGCACTTTCATAGGTCCCGCGCGCATTCTAGGTGTAAATTATTAAGTCAAACCATTTTAACTTATTATTAATTCTCCTGAAATTGCAAAATATACGAAAAAGTCATGAAAATCTGAAATTATTAAAATCTTCTGAAACCTCATGAAAATCTCCTTAAAAAAGAGACAAAATTGTCATTTCAGGGTGTCATTCAATATGGATAACATCAACCCTACTCGCGATGAAAAAAAAACGTCATTGTCAGCTTGCATTGAATAAAAATGTAATAATAGGGCGAATTTTAACCAAAACAGTAAGTTCAACTACTTAATTTGCTTTAATAGCAACTGGCATATAAATATATATCTAAATCTATCTCGACATCTTCAAAAAAATCAAAGCGATATTTTGCTAGTCGATATCTAAAAGGCAGAATGTGTATCGGCTTTTTGTTGGATCTATCTACTGTAAATGGCTCGTAAAGTTAATTTAATAGTGATTTTGTACTTAGTAAAAGTAAAGTATATATAAAAAGGGAAAGACGAATTTAATTATCAATAGAAAATCTTAATTTTCACTTATTAACCTTATCCCTACCCTAATGGGCCCTGCGCAATCCGTTTCGCATAGGGACCTGTAATCTGTAGGACCGGCCGTGCAAACAATGTAACAATGTGACCATGCAGCTTGCTTAATCTCAATCTCAATGGCACTATGTCTGTTTGAATTGCACATTTCCATTTTGTTTTTTTACATAGGATTTAAGAGAGATTTAAATTCCATTACCTGGGTCTCAGGTCAGACATGAAGTGTGTGAGTTCTCTGCCGCTCACCCTCCGCCATGCCCCACACAGTTGATCCTACACTTTGGTGGTACCTTATATCTGTCTGTCTCTTCTATCTTCCTCGATTCATATAACGTTTTAAATCTTGAGATAGGGGAGAACTTAGTACAGATCTCATCTTAAGGCAAGACTCAGCCTCAGTCAAGGTCACAAGGGAAAGGATGGGTGACCATAGACCCTCCCTCTTCATCTGTTTGTTTGTCTTTGTTTCTGCAGGAGATTAAATGTTCAGTGCTTTCCGATAGAATGAATAGAAAAACCTACAGCTTAAATATATTTTTTGAACGCTCTGTATGTCTATGGATCTATCAGTGTAACGAAAAAAACAAACAAATTGAATTTAAAAATATGAATTACACCTAAAGCGAGGTAGATACACAACGAAAAAAAAACATTGATGAAATGAGCGAAACTATTATAAACGGAAACGAAAAAGAATCTGTAATCAGTAAAGTTCCCGTGGTCCCTGGTTCTAGAATACGATGATGCTTTCCTGCAAATATTCTTAAATCTGTTGAGTCGTTGGTGCCCCACACATGATCTGTCGACTGTCTTTCTCCATTCCTCTCTGGTTTTTTTGTGTCTTGAATAGAATCTTTTTGCTCTTTTTGCCTGTTCTTATTTTTCCTGGTACTGTAGCTTGAAGGAAGGTCTTTGTGTGACGCATCCCTTCCGTTTAGGTGTGTGTGTGTGTGTGTTTCCTAAGTGATATAGAAAAGGCTTATTTATTGTTAGTTGTAGAGAGAGAGGGAGAGAGCTTTAGTTTTATGCTTGTCATGTAGAAACACTTTAGGGACATCCTCAAAGCTTCTCTGAAAGCCTTCAGCATCGACCCAGCCACCTGGGAAACAGAAGCACATGACAGAGCATCAAGGCGTCACGCTGTAAAAACTGGTGCACAAAGAGAAAGAGCGCTGCAGAAGAAAAACGCCAGTGGAAAAAAGCAAGGCCAATGAAACTAGCTCCAGATGGAATAGCCTGTCCAGTGTGTAGCCAAGCATTCGAGGCCCGCATAGGTTTCACCAGCCACATGAGGAGGCCCAAAACCCCAGTGCAAAGCCCTCAGCCCCCAGGATGACAAAAGTGGTCATCATCGAACCACGATGGACGAACAGTAATTTCAAGTTTAATAAGTCAAAATATAAAACGGAAACGAAAAAGAATCTATAATCAGTAAAGTTCCCGTGGTCCCTGGTTCTAGAATACGATGATGCTTTCCTGCAAATATTCTTAAATCTGTTGAGTCGTTGGTGCCCCACACATGATCTGTCGACTGTCTTTCTTCATTCCTCTCTGGTTTTTTTTATGTCTATAAATCGTTCCTGAGGAGCACTTGATTGTTCGTGAGTAAAATCATATTTAAACCTAAGTTGTTTATGTATTTGTCAAAGAAAGAAATAGGTCACAACACTCCAGGCTTGTGGACAATATTGGAACAGCGATGTGCTTTTCACACATGACATAACCAGTGGACATTTACTTGGCATACATCAAAGCGCACATTAATCACAGCGCGAGACTGCACTGGTGAATAGATTCAATATTTTTCACTTTACGACCAGGTCCGTGGACGGGTTCAAACCTCAGCACTCCCCACCTCCTCCGTTTTCAATTCTCCTGATGTTTTTTTTTTTCCCTTCTTCCAGACGTCATTCCGTGCCGATTCTATGACATACACAATTGGATTGGACCAAAGTGAACAATACATCAATTGCACAATTTTCTTGGCGGGAGAAAAAAAAAAAAGATTAGAATGCTGGAAGTCAATTCTTTAGAACTGCAGTTTCGAATTCAAGCCTGGTTGAAAAGTCATTATGTATTGGTCGTGCAGAAATAAAGAGAGGCTGAAGAAAGTAAATTACTTTGAATGTGACACTTTGATTGTGGTCATGTGACATTCCGAATGTTGTCACGTGACTCATTCAGGTAATTAAATATTTATTTGAGTCGGACAACCTTAAATGTTGATTACGACTATTTTATCATACATAGTATGTAAATTTTATGTTTGAATTGGCATAAACATTTATATTGTATCGCTTGGAGACTTTCTTGTACAGGTCACCCATGTATATAGCATAAACCACCCTCAGGCAAAGCAGCCTGCTTTAATTTTGTCATGTCCGCCAAATGGAGGACGAACACACTCCCAAAGTTATGCTTTATGGACACAAGAAAAAATGGTCGCCCTCACCTTCGTTGCGTAATGTAATCAAACGGGACCTTAAAACAATGGATGTTGACTATAGGAATACCTTGACCGCACCGTCTGGACATCGATGTTGACTATGGGAATACCTGGACAGCACCGTCTGGACATCGATGTTGACTGTGGGAATACCTGGACCGCACCGTCTGGGCATCGATGTTGACTATGGGAATACATAGCCTTGGACAGAACCGCCTGGGCATCGATGTTGACTATGGGAATACATAGCCTTGGACAGAACCGCCTGGGCATCGATGTTGACTATGGGAATACATAGCCTTAGACAGCACCGCCTGGACATCGATGTTGACTATGGGAATACATAGCCTTGGACAGCACCGAGTGGAACGAGATGGTGACAAAGAAAGCTTTCCTAGAGTGAAGTGGTAATACATAGCCTTGGACAGAACCGAGTGGAGAGAGATTGTGACAAAGAAACCTCCCCAGAGTGAAGTGGTAATACATAGCCTTGGACAGCACCGAGTGGAGAGAGATTGTGACAAAGAAACCTCCCTAGAGTGAAGTGGTAATACATAGCCTTGGACAGAACCGAGTGGAGAGAGATTGTGACAAAGAAAGCTCCCTAGAGTGACGTGGTAATACATAGCCTTGGACAGCACCGTCTGGACATCGATGTTGACTATGGAAAAATACATAGCCTTGGACAGCACTGAGAGGAGAGAGATTGTGACAAAGAAAGCTCCCTAGAGTGACTTGGTAATACATAGCCTTGGACAGCACCGTCTTGACATCGATGTTGACTATGGGAATACATAGCCTTGGACAGCACCGTCTGGACAACGATGTTGACTATGGGAATACATAGCCTTGGACAGCACTGAGAGGAGAGAGATTGTGACAAAGAAAGCTCCCAAGAGTGAGGTGGTAATGACCTCAGCCGAGACCAATCGTTCTAGAAGACCTCAACACCGACCTGCAATGTCACTATCAGTGGGACGTTTACACCAATAGCTTGTTGCCACGTCACAGGTTGTGACGTCGCATGTCATTGTTGAGATCTTCTATGCCTTAGCCTCGGAAGAAAAGCGAGTCCAGCGAAAAATGGCTGGTTCCTCTACCATCATAACTAAATACAGCCTTCACGTGGCTTATAGACCGAAATGTCCATAACAGGGATCTACAGACTACAGTCACATGAAGAAGTATTTCACGAGATGAAGGAGGCCAGTGACTCACTTACACTAATATCTAAGTCTGTCTATTGCCATGTTTCGTTGTTTGCTACCCTTATTACTATTCAACTCATTCTTCGATTAAATAAAATACACTATAAAACAATGGCTCTCTTCAAAGTAGGGCTCCACAGTCACATGAAAAAGTGTTTTACGAGATGAACCATAGTCGTTCTACGACTGAAAGAGGCCAACAAAAAAAAAAACAACAAATGCATTTTTTCTCCTATCGTGGGTCACTAAAAAACTCAAATCTAGATTGAGCACGAAAATAAAGATATTGATTCGATTTAGTCCATAGACATAAATAAATATAGACTGGCCGAAGGAAGTTACTTCATGTAACTTGAAAACACGAATATCTATTGTATTCGGATTTCCGAATTATGAAAAATGGCATGATCTTCAGTCTTAGAGATTAAAAAAAAACACTAGTGAAAATAATGTAATACTTATGTAGGTTATGGCTAAAAAAAGATATGAATACTTAACTTTTATACTGCTCATAAATGCTGTATAATAAAGTACACAAATTGCAAGACATGACTTTTCATTTCATAAAACTCTTTAATCGGCCAGTCTATATTTATTTAAATTTAAATCTATGATTTAGTCTAAGTTTTTTGTTTTTTTTGAGAATATACTGATTGTTTCGTTGCTTCTTTGGGCTACATTTTTAGAAACAATGTTTTTATGTGTTCGATAATAGGCCTACTTTCCATCGTTTTAAATAAAACTAAATCTAAATCTATAGTCCTTCAATTTGATCACAAACTTATATGGCCTAGACAGCTACAGTGAGTCATTACATTTACTAATTCAAATTCTACATGGAAAACAAATAACGAGCTTCTGTTTGTAAATCTTAGGACTTATGGAATCTTTGATATCACTTCATTATTTCGTCTAAAAAATTAAATAAATCTTTTTTTTTTTTTTAAAAAAAAAAGCTTATCTAAGGAGACGAACCGCAAAAATCACTGTCATATATCTTAATACTGTAGAATAAGCTCCCTTTTTCTATATAAAATAATTCATTAATAACCACTAATTGATTAACTAGTTGTTGTTTTTTTCTGATTCACGTACTACTATGGATAATTATATAAAAATTTCAACTTGATCCCAAAATGAGAACTGGAATAAAAAAAAAGTTTACTTAACCGACTTTACGTAATAAGGGGAATAGCTCCACATTTACTGCCACATCTCTCAATAAGTACCATTTGTTTCCCTTTTTTCATACCACGCAAAAGAGATACTTATCAATAATGAATTAATTGGTTATTATTATTTTTTGTTCGTGTCTTGTCAGGTACAAGAAATAATTGTGTACAGTTTCATCTTGATCAGAGAATGGGGTGTGGGAGAAATAACGTGTTAAAAGGTTGTACCAGTCAGACACTGAGTTGATTTGTAACAAATATTTTTTTTTTTTTCATTTACAAAGTCTTCTACCTAAAGCTCAAGATGCCTCTTCAACCTATACACATGTTCTTTGCGGTATCTGAGCGAGCCATTATGTTTCATAGGTACCGAATACTTTCCTTTTCTTCCTTCCTGTATCATCACCCCCCCCCCCCTCTCTTTTAGTATCCTAAAACTCTTGAGGCCACTTGCCCCGGAAATGAAACTGACCGGACGAGATATTGTTGTGATCGTCTGGTGATCACGTCTAAAAAAAAAGCACTATTACTCTGTGCACTATTGACTTAATGTCCGGACAAGGATGACCGCTATTGAGTTATGTCCGGGAAGTATTGACCAACTAGAGTTGCGGTCCTGGTGCTATCTTCACGTCCAATCCTGTAAGGTCCAAGCGTGTAATTCACCGTCAATGGCGTCTTTTATGTCTCTCTCACTCTGACTGACAAGCGAGATTTAAACTCAAGTCCAGTGGACCAGTGGACAAAACGGGTTGGATCAATATGCGGACAGGGTATCAGGCCAGAACTAAAAGAGATGGAAGAACGCTTGGACTTAAATAAGGGCCCGAGACACTCACTTAACTCTCGTTGCTAATAGCTGAGACTATCTCATCATAAAAATGGCCTCTATTTTACTGTTCAAAAGCCGTACACACTTCACACGCACACACACACACGCGATTATACCTACATACAGACCATGAGTACTGAATACACGCTTATCGACTGGCTATGAGTTTTATTGATTTTTGTTAAAGCCCTCCTTTCTAACACCCCCGCCCCCCGCTTCTCCCACTCAGACCATCTCTCTCCCTTCCCGCCGTCAATTTCCTTGTTTATATTTCTTTTTCGTCCTGTCATAACCAGTAATGGTCAAGCCATGATAGTCAAAGCCCATCCAACGCTGGACATTTGAGGCACAAATACTATTAGTGCCACACTGTTAGGGAGATGGTTTGGTGACTTTGTTCTGGCTTCTGCTGTACTTTTAAATATTGAAATTAATGTCGTGCAGTCTTTTATAAAATACCATGAAGCAACTGGGAAATAATTTTAAACTTAAAACAAATAAACATTTAAAATGCATTGGAGTCTCGCTGCAAAAAGAAAAAGAGGAAAAACTAGTGGGAGGGACCTTTTCATGTCCATAGTATAACTTTCGCTTCGGGTTTCACTGCATCGTCATAGGATTGTTAGATTCTATTAAATAATCTTTCAAGAGGATTTTAACAAAGTTATCCAAACAAGTGTAGCTCCGCCATAGGACGGCATCAGACCAGGCTGAGATGGGAGGAGAGTTGCTCATAGGGCTGGCTACCCTACCCTGTAGAAAAACCACTAGCTATAGAAACACCAAACAGACAATCAACAGAAGTCACGGACCTGGGAGAACATGGACATACAGCTGAAAGGCTTATGACGCATGTCGGTGAAAGCCAGTCATCTGGACGCTGAGAGGCCGAAGACCACCATCTCTGCGTGGGGACAGTTGGAAAGACTCGCCCAGAACCGAAACCCAATGGAGGAAGCTGCTTGGTGGCTCCAGGAGGGACCACAGGCAAAGATGAGATGATGATACAGGCGTGAGTGTTGTTTCTATGTCGGGATGTGGAGTTGGAGACACTTTTTAGGCTACAAAATTTTCTCGAAACTTGTAAATAAATGTCGGTCTTCGTAATCAAAATGGGCAAATTCTCTTCGCATGAAAATGAACACAACCTAAAAGTAAGTGTACATGAGCAGTATCACAAGGATAAGTCCAATTTTATTTGTTGTGTGCAAGATGTTGATCTCATTCTCGTTTTCTTTCTGTATAGCCAAAGGAGAGCTCCACTCAGTTTCTGGGTTCATTTAGATTACTTTGTTGCCTTTAATAGAGTCGATTACACGAGCGACACGAATAGTTTGGACTTTCAGCTTCGACTGCACAACTTCATAGTTTCGAGTTTTTTCTTTCTGACATGAGACTTTTTTTTCGGCCGGGCGTACAACAATCTAAACATTTTATATCTCTACGTAAAAAGTATCAATATTCAACTCATATTTGGTAGCATTGGACTTTAGCTGCTTCCATATTATTCATGTGAAAGTAGGGATAGTTCTTTCATTCTTTTTTTGTTCCGTTTATTAACACCTGCCTGTATGTGTTCAGCTTGACGGCTTGCTGACGGGTCAGGTTTTCCTTTTTCTAGAATTTCCAAAGACCTCAGCAATCTCTTTTTGTTCGCTGGCTGCATGCTGATATAATAAGTGTTTGTTTTAAATGTAAATAGTCGGTGATTAGTCAAAATTTGTTTTATTATTTATGTTGGAGTTTAAGATACTTCACCTTAACTGTGTCTCTCCTTTTAAAGAGATTACTTTATAGCATGGGCCAATTTTGATCCACGTCATCTTGATTGTTAAGACTTGAGTTCTTAGCTTTATTTTAAAGTTCTCTCTGGCATGTTACGTCTTAAGGGACTATCCCTTCCCTTTGCAACTTCTAATGTAACTCAAGAGGCCAATCCTGGATACACAACGGTCACAGGTTGGGCATCATGTAATCACCAGACGCTGTAGCACTTTCCCATTTCTTTCTACATCTGGAGTGTACGCTATCCAGGACCCTTCCTTTATGCATGCTTCTGATGTTGGTGTCAGTTTTTTAAGTTATTACCATTCAAATCTGAGACATTTTAGTTTTGAAAGTTGTGATCAAAATTTGAATAATAACGACAGAAAATTTGCAAATTGAATCGAAACGTAGTCAATGAACATAGGTAGTGAAACTGATTGTCCAAGTTGAACTGAGACTTAGTCAATGAACATAGGTAGTGAAACAGATTGTCCAAGTTGAACTGAGACTTAGTCAATGAACATAGGTAGTGAAACTGATTGTCCAAGTTGAACTGAGACTTAGTCAATGAACATAGGTAGTGAAACAGATTGTCCAAGTTGAACTGAGACTTAGTCAATGAACATAGGTAGCAAAACAAATTTTCAAGTAATCTTTGTGTGTGTGCGTTTACGCATTTTTACATGATAATGAATAACAGATAATTTAATTGAAATTGAAATTCTGCATTTAGCTACACTTACACAAACCTAAGTCAACATCAAACCTAGTGACTTACACACACTTGTATCTTGGTTAGTCAACCTTATCACGCACATACTTCGTTTAGTTAAAAGTTAACCTGGCTACATAGTCAGCTAATAAATTTACACTAAAAACATAGCTTTACAAAGCTGATGTTTGTATATAACTTCCCATTCTAATGAGCTCTTGGAATGCTTCATTATTGCAAGGAAGTCTTATCATTGAGCTCTGAACAATTACGTTTTCCAATTAGCAGACCACTTAATGATTTCTACATTAAGCGCTGCCCAATATGTTCATTTATTTATTCGGCTTTTTAATGAATACCAAGAAACATTCGAGGAGAGTACGGAAATTCCCGGTTTAAAAAAAAAAAGATTTTAGTACTCCTAATAAAAAATCGTTAACCAAAATTTAATATTGAAGTGATTATATTTGAAAAAAAAACTATATAAAGGTCAAACCAAAGTTTTCATAGTGTGGTCATTCAGGTAGTTAGATTTTTCACAGACATACATAAACTGTTAAATTTATAGGACCATCGTTAGAGACCTTTTTCCAAATACCCGTCCAGTGTCCACCAACCTTTTTGAACCACGAAGAGTTTGTAAGGTGATAGGAGGAACTGTACAAGAAAAAAAAAACAAGATTGTTAATTCTCAAGTTCGCTTTCCTCACAATAAACTTGTTCAAGATGAGTTCTAATGCTCTGAGATTAGATTTACTTTATATCCTACTAAACGCAGAGATCCACGTTTACACTAAGATTTCACTGGCCTATGAAAAGTTAAATGATTTAACTTCCGGAAATATTTCATTTCATTGCCAGCAGAGCAGACGACATTCAAACTCCATTTGCAAACCTTGAACTAAAAACATAACTGTCTTGATCTTTTTTTTTTCCCCTTAACGCTTCTGCTCACTGCAATTTCCATCAGTTTTGTTTTATGACCTTGATCGGAATAATGTCAGCGGTGTCGTTAATGCCAGTGCCTTTTAAAAGATTTAAACCCGCAATCAATCAATTAGGCAATAAATATTTAGTTTGTTTTTACATCAGGTTCTCTGTTCTCTGACACCACAGATTGTTCTTGCATCCGCGTTTTGTAGAAAATAAAAGGGGAGAGAATAAGAGATAAAGGAAGAAGAATCCTCGACAAGCTTGTAAAAGGGACGTTACTCTTCATTTCTTTGCGATAAGTGCTGTTGAGACGTTATGACGATTCTTAAAAATCTTCGCTAGTGAATACATGTTGTTCTATTGAGATGAACACAATTTTTCTTTTCTATTATAAATATGGAAGACTTGAAGGGTAGATAAGAGTTCAGGGCCGGCTTTAAAAATGCGGGGCCCTATGGCAAACGGATTGAGCGGGACCCAGTTTGGGTAGGCAAAAATATGATAAGTGAAAATTAAGATTTGTATTAGAAAATATATCACATTCAATGTGGCATTTGTATTAAATGAAATCTGGCAATGTCGTTTTTTTTTATTGCGTGTAGGATTGGTATTTTGCATATTGAATGACACCCTAAAATGACAATTTTGTTTATTTTTCATTAGATCTGTATGAGTTTTCAGATTTTATTAATATTATGATATTTCT
The DNA here is from genome assembly GCA_030265305.1 of Biomphalaria pfeifferi. Classification (NCBI taxonomy): domain Eukaryota; kingdom Metazoa; phylum Mollusca; class Gastropoda; family Planorbidae; genus Biomphalaria; species Biomphalaria pfeifferi. Next base: position 1,738,293 of record JASAOG010000093.1, read on the forward strand.
ATAAGCTCCTGGAAAATCAGAAGGTCACGGGAACCCTGTTAAAAGTAATAAATATTTAATTTAATAATTACACCTAGAATTAGTGTGAGCCTATGTAAGTGCTGGGCCCACTGCGGCCGCATAGATTGTAGTGGCCTAAGGCCGGCCCTAATACAGTACTATTGTCTATTGCGGAACTTACGAACCTACTTCTATCCTGGCAGAAACTAAGATATACAAATATCAACTGTGGGAATTCCCGTAGCTAGGCCATACATTGATAAGTTGAAAAGAGAATGTATTTTTGATTTATGGAATTATAAGAACCATGTCATATTTCCAATTACTGTTCAGCCTAATAATGGCGATGGATAAACCGAGTTCCTAGGTGTCTGGATATTTTTTGTTCTGCCAGTTTCCTGTTAGTTCATTGACTTGAATATTAAAAATCCTAATACATTCTCAGTGACTACATAACATGTTTACTGGACTACTGTGACTACACTACATGTTTACTGGACTACTGTAACTACACTACATATTTACTGGACTACTGTAACTACACTACATATTTACTGGACTACTGTAACTACACTACATGTTTACTGGACTAATAATCCTTGTTTTAGCCTGATAGACTCTCTAGACTAAATGTCGTTTAATACAGTACAGACTTCTGACACCAAAAGTATCGCCACCAACTGCGTTGAATAAGGACAAATATATAGGTCACAATTGGGCTTGCTTAGCCATACGCACTCTTCCCCGTGCTAGCACAATGTTTCACGATGCCCCTAGGCCAATGACTTCAAAATTATTGAGTCTCTTTTTTTTTTCTTGATAGAAACAAAAAGTTTAATCCTTGCAGTCATATTAGGGTATGAATTCTACGACACACAATAAAGAAAATATAAAATAATACTTTAAAAAACCCACAAAGTTTATATTAAGTGTAATTATATCAATTTGTTTGGATCAGTCATGAGATTAAACGTGTTTATGCTGTTAGCTTTCTTAATACGCTATGATCCTATCAATTATCTGGACCAGATGAGAAAATGGGGGGGGGGGGGGTTTAAAAAGAAATATCTGGGTGGATTTTACCATAATTGAATTTTAAAAGCATATTTAAAAAAAAAATCAACCTGAATTTGAACTCGTGGCTCACGCCTCCTCGGGCCGACGTGCTAACCACTCTAAAAGTGCGGTTGTTATGACAATAGAATATTATTTAGTTATATATTGCTTATTGCAATTTAGAGCGGCAACCTATAAAGGGAACTTACTCAGCTTATACCACCACTTCAGTCAAGTAAAATTTCTTTCCATTGTTCGAGATGCCAAACAAAATAATTAATTAACAATAGTTAATTAACTAGTTGATTTTTTTTATTCTTGCATTGTCAGGTAAAGGAAATAATTCAGCAAAATGTCAGTTTCACCCGAGATTGTGTGTGGGAGACATAACGTGTAGAAACTTTTGACCAGACAGACAGACAGATTGAGTTGATAGGAGCTTTGTGAAAACAAAAACCAATCCAAACAAATACACCCTGACCTAAATTGCACACAAAAATGAAATAAGTGAAAAAGAACATTTCCATTTAGGCATCTCCCTCTCCCCTTTCCATTTATTTATTATGTGATTTGACGGAAATAAAATTATCACGCGATGTTGTGACTCAAACAGAAATTGTTGAAATGTTTGGTTCTACTTTGACTTCTTCAGTGCTCACCATCGATTCGGGTTTGAAGACCAACAGCCAAATGTTTTCTTTGTCCAACAATGTGTGCGGAGTGTTTTTTTCTCGCTAAGCATTTCAGATAGTGTGTGACTTTATTGTATTCTTCACTACTTCCATAGGACTTTGTTTGAAGCCTAGACTTATATATACTATATCTAGACCGGACATGGAGACTTTTTAACACTACAAAAAATGTCATGAAAATTTTTTATAAAGTTGGATCAAGGCGTTGTTTTGTAAAGTAGTTAAAAGAAGTAAAGGCTATTTTTTTCAACCCTAACCTATGTAACATATAATTTTTTAGATCTAGATCTAGTAAATGAATATAAAAAATAAGAGTACTCTCGTCTCATAACTATTATTTTGCAATTTGTATTTCCGGTTTCCAGTCTAGTAGTATATATAGGTCTATGGTTTGAACATAAGGCATAGCCTTTTCAGCTTTTTAGTCTTTCATGTTAAGAATCGTACATAATATTAGTAAGTAGGTTGTGGGTAAATACTTTCTATTATTTTGGATACCACCCTGCCGTTTTCTCTCTTTTTCCTTCTCTTTCTCTTTCTCTCTCTCTCTCTCTTTCTCTCTTTTTTCTCTCTATGGTTCTCACTCTCTCTCTCTCCGCCCTCCACACAGACACGCCGATGTAATTCACCCTGAAATCTTTCACTCTGTATTTCATTAGACCTTGATCCTGGCCGCCGTCTGACCACTAAAAGCCCATTGTCCAGCCCCTAATCCTATCTGATTCCATTTGGGCTCGACCATCAGACCCATTTCTAGTTTACCCTGGCCTGGAGATTGAATGAGTGGACGGACTCCAATGTGCTGCTCTATTTCATGTTACTGTAGGAACATTTTTTTTCTAGAGGGGAGGGGAGGGAGAGAGAGAGAGAGAGAGAGATAGAGAGAGAGACAGAGAGGTGCTAGAGCTTGTCGCTGTTCATTTAGCTTGTTCTTTCCACATTTTTCATCTTCCTTTTTTTTTTCATTCATTATTTCAAATTTAAAAATTATATTTTTGTCTTTCAAGTTTACATGTTACTCCTTCTACCCATCGTGCTCTCTCTTTTTCTCTCTCTCTCTCTTTCTCTCTCTTTCCTTTTCTCTCTTTCTCTCTCATGTTGTTTCTGTTTATGCATCTTTTTTTTTCCTGTATTTCTCTCGCTCAGTATCCCTCACTCTGTTAGTACTACTCTCTCTTTTTCTCTCTTATTCTCTCTATGCAAGTTTCCTTCTCTGTATATCTCCTTGTCACCGTCTCTCTCTCTCTCTTCAACTTTCTTCCATTCCTCGTCTTACTCTTACTTTTTTTTAATGACATTCTCTCTTTGGTCTTCCTGTGTCATGTTTTCTCTCTTTGGATGTTTCATTTCTTTTACTTTTACTTTCTTTCAATCCATTTCTTTCTCCTTATTTCTCCAACTCCCTCCCCTCTCTCTGTCTTTTGCTTTCTCTCTCTCTCTTTCTCTCTATCTCTTTCTCTCTCTCCTGATATATATATCCTGATTAAGGTTCCACTATGCTAATATTCAGTGGCTCCACATCTGTGTCCTGTACTATTTCAATGTCGCCTCTGTATTGTGTCCTGTACTATTTCAATGTCACCTCTGTATTATGTCCTGTATTATTTCAATGTCGCCTCTGTATTATGTCCTGTATTATTTCAATGTCACCTCTGTATTATGTCCTGTATTATTTTAATGTCGCCTCTGTATTGTGTCCTGTACTATTTCAATGTCGCCTCTGCATTGTGTCCTGTACTATTTCAATGTCGCCTCTGTATTGTGTGTCATTTCTCCAATCACTCCATCACTTCATACATTCATCTACATCCTCTCCCATGACTTTTTTTTTTTTTGTGTACGCCTTCCTCTATTTACAAACAGCAATTATGTTTTCCTCAGACACCCGCCTTTTCTTCCCCGCTTCACGCTTTCCTCCAATGTCCCCTCCCCGGCTACCCTACTCTCCCCCCCCCTCCTATCCAATGCCTCAGCTCTCTCTCTCAACACTTTTGCATGACCAAGATCAACTGATTTCTGTGAACGACAGATTGGATCTTGGAGTCAAAGGCCTGGCCGGATTGGCAATTTCCTGGTTATGGGGAGGATTAGATAGAAGGGAGGATAGATAGATGATAGAGAGAATGAGAGAGTTGGAGACAGAGAGAGAGAGAAAAGTGGCGAATAAACAATAAAAAATATAGAATGACACAGAAACAAGAATAAAATGAATATTAATGTGGACACTTCAAAATATACATCTTTATCATCACCCCCCCCCCCCCTTTTGTCCCCATCTCTAAATCAACAATTAGCTAAATGCTGTAAACTCAATCAGATAATGCGTGCATTATGTCAGCATTTTTCTTAGAATTTTGTTTTTATCCAATCTTTTGGCTTTTTGTCGTTATGTTTCAAAATATTGTCCATTCAAAAAGTCGATATTTCTGTTTCTATGGAGAATGTTGTTTGTTTTTTTAGTCCGCGAATTCAGCTTTGTAACTAAATTTTTATGAAAAATCTTTCTCGCTATTTAACATTAGACAAATCGTTCAATCAAATGTCATTATCAAGATGTATCCTAAAGAATTATAAAAGCTTTTCAAATTATGTTTAATACAAAGAAGCTATGAAGTCAGATTAGTTTTTCAAGTAATGTAAATAACACAGTGATCCGATATAAAGCTTTAAAACTTTAGCGATTGAAAGTCCAGGCTGCCCATCAGTTGACTTTTTAACAAATCGTGTCGCTTTCACGTCTGCTGTTCTTCTGCTTGTATAGTGCCCTGCTCACGTATTGGGCACACAATGCGAAGAGCAACAGACAACATTGCAAGACAGGCTCTTGGGCTGGGACCCACAGGGGAAGAGAAAGTCTGGGAGACCAAAGGAAATATGAAGGAGATCGGTAGAGCAAGAAGCAAAGATGGCAGGATGGACATGGGCCAACTGAAGGAAGTTGACCAGGCTAGAGTCCTTTGGCGAAGTACTTTTGCGTCTCTATGCTTCTCAGAGAGTCAAAAGATTTTAGTAAGTACAACTGTTATTGCCCATAGGAGCTGATTCGGGACTTCCTTTGTCATTATGCACAGGGCCTCAACATTTCTGCACGAAGTCGGATGTTTCTTTAAGCAGCTTCTGTTTCGTTATGTTTTGAAATGTACTGTTTCTTGTTTTACATTTTTGGTTGGCCGGAAACTTAGAAACCAAAGGAGTTGATGTGAAATTTACCTACGTCTAGGTCTAGGGTCAACAAAAATTTGGTGTGGCTAGAAAAACGTCTTGCGTTCCATAGCTGAGATGAGTGTCGGACACACCTTCGTAGGACGTACCTTCCTTGCTGTATTGCTTTTTTTGTGTGTGCCTTTGTTTCGTTAGAGTGAATGTTTAGTTTTCGCCTTTTTGGCACCTTTTGGTGCGACATTTTATTTTTATGGGGAGTATGTGAACTGTCTCTACAACCTCGCAGTTTTGTTTTGGCAGCCATAGTTTGCAGAGAAGTGTTCCAAGGACTTGGTCCTTTGTTTCTCTATAGAAAGCTAGAGATGGAGCTGAAGTTTTGGGCTCGTACTGGAGCTAACTGTGGTCTAGTGATGGAGCTGAAGTTTGGGCTTGTACTGGAGCTAACTGTGGCCTTGTGATGTATCTTTTATTGTTGTACCTGCAACGGTCTGATGAGCGATACCAGCGAATCAATTAGTCTTAAAGTCATTTATCCTTGAGAGTTGCAGGAACCACAGGAAGCTCCATCTAGATATCAACTCCACAAAGACTTGAACTGGAGACATTCTGATAGCTTCGATCAACTGCTTGACCGCAAAAAAAATCCAAAAACTCGAAAAAATAAAATAGTACCAACGATGCATGGTAGTGCACGAAAAAGTAGTCCGGCTCTGTTGGAATCGTGCGCCCACTTGTAATACGGGAGTATACGCCTGGCGTAATAATACGTTGAAAACATGCCCTATGGCCTTTATGCGCATGCGCTTTCTTTCACTTTGTGAGTTATTTCAGTTCTCTGTCCGGTTCTCAGTGCTACGTTACCATTCATTTGCAAGTGTCTTTCTATTACTATGATACGAGTGAAGCTAAATTTATCATTCAGGGACACAGCACTTTTGGCATTGATCTGATTCCGGTTCATTGATACGTATGAACTACTGCACCCCCCCCCCCCTTCCTCCCATGTCACCGCAAACCCCCCCCCACCACCACCACCACCACCAAGTCATTGTCTACAACTGAAGCGATACTATTGAAGATTTTCAAAACAAAAGATTGTTACATCTCATTAAACGCATTTTGAAAAGGTTTCTTACAGAGAGATTCGATCCGACGACTTCTAAGACTGGGGTTAATGAAGACGAGAATCAATAGAGGCATCTTTGTGTGTGATTTATTGCCCACCACCTGACTTAGCGCAGGACGTTAAAAAAAAGTTCTACGTTAGTTAGGGTTAGGGTTAGAATGGGTACGAGGCATTCTCAAAAGCTGCTGATTTTTATACCTGAGAGATTAATGCACTATCTGTGTTACATGTATTTTGGATTTGATGCTCTTTTGTCTCTTTTGTCTTGGCGAGGTTAGAAAATACTAAATTATGAAATTAAAAGTTTCGATAGATATACATTTTGTTTTTAAATGTGTTTATCATTCAAATATAACTATTCTTCATAGTTAATTGTAATGTAAATTTGGCCTTAGCTGTATGCACTCGTCACTCTCTTGGAATGGGCTCAAATCCTTCTTCTGCCTAATAGCACTTTTTCATAAAAAAAAACAAAAAAAACAACAAAAACAGACGGACGGAACGACAGACAGACAACTGAAATTGCATAAAGTTTGTGCTAAAAAGAAATTATTTCTTAAAAACCAATCATTTTGAATCAATCTTTCATCAATTTTTAATGACTTAAAATTTAGCCAAATATTTGCCATACCATATACGTTTTTTGTACAAAAGGATAAACCCTTTTAGAGAGCAATCCGAGCATGTTATTAGAATTTGTTTAGTCAGTGTATGTATTCTGTCATCTTATCGGCAATTTTTGTTGACCTTCACTTTGGATGGAACTTTGGCGCAACTTTCATGCTTATTGTGGACGAGTTTGTGTGTGTGAAAGGGGGGGGTGGGAGGAGGTCGGGTCTCTAAGTGAATGTTTCTGCTCTGCCTATTCAAAAGGCAATTTAAAAATAAAAAAAGAAAGATACGCGAGTCTGAATTCAAACTCGAGCCACAATGAAGGAAGGCCGACATGTTTAACCGCTGAGTTATTCAAGTACTTATAAAAATAGGAGGTTTTACTAGTCTTTTGCTAGTTTTAAATGTTTACCTTGTTTGTCGGGGTGCGGCTGTGCGTGATTATTATCACCGCTGCCGATGTAGTACATTTTCCATATAAAACAGTTGATTACTTTAATTGGTAATTTAAAAAAATGTTTCATCGACAATGAATAGTTGTGCAAAGTGTTAACTTGATAGGAGAACGATAGGAGAATTTGATAGGAGAACTTGATAGGATAAATTGATAGGAAAACTTTATAGAAGAACTTGATAGGAAAACTTTATAGAAGAACTTGATAGGAAAACTTGATAGGAGAACTTGATAGGAAAACTTGATAGGAAAACTTGATAGGAGAACTTGATAGGAGAACTTGTTGGAGAACTTGATAGGAAAACTTGATAGGAGAACTTGATAGGAGAACTTGATAAGAAAACTTGATAGGAGAATCCAATAGAAGAACTTGATAGGAGAACCTGATAGGAAAACTTGATAGAAGAACTTGATAGAAGAACTTGATAGGAGAACTTGATAGGAGAACTTGATAAGAAAACTTGATAGGAGAACCCAATAGAAGAACTTGATAGGAGAACCTGATAGAAGAACTTGATAGGAGAACTTGATAGCAGAACTTGATAGGAGAACTTGATAGGAGAACTTGATAGGAGAACTTGATAGGAGAACTTGATAGGAAAACTTGATAGGAAAACTTGATAGGATAACCTGATAGAAGAACTTGATAGGAGAACTTGATAGGAAAACTTGATAGGAGAACCCAATAGAAGAACTTGATAGGAGAACCTGATAGAAGAACCTGATAGAAGAACTTGATAGAAGAACTTGATAGGAGAACTTGATAGGAGAACCCAATAGAAGAACTTGATAGGAGAACCTGATAGAAGAACTTGATAGGAGAACTTGATAGGAGAACTTGATAGGAAAACTTGATAGGAAAACTTGATAGGAGAACTTGATAGGAGAACCTGATAGGAAAGTGGGAAGTGGGAGAAATAACGTGTCATCTCCCCACTTACCTCTTTCCATCAGATGGACACAGACACCTGGTTAACTCTTTCACCATCTTGACTGATAATTATGTACAGAATAAAGAATAAAAGGTTAACATTATCCGCCTCTACCTTTGATCTCTCTACCTTTGACCCCTCTACCTTTGACCCTCTCTACCTTTGACCACCTTTACATTTGACCCTCTCTACCTTTTATATTTTGATCTTGTATTAGAACATAGATTCTTCTTTGCATTTTATTCATGGTTTTCTAAGTACTAAATCAAGATCAAATTATCTTCACTTTTTTTGTCGCATTTTTACGGCTGGCAAGAATGTTGTGATTAAGAAGTGTAAGGCTACGCTTGTAACATGCCCGAAATAAGTGAATACAGCCGTGGATTTACGACAGTGCGCCTACCATGGGCCTTATCCTCAACAATTTTTTTAAAAAGGAAAATGAGATTGAATTTACAAGAATTGTATTCCTTTTTTTTTTTTCTAAAATATAGCCTGCTTTTAGATATGAGTATTTTCATGCATAAGTGGATCTTTATTAAAGCTTTAGAAACATTGTAGGGACCTCCACAAAAATTCTGCCTCGGGGCCTCCACGTACTTAAATCCGGCCCTATCTCTAGATCTAAATATGCAAATAAGAAAATATCGCTTTTGATTTTTTACGAGATCGAGATAGATTTAGATATACCAGTGACTACTAAAGTAAATAAAGAACTAAAAGAACTGGAACTTTCGGTAATAGTTAAAATTCACTCTATTATCAGGCCTACATGTTATGAAAGCTAACAATTCCCTATTTTATTATCGTGCTTGAGATTAGCGTTTTCTAAATTTAATGACATCCCAAAATGACAACTTTGTCTATTTTTTCAGGAGATTTTTATGAGTTTTCAGAAGCTTTTAATAATTTCATGAGATTTCTAGGACTTCTCATATAGTTTGCAATAGCTGGAGATTTCCAGTAGCTCATGGAGTATAATTTATAATACTTTCATTTAATAGGTTACACCTAGCATTAGCGTGGGGCCTATGATAGTGCCTGCCTTCAGCATCCAGAGGGAAGCGCCACTGAAAGAGCATAACTGGGCATATAGCACATATATCAATACCATCAGCGGCAGTCGAGTGATGTTTATGTCCCATTATTTACATTTATAAAGTTGTTAATATTCCCCCCTCCATTGTTATCCCTCCCCTTTCAAGCCTTAACATTCATTTATTTCTAAACTAAAGAAAGTCATTTGTGTGTCTGTTTCTCAAACCTTAAATGTGCGCTGGTCTAAGGTTTGTTCTTAGGGCCTTCTGGACCTGGCAAGGCCAAATCATTAATTACTGTCTATTGGAAACTAAAGCTTCCACTCACAGACAACCACCAGCTTCACAGATCTCAATCTAAGTACAATTCAAGAATGCGAATGTTACTAACAGACTAATATAACTCTTTCGGAAGATCTTTTAAAGCGAAATTTATTTTCATGTTTTACTCCCTCTTGTACTTTGGGAGGGTGGGTTGCATACTTAGGACCTGGTTTCTTAATGGTGGCAAGGTTTCGTGCTAGTATTTAGGTTTAACGGGATAAATAAAGTCCTATTGACCTACAAACTATAGTCCTCTTCACAAACACTTAACCCAAATTATTAATAAAGTATTTATGGTGCTAAAAATATGAATATAAGTACATTACATTTGACTAGTAATTTCATTTGCAATTTGAATGTTATAGTTAGATACACAAACAACACCTTTTTCAAACCTTACTCGACACTAATCACAGCAATAATAATACAAGTAATAATAATAATAATAAAAATAAAAATAATGTGGGTGAATCAATTGAACACATAATGTCAGGATGTTCATCCTTATCAGAATCTGTCTAACGATGTCGCAGTAACCAAGTTGCAAAATTAATACACCAACACTTGGCTTTGACACATAATTTCATCTTCATTAGTACAACAAAAGGTTCTCGAGTCTACTGATCACATATAATACTGGTATAGGCCTATTTTGACTGACAAAATATTAGATTTTAATCGCCCTGAGCTGCTGTTTATTGATAAAAAAGAAAAAAAAAACAGTACCACTATTGACATCGCCTTTTCACTGTCTCATAATATAAGAAAAACTGAACTGGAAAAACAACGAAAACATGGGAATTTAGGCTTAGAGATTGAGCGTTGATGGAAGTTGTCTAAAAAAAACAACAATATACCCCATTGTTATATCAACCGAGGGGATAATGACAACTGACCTCACAGATACCTTCAAGACCTTTGGCATTCCTAGGAACATTCTCGATGCCTTTCAGAGGGCGGTACTTCTGCAGACCTGCCACATCACCAGAAAATTCCTCGGTGGAAACTGAAGAGACTACAATGAATTTTGTTTCCCTTTAACGAAACTCGACCATGGCTGCGCCAGAGAATACTTGTTCTTTTCTAACATAATAATAATAATAATAATAATAATAACAAGAAGAAGAAGAAGAAAAAGAAGATGATGATAATGATGATGACGAAGGAGTAGAAGGTTACAACAAAAGCCATCTTACCCGAAACCTCTCACCCAAAGTCACACACTTACTCAAAAATAAACTAAACAAATAAACACAAAAAGCAGGCCAGAACTACTATTTTAAGCACACAAAGAATCTTAATTACCTGTCATATGCATCGTCCTTTGAGCTTTTTGTCTGACACCATAAATCTGTTTACACAAAATTTAATGTTACGCAAATATGTTCAGGTAGCCCACATATGGTATACACAATAATATAAGACTAGAAGTCATATTTTCTTGATCTATTATCTACTATTTCAAATATCTAAAATACTACATTTATCATATCTCGTGTATTGTTAGGTCATGCATTTGATATTTTTTTTTATTGGTGGTTGAATGCAACGTCCAGAATTTCTGATGAAATTACTTTTTCACGAATGGAATTTTTGGTATATTTGATTGAATAAAATTTGTTTTGTGGACATCTAACTGAATGAAACTTTATGGGATATCTATTTGAATAAACGTTTAGTATAACTGGTTCAAATAGTTAAATACATTTTTGTTAAAGTTTCTGCAGTTCTGGACCTCCCTCCCCCCCTTACAAAACAAGACTTGCAAGGCTTTACACGTTCCTTTATAAACGATTATTACATTCAAGTCAAATTAAAAACCTCCTGTAGAGCAATAAGGGATGGTGGAGTACAGGGCTCGAACCCGTGACCACAGGCGTTGTTAGGTATTCGGGGGGGCCAGGGAGCTTGACCTTTCTAAGGTCCCTGCATTTTGACATTTGACATCATGACATGAGATAATGTACTCAACTAATTTCCAATTGGTACATTATATAACTAAAATTAACAAAAAATAATCATTAAGACTATTTTAATGAAATTATTGGCGTATTGTATTGGCGAAATAATGCACTAGTGAGGTGATAGTGAGGCGATAGTGAGGTGACTAGTGAGGTGACTAGTGAAGTGACTAGTGAGGTGATTAGTAACAAAGGTATCTATAACATTATCTAGATCAATGCTGTGTAGTATTTTTGACTCCACGTGAATAGCAAGATTACAGGGAAATGGCGTAATATTTAATGTAAAAAATAATTTAGGACATTTATTTTGGGGACACCCTTAGGTGGAGACCTTCGAATTCGGACATCCCTTTTCTAGCTACGCCACTGCCGTGACCATCTTGACGACAGTGTTGAGTTCAGCCGTCATGAACTTACAAGATTGAAACCTTTATTATTTCTTTTCAATAAGGAATTGAACTCAACTCTTAGATTGTATGACCTTCAGCGCCATGGTTACGGTCGTTGGGGCATTGGCCACCAAATGAGAGACTTGCACATAAGAAGGTCAACTTTGACTTAAAACATCTATTACATTCTGCCGGGAGACGCCTTACTTCGTTTCGTTTATAGACATTGTCTGCGTTGCTTGTGCTCACTGGGTAACCCTAGTCTAAGCACTCAAACTCGGGCATCGCAGAGATATTAAATGAAATTAGGTTTTATAAATCACATCTTGACATCGAGATGTCATGTGTTACACCAAACAATTTTCAACAATCTCAAGAGTCGGAGGAGCAACTAGAACATTGAAAAGTGAAGCAAAGCAGAGGGGCAATCTGGTTCACATGTGCGCGAGATAAACTGGATGTAGAACATAAATCTACAAAAGTAGGTGTCTCAAGAGAGAATAAAGTGGACCTATAAGCGGGTAGAGAAGATGTCGGTCTGTACAAAAGATGTAGATCTGTAGAGAAGGTGTAGATCTGTAGAGAAGGTGTAGATCTGTAGAGAAAAGATGTAGGTCTGTTGAGAAGATGTCGATCTGTATAGAAGATGTAGGTCTGATGATAAGATGTCAATGTGTAGAGAAGATGTAGATCTGTAGAAAAGATGTAGGTCTGTTGAGGACATGTCGATCTAAAGAAAAGATGTAGGTCTGTTGACAAGATGTCGATCTGTAGAAAAGATGTCGGCATGTATAGAAGATGTAGATATGTAGAGAAGATGTCGGTCTATATAAAAGATGTTGGTCTGTATAGAAGATGTATATATATAGATCTGTAGTGAAAAAGGAGACCTGTTCCATAAAGTCTTTAGTGAAGATGTAAAAATATTAATGTAGGTCTATAGATAAGAGGTAAACCTGTTAGAGCGGGTCTGTTTAGAAGGTGAATTAGATATGTAGATACATTGAAGTAGACCTGTTAATGTAGGAGCATACAATTTAGGCTTCAGTGGGAACTTTTTAAGGTTTTTAAGGTTTTTACAAAGCTTACATCAACTCACTCTGTCTGTCTGGTAAAACGTTTGTACACGTTTATTTCTCCCACACCCAATCTCATATCAAGTTGAAATTGTGCACAATTATTTCTTTTACCTGACAACACACGAATCAAAACAAAAAAAAAACAACACAAAAAAAAGCAATAAGTTCATTAATTATTGGTAACTAGTAATTAATTATTTCGGTTGGTATCGGTTGGTATCTCGAACAAATATAAGAAAGTGTAATTGACAGATGTTGTGGTAAAAGTTGAATTAGCCTCTTTATACTAAACGGTTTGCTGGCATTGTGGTTAGTGTTTTTGCTTAAGGAGACTTGAGCCCTCGAGTTCGAATTCAACCTTTAACCTTTTTTTTAATAAATGCAGTTAAAAAGCGATCTTGAAAACTTGAAACCAGATAGGTCTAACCCTATATTCTCCTCTCCCCCCTTCCCTTGTTGCCAACTGGTCCAGTCAAGTGATAGGATCATAGCGTATTGAGAAAGATAAAACCATGAAATAATGCTAAAAAAAATTATTGGTAAAAATATTTGTAAACACAGATTTATTATTGTTAGTCTAGAATCTAGATATATTGTATATTTACTTACATGACTGATCTAAATTGATTAAATTACAATAAATATAAACTTTTTTTTTTTTTTTAATATTTAATCTATATTTTCTTGTCAATGTTCGACAGACTATCAGTGTAGAGCAGAGAGTATATCTTTAGTGAAACGTAAAATGGCTGCGTAATGTTATGTACTAGATTAGAGAGTAGGTTAGTTTTGTTAGACAAATATATTGTGTATAGTTTTAGCGACGGTAAAAGTAGTGACGTAGTAAGACAGACTAATGACGTAGTAGACTTAGGCGACAAGAAACCAACATGGCGTTATGTGTTTTAAATAGTAGTTAGAAATAGCGACGTTTTAGGAAGACTGGACGGATTTCCCAGTCGTTAATAAAGTCTCATTTTATAGAACTGAATGTTGTTATCATGTATATTTAATTAGTAATGTTCTGTGGCTAATGTTAAGTAATAATTAGTCGAAGTCAGATTAGATTGGCCCATGACGTTATTGACATGTATATATGGAAGCACTAACAGTGTCAAGTGAGACTATTAGGACGACGATTAGTCGTGCCGGTTTCTATTTTTTTTTTCTCAGCACCAGCCACACCCAGTCCAGTCCAGTCTAGATTCCTGGATTACTCTTCTTTATTATGTCAGGTTTTATTACTAACGTTTTCCTTGTGAACCCCCAGGGGAGCTAAACTGTAATATGTACACTTTTTTTCTGTCCGTGGTGATGGGGAGATTTTCTAAAAGTTTTATTTATGTTAAAAAAGAAAGCAGATCGAAATGCGAAAACTCCGATTCATTGCAGCTCAAATCGTGCAATCGCAAGGCTACATTAACTAATCTCCGGAACAGGAATTCAATAACAGAGATAACATGTCAGAAACCAAGACAAAAACTGATGCGTTAGAATCTAAATAAAGCAACCTACAGGGGAAGACAACTGCTACTACTCACAGTAGCTTAACACATGACACAAAAAGACTAAACACGTACATTTAGTCGTACATGTAAAGTTTGAAACATAAAAACAAATGAAATAAAATAAAATAATTACTAGTACTCAGTTATTAGCTTTTACTAATAGTCAAGATTTTACTCTCTAGATTTTACTATCAGTGTAGTAGATTGTACTATTAGTCTGCTATTGGTCTAGATTTCACTAATACATTAGACTCTACTTTATGGCTTTAATGGTTCACCACTATGGAATCCAAAATTTAAAAAACATAGATCTAGTAAAAGACTATGTAATAAAGGGATTCGGTAGTGCATGACTCTGCTTCTCTTATGTTTAAAGATAATTGACAAATAGAAAAATAAATGTGTCGAATTCCTCCCGTTTCGAAATTTAGATTGAGATTGATAAACTTGACCTTTTCAAAACAAATCACGTCTGCTCATTCAACGATGAGTGCTCTCCCCTTGGAGTAAGTGCCATGACAAGCCTAATTCAATGCTCATGTCCGATACCGATTCCCTCGAGTCATGTTCGGGGCATTGATACGTTCCTCCTATTTGATATTCGAATGTGTCCAGTATGTAGTGGCAGATAAGTGGATCGATACTAAGAAGCTGATTTGACAGTTTAGCTCTCCAGCCAATTGGCCACAATTTTGTTAGGGGGGTTGGGGGAGTTTGGGCCGGGAGGTTCTCCTGGAATGACCTCACTGAATGAGATGATAATAAGGCCTTGGTCGTCTTCAGAAGAGATATGTTGACACTTCGTGTGACCTTTTAGCAAAGGATTTTTTTTCTTGAAAGAAATCTAGACCTTATCAAAGTTCACATATAATTTTTTAGCTATCCTTTCTCTCTACCTATAGTACTCACACTCTCTTCTTTTTTTTTTCTCTCTCTCTCTCTCTCTCCTATTTCTATCTTTCTCTTTGTCTTTTTTCTCACTCTATCCTTCCTCGTCTCTCTTCTTGTCTTTCTCTCCCATATGTCTCTCTTTTTCCCTCTCCTTCCATCGCTCTCTCTGCCTCTCTACCACTATGTCTCTTTTACTCTTTCGTTCTCTCGCTTTTATTCCCTGTCTCTTCCTCCTTTTCCCTTTAGGTCTGTAAATATATATCTCTCTCTCTCCTTCCTATCCTATACTCTCTTCCTCCCTCTTTTTCTCTCCCTCCTCCTCAGTCTGTGTTTTTCTTTTTCCTCTCCCTACTCAACACTATTCTTACTATCAGAGACAGTTTAAGATCGTGTACAATACTCGTCTCAATCAGAGATCACTCCTTGTACACATCAAATGGCTGCTGGTCGTGCGGTATGCGCGCTGGACTGTCTTTCGGTTGTCTCGATAATCCTGCCCACTGTCATCCCACGTTGTCCTGCAGGAGGTTTGGACCAGGAAGTAGATTATCTTCATCTCAGAAAGAACTTCCGAAACATGTCAAACATTTTACATTTTTAAAATTAGACTTTCGTGATATTGAGGGAGCGAAACCCGAAGCTTGCCTCGTGACGAGCGATGAAACTATTCCATTCGATTATTAGATCAAGTGAAAGACAACGGGCAGTGGGTTTCAGGGTCTCCTTGTCCCAGTGCAAGGGTTAACCTGAACATGGACCAGTTTTCTCTCTCATATCTTGTGTTCCCTATCATGCGTGAGGCAACATTTTGGTCTACTGTTTCGACGTCCTCTACCGTGATATTTTGAGACATAATTCTGCCTGAGTTGCCCAAGGTAGGCGACTATAGGGCAATAACTAACTCTGACCTCGGCTAGAACGCCCAGTTCTTCTCGCTTGAACTTCCACCACACAATCTTTGAGGTCTGGTCTCATCATGGACCTTTGTGATCCTTTTTCATGTAAACTCTTTTGCTGTGAGTTATCTTGAGTGTGTAATCTTTTTGTGGCCTCTCCTCTTGTACTAGTTTACTACTGCTGTCACGAATAACTTGGATAACTTACTTAGCTACACAGTTCTTTAAATACAATGAATAAGGCAGATATCAGCAGACGACAAATTTATTGATAGATATATCCTGGCTAATCTAGCCACATAGACACACATATTAATATTATCCAATACAAGTACCTCTGTATGCTCAGTATGAAATGAACTTTACAAAATACATATTACAGTAGAAAAATTACAAGTACCTCCTTCACCTACTAAGGCTCCAGGTTAACTGAGGTTTTTACCTCATGGTCAGCCACAGACCAATAAGTTTCCTAGTGAAAAAGGCAGAGATATGAAATGACTACAAAGTAACTTCATGTCACAGTGGATCTCAAACGAGTATGTGACACCTCAGCAATGCTTAATAATACGTATTGCAATCAACATGATATTAATAATTTGTAAAAGTTGTATACAGTAGAAACTCAATTGTGCTTAGAATTAATTTAGAACCAACATTGAAGCCATATAATGGTTTTGGAATCTAATTTTGTAACCGTTTTCTTTTAGATTTAAAAGATCTATTGTTATGTATGTCTCAACTGATGTCTAGCTCCGATATTATTTCGAAATTTCGTTTATTTATCTTGATACAGGTGCCCAGGTGAGAGACACTAAGGACTGCAGGACAAGAGATAGCCCACCTGCTTCATAGAAACAATGGTTTTACCTATGCTATTTAGTGTCTCTAGAGTTTCAATATTTGTAAATAGTTGTCCCTGACCATCTTGTTAGCTATTCCTTTTGCGTTCCAGCAGGTTTCGTACTTATGATTAATTTTGTTATGATTTTTAGCGCCCCCGAAAGGGGAATAGCTGCTATTAATTTTGTGAGGTCTGTGTGTTTGTCCGTCTGTCCTGTTTAGATCTATGAAACTAGAAAAGAAGATCGGACATCATGATATTTTAGATCATTCAAAGTTGTGTTGCAACGGCTACTTTTTTCTTTTCCGAAAGTGAATCATTTAATTTTTTAAATTAACTATGCATGTAGATTTAAAAAAACAAAAACACCACTTTTAAATGAAAAACTTCAGGGGAGGTAAGTTTTTTTTAAAAAAAGGTCACAGACTTCCTAATTCATAACTCAAGCTTCATTCATAGATTCGCGCATTGGTACAAAAACATTGCATCTAATTGTAAGGTCATAATGGATCATGTGTCAATGGATCATTTTAAAATATATTTTCCTTTGATTAACAAATCATTTAATGAAAATACTGATTCAGATGTTGTTTAAAAAAAAAATAACTTTGATACGAACCTTGCTTTAGTGATAAGGTATAATGAATATGGAGAACTTCTTTTATAGCGCGCTGTTTTGACATCTCCTTTTGTACACTTGACAGCAATCTAAATTAGACTCAATAGAGTCCATATCTAGATCTAGATTTAAATTTAAATGTATTAATAATTGAAACAAAATCTACATCTATGGTAGTATCACATTAAGAAGCGGTTCGGACGCGAACAGCATAATGTAGACTATAACCGATAGTCACTCAATTGGACTAGGCCTAGGACACTAGGTCTACTAATCCTGATTATATTGGGTCTGGTAATTTTAAGATTAAAGTAAAGTGAGACAGGAATTCTAGTCTAGATCTGCATGTCTTGTCCACTGGTAGATGAAAGAAGGTGAAGAAGAACGCCAACTAGCCGCTTAAGTCACCTCTCGGACGTTTCTTTAAATTGAAAGATGATTTTGTCCAATGCCCAGAGATCGTGCAAGTCTTAGGGAGGACTTGAACTCGCGACATAGCGACGAAGGTCATAAAAGCATACCTCAAGCCTAACATTATACTTTCTTGTCACTGGGATCTGGTGATATTCTTGTCTCTTATTCTCTTCTGTCTCTCTCTCTCTCCGTCTCTCTCTCTCTCTCTCTCCATCTCTCTCTCTCTCTCTCACACACACACACAATAATTAGTACATTTACTTTGTTTTAAATATCCCGTGACAAATGTTTAAAGAAGAACTGTGACATGTCTGACACTGTCATGGATGTTGTTGGCTGGTACCCAGTGATGTACTTGCACCATTCTGAACGTGACACTTGGTCATAGAGCAAGACATTCTTTTTTTTCAATTAAACAATCAAACATTCCAATTCAAAAAGTGACATAGAACAAAGCTACAAGAAAAGACTAAAGCAATATGGGGTCGTCAATTAATAGCTTTACTAATTTTTTTTATATTTTAGACCTTGAAGCTGAAGCGAGCAAATGAGTATTATGACAAACAAAAATAATGAAAAAGTAAAAGTTTTTTTTATAGTTTTTTAGTGTTTGGTTTTTATTATCTTAAGACTTCTTTGAAATGCACATATCTAGATTTAAATCTATTAAATTGATCTATCACTATCTCTCAGAGGCGGCCTCTCTTTCTTTCACTCTCTTTTCTCTCTTTCTCTCTCTCTCTACCTCTACTGCTCTCTTTCTCTTTGTCTCTTATCCTTCCTATTCTTTTTCTCTCTTGGTATACCTCCCTAGACTACTTCTCTTAATTATTTTTCCATTTCTTTCCTCCATATTCTTGTACGAACTGTTTCGTCCCCCCCCCCAACCCCCCGTTTTTGTTAAATTCTTTTTTTTTTTTTCTAGCCTTGAAGTGCTATTTTTTTTAAGCCAAACACTTTCTGCCCGACCCCCCTTCTCTCTCTCTCTCTCTCTCATGGTCTCACATTTTTAATGATACTATTTTTAGATCTATAGTGTTTATCCCAATGTTTTTCCTTAACGGAACACTCTGAACATTCTGAGTATTTGGCGGAACACTTTGCTTATTTTGTAGAGAGACTTATCCACCTACTAGTTAATTATTCTAGTAGTTGGTGGAACACATATTCAGGCCACACGAAACACTAGGGTTCCGCGGATCATAGTTTGGGAAACACTTTATAGTCGTATTTATAGTCTAGTTTCTCCCCACCACGTAGGCTATACAGTTGCTTAATACAATCCCCTCATGAGGTATTAGATGATTAGGTTTGCTTCTTAACATTGAAGGTTTCACTATTAGATGATTAGGTTTACTTCTTAACATTGAAGGTTTCACTATTAGATGATTAGGTTTACTTCTTAACATTGAAGGTTTCACTATTAGATGATTAGGTTTACTTCTTAACATTGAAGGTTTCACTATTAGATGATTAGGTTTACTTCTTAACATTGAAGGTTTCACTATTAGATGATTAGGTTTACTTCTTAACATTGAAGGTTTCACTATTAGATGATTAGGTTTACTTCTTAACATTGAAGGTTTCACTATTAGATGATTAGGTTTACTTCTTAACATTGAAGGTTTCACTATTAGATGATTAGGTTTACTTCTTAACATTGAAGGTTTCACTATTAGATGATTAGGTTTACTTCTTAACATTGAAGGTTTCACTATTAGATGATTAGGTTTACTTCTTAACATTGAAGGTTTTACAATTTGATGATTAGGTTTACTTCTTAACATTGAAGGTTTCACTATTAGATGATTAGGTTTACTTCTTAACATTGAAGGTTTCACTATTTGATGATTAGGTTTGCTTCTTAACATTGAAGGTTTCACTATTAGATGATTAGGTTTGCTTCTTAACATTGAAGGTTTCACTATTAGATGATTAGGTTTACTTCTTAACATTGAAGGTTTCACTATTTGAAGATTAGGTTTGCTTCTTAACATTGAAGGTTTCACTATTAGATGATTAGGTTTACTTCTTAACATTGAAGGTTTCACTATTAGATGATTAGGTTTACTTCTTAACATTGAAGGTTTCACTATTAGATGATTAGGTTTACTTCTTAACATTGAAGGTTTCACTATTAGATGATTAGGTTTACTTCTTAACATTGAAGGTTTCACTATTAGATGATTAGGTTTACTTCTTAACATTGAAGGTTTCACTATTAGATGATTAGGTTTACTTCTTAACATTGAAGGTTTCACTATTAGATGATTAGGTTTACTTCTTAACATTGAAGGTTTCACTATTAGATGATTAGGTTTACTTCTTAACATTGAAGGTTTCACTATTAGATGATTAGGTTTACTTCTTAACATTGAAGGTTTCACTATTAGATGATTAGGTTTACTTCTTAACATTGAAGGTTTTACAATTTGATGATTAGGTTTACTTCTTAACATTGAAGGTTTCACTATTAGATGATTAGGTTTACTTCTTAACATTGAAGGTTTCACTATTTGATGATTAGGTTTGCTTCTTAACATTGAAGGTTTCACTATTAGATGATTAGGTTTGCTTCTTAACATTGAAGGTTTCACTATTAGATGATTAGGTTTACTTCTTAACATTGAAGGTTTCACTATTTGAAGATTAGGTTTGCTTCTTAACATTGAAGGTTTCACTATTAGATGATTAGGTTTACTTCTTAACATTGAAGGTTTCACTATTAGATGATTAGGTTTACTTCTTAACATTGAAGGTTTCACTATTAGATGATTAGGTTTACTTCTTAACATTGAAGGTTTTACAATTTGATGATTAGGTTTACTTCTTAACATTGAAGGTTTCACTATTAGATGATTAGGTTTACTTCTTAACATTGAAGGTTTCACTATTAGATGATTAGGTTTACTTCTTAACATTGAAGGTTTCACTATTAGATGATTAGGTTTACTTCTTAACATTGAAGGTTTCACTATTAGATGATTAGGTTTACTTCTTAACATTGAAGGTTTCACTATTAGATGATTAGGTTTACTTCTTAACATTGAAGGTTTCACTATTAGATGATTAGGTTTACTTCTTAACATTGAAGGTTTCACTATTAGATGATTAGGTTTACTTCTTAACATTGAAGGTTTTACAATTTGATGATTAGGTTTACTTCTTAACATTGAAGGTTTCACTATTAGATGATTAGGTTTGCTTCTTAACTTTGAAGGTTTCACTATTTGATGATTAGGTTTGCTTCTTAACATTGAAGGTTTCACTATTAGATGATTAGGTTTGCTTCTTAACATTGAAGGTTTCACTATTAGATGATTAGGTTTACTTCTTAACATTGAAGGTTTCACTATTTGAAGATTAGGTTTGCTTCTTAACATTGAAGGTTTCACTATTAGATGATTAGGTTTACTTCTTAACATTGAAGGTTTCACTATTAGATGATTAGGTTTGCTTCTTAACATTGAAGGTTTCACTATTTGATGATTAGGTTTACTTCTTAACATCGAAGGTTTCACTATTAGATGATTAGGTTTACTTCTTAACATTGAAGGTTTCACTATTAGGTGTTTGATGTTGACGTGCTGAGCATTTCAAGTAGAAGATGAGATTAGGGCCGGCCTTAGACATAAGCAAGTTAGGCAGCCACCTAGAGCCTTCGATTGGTGGGGGATTCGCACAAGACTATGAACAACTTTTTTAGAGAAGATAGAGCTAAACTTGTGCCCAATGTTATTGTTGAAGTACTCTAGGTTTTTTTAACATTTTTTTGGCTGTTTATTTTTTTTTTTTAGCGGCTCCCGAAAGGGGAAAAGACGCAATTAGTTTTGTGTGACCTGTCTGTCCGTCCGTCCGTCCCGTTTAGTTCTCAGAAACTAGAAGAGAAAATGAAAATCGGACTTCATGATATTTTAAATCATTCGAAGTTCTGATGCAAAGGCTACTTTTTTCTTTTCTAAAAGCGAAAAATCTGATTTTTAAAATCAATTACGCAAGCAGTTTTTTCATAAAAATACACCAGTTTTACAACTATTTACTGTTAATAGTAACAAACACTGGAGGCTTTTAGTAAGGGAGGGGCCGTCCACCATTTTCTAACACATTTATGCAAATGGTCTTAGATTTTTGCAAAAAAATATTATTATTTTTTTTTTACAATTGTATTACTAAGTTATGTAAGTTCTGTCATACTAAATTTATAAAAAATGTTGTTTTTTTTTTAAAGAAAAAATCTATTTAGTTCTAATATGTTGGGCATACTTAAAACAAAAATAATTAAGTAGTTTTTCATACTATCGCGTGAACTGCAGGATGATACTCTCAACATGGAACACACGACTAACGGAATTTTTTTTTGTTTGTTACGGAGGCTTTGAATAAGAGACTGACCATTTACTAAACAATTAGATCAATTAGATACTCATAATAAGACATCAATTAGGCCAGGTTCAAATCTAACTTCACATTCACTTTCACCTATCCCTTGGTTTGCTGGACCTTTCGGGCACCACACAGGATCTGTCGACTTTTTTTCTCCATTCTTCTTTGTCATTTGTCTTTGATAGAATTTCATTATGATATTTTTTCTGAAAATATTGATACCTGCCTTTTAACCTGCCTTGATGAACCACTTCTGATAGAATTTAATACCAATATTCTTCTGAAAATATGTAACCTACCTTTTTTCCTATCTGGGTGGACCACTTCGGGGGCCGATGTTGAGTTTGTGTTTTCTCTTGGAGCCACCAAACTCACTTCACCTAGGGCATCCAATTTTCTAAGACCGGTCCTGATGAGATCTATTGTTGAACATTCTGGGTTCACTAATATATGATGGTATCGCTTGTTGAGCATTCAGATTTTAACTGTTTAAGTGGCTTGGCTTCCGAACCAGGCATCTTGGGTTCAAATCTCGTTGAAGACTGATATTTAGAATTTCGGTATTTTTAGGGCAGCTGAGTTCACCCAACGCTAATGGGGACTTTAGCTGGGGAAAGTAATGACGGTCGGTCGTTGTGCTGGCCACATGACACCCTGCTTGTTAACCGTTGGCCAAAGAAACAGAGGATCGCATGGTCTGAAAGAAAACTTTAGAAGATAATGTTCACATTCTATGTGATTAGAGGAGGAGGATCACTAGCTGAATATTACGAGTTTCCATATGAGAAGACCACACTTATGTTCTTTATGCCATTTATTGATTCTCTGATAACTATCACTATTAATGATCATAGAGTATAGGCTAAGATGTTGCTCCGATGCCTCTACAAATACAAGAATTCTGGAAGAATAGTATCATAATAGTTTTAATGGTTGGAAAGGGGGGGGGTGCCTTTGTTAATGAAACAATACATACAGCAGTGAATGTGTGTTTTTGTTAATGAAACAATACGTACAGCAGTGAATGTGTGTTTTTGTTAATGAAACAATACGTACAGCAGTGAGTGTGTGTTTTTGTTAATGAAACAATACGTACAGCCGTGAGTGTGTGTTTTTGTTAATGAAACAATACGTACAGCCGTGAGTGTGTGTTTTTGTTAATGAAACATTACATACAGCAGTGAGAGTGTGTTTTTGAAACATTACGTACAGCAGTGAGTGTGTGAACTCGAGAATGTTCCGCCACTAAGATGCTATCGCTCGCACACACTGGCGTACACGCTATTGTCATTAAGAAACTTTAGAGCATTGACCAAGTCACATCCTCCTATCTCAGCGTTTGATCTATGAATTAGAACGTCCGGACAATAACCGCGGATAGAAAGGGTGGACATCGATCTGCGTTTATTGATCACAGTTGATTCTCAATAGTTTCTTTAGGTCTATTGATTAAAATTGAGAGCTACTTTGTGTGTGTATGTGTGTGTTAATATGACGGTTAAATTCTATTAGAAGGCATTGTCCCCGAGTCAGAAGATTTAGCATGAAAACTTCACGTGACTACGCAGAAATAGCACTGAACTTCAAAAAGATCTCGCACCCGACAAAAGAGTTGTCTACCAGGAACTCTCTTCAAAGTTTTCTTATCGCAGTCTGCGCATGTCTTCAACAGTAGTACTTTTTCCTTGGGTTTTAATGTATGTTATATACCATCTACTACGACATTTACTGAAAGAAGAACCATGCCACTTAATCGTGAAGTGCTCGCGAGCTTGCTGACCACGACTCAGCTGTTAACCATTCTTTATCATCATTCTTGACCTCACTGTCCAAAGCTTCAGAATCTAATCTGTATATTAAGTTAATAGACTGCTTTCAAATTGAATACATTCTTATGTCCCACAATTCCTGGATTCCTTCGGGTACATTAAAAAAAAAAATAACATGCTGATCCTTTGTCGGTTATTAATCTAAGTCAGTGTCTCCCAAACTTTTTCTTTTAACGAGCAGTTCATACATTTTGGAGAATTTAGTGTAACACTGCTTATTTTTTTTTTGGTTAGATAATTAGCTAATTGTTTAAATAAATTGTAATTATTAAGCCATATTTTAAATTTAGCATTATTATAAACATAAGAAGAAAACATGCTTTGAATGGTAATGTATGTGTATGTGTGCTTAAAGAGCATATGCTCTTGATATCAGGCACGATATTCATAAACTGAATTCTAATACCTGGTGTGACGTCATGTTTCTATTTTGTTGCAGATTAATTTTTAAAAATCCTGCTACATACAAACTAGTAGAAAACCGAAATTTCCAGATATTGTGATACTCTCCAGACAAACTTGACCAGCAATATCTTTTAATGGTAGCTTTGTTTTGAAAATTCAACTCAGAATCTAGTTAATTTAAGTTAATTGTCCCAATAGTTCGTGGAACACCAATTGGGATGACATAGCCCTAAACCACACTACGTGGAGAGAGATGCTGACCAAGAAATCTATGGACAACGAAAAAAACATGGGCTTCAGCTCTGAAAGAAAAGAAAAATGACCGGCTCCTCTACCACTAAAACGAAAGCCACCTTAACATGCGATATTTGTGGACAGGGGTGTCCCTCTGAAAGGGCTCCACAGTTACACGAAAAAGTTTGCTACGAGATGAACCATAGTCGTTACGGCAGAAGGAGGCCAACCATTCAGGCCTCGCGGAACAGAGCTTGGGAAACACTGCGATGGTGGTTGTGAGTTAAAGAACTTCAAGTCAATTTAAAGAAATCTAGAGACTTAGTTGGCCTCTGAGAAGATCAGATCAGCTTGTTGGTCTCACGTTATTACTACACTTAGAACGGTCAATCATTTCTAATGTACAACTCATTTGATGTACACAAGTAAGTATTTTATGGGGAAATAGGGACATTATGCAGAGTCCTGCAGAGACCATAGTCCATCAGTAAGTAAGCCAGATTCCTATATTTTGTATCGTTAAGGGATTAAAGAATGACTTATATCAGTAGGTAAAAAAATAAATGAAAATAAACAAACATAAGCGTTTTTATATAAAACAGTGCAATACAAACTGATATGACTGCACATTAAGAGCTCTTTAAGTGTCAATGGTACAAAGACATGCAATCTTCTGTAAGCATGACCAAAAGTTAAGATGAAGCCATACCATGACTACCATACCAGAAGAAAAACAAACTTCAAACCCCTGAACTTCAGAGACTTTTCACTCATACAATATATGTGTGCATACATAATAAGCTCATTATTCCCCGACTGGTCTTTTCAAAGACCTACGACTAATTAATATATGCAGGCCACGCCTATGATCCTCTTCCGGGACTTTAGCCTTGCTTTGAACTTTGAAGCAGACGAAACATTTTTTTTTAACTGTGTAAGCGCCCAACGAAAGGGGAAAAGCCGCAATTAGTTTTATGGTGTCTGTTTGTCCTTTCGTCTGTCTCGTTTAGATTTGAAAAACCAAAGCTACAGAAAATGTGATTCTTTTATTTTATTTACAACATTATACAATTTATTATTATGTTTATTTCATATGTGATTTTTTTTTACCTTGAGAACACTAATGCTCCTTTTAAAAAAAAATATAGTCACTTTTAGCCTATTGTTTCGTACGAATTCTTTAGGGAGTATACTAATATAAATAAAGAACCAATAAAAATACATATTAAAAAGATGCGAACATCTGTTAACAAAGAAAACATTGGGTGACTTTAGAAGTTACGGTTAATAATATATCTTTACTTACAGTTGACATGCTTTTGATGTAAAAATGCTATAATCAGAGAAATACACACACACACATAACATACACAAAAGTTGCTTTGTTTTCTTGTACTACACATTATTGGACTATTTACTTGCGACCTGGGGGTGAAACGCAGAGTCGACAACCAAAGGTTTACACTTATCTCAGTCTAAAGCAAACTACTTGAGTAAATAGCTATCAAATTACCACCTCCTCTGTCTTCTTTGCATTTTTACTTCTTTCTCAAGACAGTAGGTCTAATTGTGACTCAAGATCTAAGCAGTAGGTCTTATTGTGACTCAAGATCTAAGCAGTAGGTCTTATTGTGACTCAAGATCTAAGCAGTAGGTCTTATTGTGACTCAAGATCTAAGCAGTAGGTCTTATTGTGACACAGGATCTAAGCAGTAGGTCTTATTGTGACTCAAGATCTAAGCAGTAGGTCTTATTGTGACTCAAGATCTAAGCAGTAGGTCTTATTGTGACTCAAGATCTAAGCAGTAGGTCTTATTGTGACACAGGATCTAAGCAGTAGGTCTTATTGTGACACAGGATCTAAGCAGTAGGTCTAATTGTGACTCAAGATCTACGCAGTAGGTCTAATTGTGACTCAAGATCTACACAATAGTTCTAATTTTGACTCAAGATCTACGCATTAGGTCTAATTGTGTACAGGATCTAAGCAGTAGGTCAAATTGTGACTTAAGACCTAAGCAGCATGTATAATTGTGACTCCAATATTGTGAAAGTATGGTACACTCGATTGAACTTGTCTGGGTTTAAAAGAACTAGAGCTAGGTTATGTGTCGGCGGCTTGAACAAATAGTACTGTTTCGTTTTCCCTAACCATTGTAAGTCTCTGATCACCTTTCAGAGTTAAGCCTTTCACTGGCCATCACATGTCAACTTTGTAATTTAATATTTGTTTTAATTTAGTTATGTTCTTAAACAAAGTTGAAAGTTAATACCAAGTGTGTGTGTGTGTGTGTGTGTTGATTCACTAAATGTGTGTGCGTATGCAAACCAACTCTTCTCTGACGTATAACAGGATGAGCCCGACAACAATTGAGTATTAAGAACAATGATCAAGTATTTTAAAGTTTGCTTTTCGGAAAAGTTTCAATGCATCAAATTCAACTCAAATAAACAACAGCACAGAACTTAGAATAATACAACCGTTGTTCATGGTATAATATACAAAAATATCACCTTCAATCACTGATCTAACATCAGCACTAAAGGCAAAAAAATGATCTGGACAAAGAAACAAAAAAAAAGTATCCAGATATGGCATAGTGTTTTATAAACATTATTACACTTTTTTTCTTTATTGAATATTGTGTTTTATGAGATTCATTATGTAATTGCTTGAACAAAAATGTTTTGATTGGCTTGGATTAAAAAAAATAATTTAAGTTCGATGCCAGAGGGAACAAAAGAAATTTCCGGTCGTCAGGACACAATAAGATTTGGACGGTTGTAAACGGCCAGGCGTGTGCGCCTGTTTGTTAGTGTTTGTGTTTGTTTGGTGTGTGTGTGTGAAAAGATCGATCTTTAACGTTTCGTCAAATAAAACTGTTTCAGCCTGACATTCAATTAAAGAGAAATAAGACCGATCAGTTCATCTTGACATTCAGTAAAAGAGAAATAAGACCGATCAGTTCATCTTGACATTCAGTAAAAGAGATTAAGACCGATCAGTTCATTCTGACTTTGAAACATTATATTTGCCTTCAATACAAATTCTAAGTTGATCGGAGATTTGAACCATCACGTCTTGCCCACTCCACCAGGCTTCGCACGTTATCATGTCAGGTGCATTGATCCGTTACAATATTCTTGACCGACTCTGACATAATACACGCTTACAAACATGGCCGGCCTTACGAATTGAGAAGCCCCTCTTCTAATTTTTTCTTACCATTGCAAATTTTACAATTAATTAGATCATTATACCAACATTTGGCATGGGAAGCAACTCAAACGCCAGTGAGTTGATTAAAGTTACGTCAATCGTACGATAGGCCTGAACTAAATATGCTAAACCTTTAAGTCCTACATCTTTAAAAACCTGTCACAAGAGACGTGACTGATAGTGTTATGCTGAATGTGAATTGCGAGGCCCCTGCAAGGCTTGGGGCCCAATTGGAGCAATCGGTCAAATGGGCCTAAAGCCGGCCCTGGTTACAAAGACTCAAAATCGGCCCTCGAAGTGCCAGACTCGGGTAGGTAATAAGCCAGGTTTCAATATTTTTTAGAAAGAATATCAGAAACTATGAACTACAAACTATCTACATCTATAACTCTATCTCGTCGATTCAAAAAGAAGAGACATGTTTGTGTCGATACTGTTGTTTTGTTAGCTCGACTATCGACAGGATACCACGGAGATTTATTAATGTTATTATTACATTGTTAATATTTATTGCATTCAATGAAGTGGTAGTTTCGAAGATATAGTTCAGTGTGACGCTGGCTTAACTTAATTAGTGTTATCAAATGATTATTTAATCGATTTAATTATTTTTTAAAAGGTCAGTCTCATTCAAGGCCTCAAGGAAGAAACCTTTTCCTTTTGTTAATTATATGTTTAGAAGTTCTTGTACTTTGTATCGCTGCTTTTAATGTGTACAATTGAACACTGCTTATTAATTGTTGCTACAAATTTATATTTCACTTATAATCAGAATAAATAGATTTTTCTCTTTTAAACAAAAATAAACTTTTTTTTCTTTCAAAATATAACTTGCATGACTGAAAATATAGAACTTAGTCATACCATTTGTTTGAAACATTATTTTGAAAAAAAAATTCATGTGCATGAATGTACTATGACATGGTGAGACATGGTGAGACATGGTGAAACATTGACTAAATTGTCTTTAGTGTTTTGTTTTTTTTTCACTATTAATAGTAAAAAGTTGTAAACATGTATTCTTATAATAAAAACTGCTTGCATAATTAATTTTAATAATTGAACTTTTCGCCGTTTGCATTGGAACTTTGGAAGGTCTAAAATATCATCACGTCGGCATTTTCACATATCTTTTCTTGTTTCTGTGATCTTAACGGGACGGACGGACAGACCAACCACACAAAACTAATTGCGCCTATCCCCCATTGGAGGCCAATGAAAACATTCACTTTTTTAAACTTCTAATTTTGTTTGTTTGTTTGTATGTTTGTTACTGTTTGCTGTGAAAAATGTGTATGTGTATCGGCTCTTTTTTAATGTATTCAAAACTTATTTGTTCTGTTTTCCATTAAATTCTAAAGCACAAATAAAAATTCTACATAATTTGGCTAAACATCAATTTTTTTTTCAATTAATAGCAGTATTTAGCTCAGTATTTCTCTGCCATGCACAATTCTCAATTTTCAATTTTTAAAAATATTTTTTTATTAATTTTTTTTTTTTGGGGGGGGGGGGCGGGCTGAGAACAAACACAAAATAATTAAAAGGTATTGGAGAAGAATTTTCTGTTCCTGAACAAAAATCCAACTTGTACATTGGAGAGCAAGCGTGTCACAATATCTCCTAATCTTCCTGTTTTCATTTTCTTCAAGTTTTTTTGTTTTCAAGCTGATCTCCTGGTAGATAGATATCGCCGCCACCTTTCTCCACGTCACTTTCTCTTCTTTTCTATCTTATGTTTTATGACTTTGCTAAGAAAGTAAACGGGATTTTAGATTTATGTGAGTAAACATTGAGCAGATTACTAGGATTATCTTTTACTGTAAAGTAAGTTCCTCTTTCAGCCCTATAGGGCAGGGCAGATGATGTTAAGCTCATCTGTTTCTTGTGGCCTAACGAGGGTGTCATGTGGCCAGCACAACGACCAACCGCCTTTACATTTCTCCAACTAAGTCAGGTACCCGTTAGAGCTGGGTGAACTCAGAGGCCCCCAAGGATTCCGAAATTAAAAATCCCAGTCTTCGAACCGTAGACCATGGTTCGGAAGTCAAGCACTTTACCATTTAGCCATCGCTCCTCCAATTTTTACCGTAGAGATCTAAAATAGCAACATTGAATACTTGAACTTAACTATAGTGTCCCTTACGTTTAAGGACACTATCATTCAACTCTATAGAGTCTGATTTTCTTATTTCTTATTATATGTGAACCTTTAAAAATAGGAATACATTATTTGTAAATCTAGCATGGTTAGTTTGTCTATGATTGACTCCGCTAATTCAACGACTTGGAATTACTAAATTATTAGAACCGCCATCTGATTTTATCAATCTTGTGTAAGTTTGAATTATTTGTCTTCTTATCTCTTCTGCAACTAATTTGGTAGAAAAGATACAAAACTGCTAGACCTCGAGGCACAACCGATGGGTCTATCCTCTAGGTGTGAAGAATACAAGGAGAATGGTCAATCCATATGCACCTTTAATTAGGACACTTTTACAGTATTGACGCACATAAAATCATTGAAAGCTGACAAGGAATAAACCAATGCCCCCTGGGTGTTAGTATCAGGGACAAATCTTCGTTTCAGTTCTTTAAAATCACAAGGTCTCATCAATATTGTAAGAGAGGTTTCATTGTTTCGTCCATCGTTCATGATTCTGATTACTTCCGCCCTTTAGGAAGTACTCTAGGTCTGACAGCGCAGTTGTGGGATGAATGACTTATGAGGCCTGATCGTGCACGGAACTTCCGGCTGCACTCTGGGATTGATTCAGTAGCTGATGCGGCTTATGATATATTTTCTATCTACATTATGGCGCAGAGTGATTCAAATAGAAGTAGCTGACTCTGTGCGGCACTGTAACCAAGTAAAGTAAGTAGCTTTGGTAAGAAGCTAAAAAAGTAGCTAAAGTAAGCAACTGAAAGAAGCAGCGAAAGCCAACACCTAGATAATTGTCAGTCAACTATGATATTTTTGTTCTCTAAATAACAGACCTATGCCTAAAAACCTTGACCTAGAATGAACTTATGTCACGTCTGGTAGCTTGTTCCTCTCACACTGGTTAGTATCAAGTAAAACCAAAGAGAGTAGCTACATATTCTTTGGCAGAGGTTCTTACAGCCTTGTGCTGAGGTTCTTGTTAAAGTTAGAATTTCAGGTTCAGAAGACATTCAAACAAAAATATGATGGAGAAAGTCTACTCACACAAACACAGGGTCGGATTTAAGTATGTGGAGGCCCCAGAGCTGAAATCTTGTGGAGGCCCTTACACTTTTACGAAAACTAGTAAAATCCAGTTCCTAATAAAGCTGGTATGCCATATTTAAATTTGTCTGACGTCATTTTAGTTTGAACACGTTGTATGCAAAATAGGCACACTCGACTCCAAATGTTGTTTTATTCAATAAGGAGTGCATT
This sequence comes from Biomphalaria pfeifferi, assembly GCA_030265305.1. Classification (NCBI taxonomy): domain Eukaryota; kingdom Metazoa; phylum Mollusca; class Gastropoda; family Planorbidae; genus Biomphalaria; species Biomphalaria pfeifferi. The sequence continues at coordinate 1,769,784 of JASAOG010000093.1, forward strand.
TCCTTTGTTGAAGTTGCAATCTACAATCCTCAGTCAAATCATTAGTGGAACTGTTATGAGAAAATCTCGATTTTACAAAGCTCACTTTAAAGACTCGTTGCAAAGTGGAACAATACAAGAAATGAATAAGAAATAGTAGATCACCAGCAGCTTCATAAAGGAAGAATTGATTTTTTAAAAAAATTTCTTTCCTTTAACCTTGATTTTTTTCCCATTTCTTTTCATTTTTATTATTTCTTTGTTTTCTATCTTTTATTTTCATGCCTAGTTTAATCTTTTCTTCCTTTGCTACTTTCTTTTTCTTTCTTTCTTTGTTTAGTTTATATTTTGTATCTTCTTTATATGTTAAATGTGAGTCCATTCACTACTACATTATACGCATCCCAAATATTTTCTAATTATTAAAGCGTCATGACCAGGGATGTGATGAGTGACGTCATGACCACGAATGTGATGAGTGACGTCATGACCAGAAATGTGATGAGTGACGTCATGGCCAGGGAAGTGATGAGTGACATAATGACCAGGGATGTAACGAGTAACGCCGTGACCAGGGATGTAAAGAGTAACGCCGTGACCAGGGATGTATAGAGTGACGCCGTGACCAGGGATGTATAGAGTGACGCCTTGACCAGGGATGTAATGAGTGACGCCGTGACCAGGGATGTAAAGAGTGACGCCGTGACCAGGGACGTAACGTATATATATAGGTGAGTTCTTGAGACGAAACTAGTTTTATTGCCCTCCATAGACGTGTCTCGCTGAGACAATTCACCAGAAGGGCCAGAAAATCAATAACAAAAAGTTCATTCAGTGCATTGGTTCCCTTTGCATAGCTCTTTAGTTCATAAGTTTAGTTGACCAGCTCCTTTCACGTAGCCTTTAAACCAGTAGTTACGTTGACCAAATCCCTTCGCTTCATTCCTTAGTCCCTTAGTTTAGTTGACCAGTTCCCTTCACGTAGCCTTTAGACCAGCAGTTACGTTGACCAAATCCCTTCGCTTAATTCCTTAGTCCATAAGTTTAGTTGACCAGTTCCCTTCACTTGGCCATTTTGACTTGTACTTTAATATGCCAGTTCCTCACACTTAGCCATTTGGACTGGCAGCTAGTCCGCTTCACTTAGCCATTTGGATTGGCAGATAGTTTGCATCACTTAGCCATTTGGACTGGCAGCTAGTCCGCTTCACTTAGCCATTTGGATTGGCAGCTAGTCCGCATCACTTAGCCATTTGGACTGGCAGCATGTCTGCTTCACTTAGCCATTTGGACTGGCAGCTAGTCCGCTTCACTTAGCCATTTGGACTGGCAGCTAGTCCGCTTCACTTAGCCATTTGGACTGGCAGATAGCCAGCATCACTTAGCCATTTGGACTTGCAGCTAGTCAGCATCACTTAGACATTTGGACTGGCAGCTAGTCCGCATCACTTACCCATTTGGACTGGCAGCTAGCCAGCATTACTTAGCCATTTGGACTGGCAGTTAGTCAGCATTACTTAGCCATTTGGACTGGCAGCTAGCCAGCATTACTTAGCCATTTGGACTGGCAGCTAGTCAGCATCACTTATCCATTTGGACTGGCAGCTAGTCCGCTGCACTTACCCATTTGGACTGGCAGCTAGTCCGCTTCACTTACCCATTTGAACTGGCAGCTAGTCCGCTTCACTTACCCATTTGGACTGGCAGCTAGTCAGCATCACCTAGCCATTTGGTTTGGAAGTTGTGTTTTCCAGTTTCCCTCACTTTGCTCTTTGGTCTAATAGTATTACGAACAGTTATGCTGACTAGTTAATTTCACGTAATTCTTTAGTTCAAAACAAGTTCCTTTCGTTCTTTTGGTACAAAGCGAGTTCCTTCCACTTAACCCATCGGCTATTCTATCCAAAAGCACTATTGTACTGTTGCTTGGTTCCTTCCACTTAACCCATCGGCTATTCTATCCAAAAGCACTATTGTACTGTTGATTGGCTCCTTCCACTTAACCCATCGGCTATTCTATCCAAAAGCACTATTGTACTGTTGATTGGCTCCTTCCACTTAACCCATCGGCTATTCTATCCAAAAGCACTATTGTACTGTTGATTGGCTCCTTCCACTTAACCTATCGGCTATTCTATCCAAAAGCACTATTGTACTGTTGATTGGCTCCTTCCACTTAACCCATCGGCTATTCTATCCAAAAGCACTATTGTACTGTTGATTGGCTCCTTCCACTTAACCCATCGGCTATTCTATCCAAAAGCACTATTGTACTGTTGATTGGCTCCTTCCACTTAACCCATCGGCTATTCTATCCAAAAGCACTATTGTACTGTTGATTGGCTCCTTCCACTTAACCCATCGGCTATTCTATCCAAAAGCACTATTGTACTGTTGATTGGCTCCTTCCACTTAACCCATCGGCTATTCTATCCAAAAGCACTATTGTACTGTTGATTGGCTCCTTCCACTTAACCCATCGGCTATTCTATCCAAAAGCACTATTGTACTGTTGATTGGCTCCTTCCACTTAACCCATCGGCTATTCTATCCAAAAGCACTATTGTACTGTTGATTGGCTCCTTCCACTTAACCCATCGGCTATTCTATCCAAAAGCACTATTGTACTGTTGATTGGCTCCTTCCACTTAACCCATCGGCTATTCTATCCAAAAGCACTATTGTACTGTTGATTGGCTCCTTCCACTTAACCCATCGGCTATTCTATCCAAAAGCACTATTGTACTGTTGATTGGCTCCTTCCACTTAACCCATCGGCTATTCTATCCAAAAGCACTATTGTACTGTTGATTGGCTCCTTCCACTTAACCCATCGGCTATTCTATCCAAAAGCACTATTGTACTGTTGATTGGCTCCTTCCACTTAACCCATCGGCTATTCTATCCAAAAGCACTATTGTACTGTTGATTGGCTCCTTCCACTTAGCCGTGTAGTCTGGTGGCCTTCTGAAAAGACTCCTGTCCTTTTGATTGATTCCCTTTAAAGCATATTTTGTTTGGTTCCAAGGATATTATTTTGTTGGAAATTTTAAATTTTTAATTGTGATCACAACCAACGGCTAAACACTTCAAATATTTGCTAATTATCAATTGACACTTTTTGAGTGCAGACATTCATGTATATTATAAATAATTTAAACTGAAACGTTATGAAAAGTTTAATTAATTCACAGTGTATTTGGATGTTGCAAAAGACATATACAAGAGTTAAGTATGATTGAATCACTCAGTGATGCTGTGATGACATGTAGAGCTAAGTGTGATTGAATCACTCAGTGATGTTGTGATGACATGTAGAGCTAAGTGTGATTGAATCACTCAGTGATGTTGTGATGACATGTAGAGCTAAGTGTGATTGAATCACTCAGTGATGTTGTGATGACATGTAGAGCTAAGTGTGATTGAATCACTCAGTGATGTTGTGATGACATGTAGAGCTAAGTGTGATTGAATCACTCAGTGATGTTGTGATGACATGTAGAGCTAAGTGTGATTGAATCACTCAGTGATGTTGTGATGACATGTAGAGCTAAGTGTGATCGAATCAATAGTTTTTTTTCTCTACTACAAGATAGAGACTAAACCCTTGACAAGTCCCTAGTTCTCAATCAGAACGAACGTTGCAACCAAGAGCCATCAAAATGAAGTCCTGTCTGAGGGTATTTGTAATATGACATCAATTTACAGGGAAACAACCTCTTTCTAAAATCAATGAGAAATAAATGTCTTCACTAAACAGAGAACAAGTATTTAGGCAGGGCTGATTGTACAGTTATATGTGTTTATAATTTGAAAGAAAAATGAGAAATGTTATTATGACAAATAATGTTTAAAAATTACATTTAATTATAAAATCGAATACCCGTCTGTTAATACTTGGATATCTCTTAGACCAACGAGTAAGCTTTTAATATGAGGAGTATAGTAGTTCTTTATGCATTGAAATATCGAACTCTAACATGTACACATGTATTGTAACTTTACACAGAACCACATATCTCTTAAAATTATAATGTAGATAAGATTCAGTAAAGGAATATAAAAGTAACTAAATAATATGAAAAATAAAATATGAAGAAAAAAAAACAAAATATCAAAACCATCCAATCTTCAGGATTATAATTTATTTAATTGAAATCGAAATGAATCATTTTGATTAACAGTAAAGTATCTGTAAACATACGCCGATAATAGAAGACAAAAGATAACTTAATGATCGTTTAGTTTAAACAATTTCTGAACAATTTTGGCAATAAAATCTTTTCCTACTGAATAATATAAAAGAAGAAGTTCGCAATCTCCCCCCAGAATTTAATTGGAAACCATTTCGGTGGGTAGGTATCTATCGAACAAAACGTGATGAGGCTGGAATAGACCAATAGAGACGTAAACAAAACAAAACCATAGAACAGAATCAATGAAATCCTTTTATTGTCGGGAAACAAAGAAATGCAATATAGTATAATTATAACTACAAAATAGATTACTATAAATACATACCACATAACTAAGTACATGTACCTCAAGTATGGGTGTACGTGGCGGTGGGACAGTTTTGAATGGAAACTCATTGGTTTGGATATACAGATGTTGATGTACAGGCTTCAACCTGTGTCGCGAAAATTTTTGAGGTAATGTAGTGCGAGATACTGTTCTTAAATCAAAATCATCTTCTCTTGCGAAGGCATCAATTTCTTAATCTTCGCTTTCGCGCCATTTATTCCCATACCTTGAGCTTAGCAACAAGTCAATCCGGGATTCTCTGATCGTCTGCAAACAACCGTCCGTGTACATCCTCAAGTTTTAATAATTTTTCTTAAGCTAAATACACAAATAGGCACACATTCTTCAAAGATTAGGGTTACAAACCGTCCGGCAAAAGTAGGGCATGTCCTCTTTTTTGGGGGGTTGTGTCCTCCATTCGACAAGCATTAGCATAAATTATGAAAATTTCATGTTGTTTACTGCGATGGCGTATTGATAAGCAATCCTTTATATCTGCTGGTATAAACAAACAATAGTACTCATACAGTAAGGAATAATTGATACTTTTTAAAAATAAATTCGCTTCCTGAGCAGGTTCTCCTATATTCTCTATTGAAAAGAACCCGTTACTTAGAGCTCTCGAAGGTCTATGATTTTAACAAAGCTTATATCAACTCTGTCTGGCCAAAATTAGTATACGTTATTTTTCAGACACCCAATCTCGGATCAAGCTGACATTTTGCACAAATATTTCTTTTACCTGACAACACAAGAATCAATAAAAAAAAATTGTTAATTAACTATCTATCTATATATATAAATCTTTTCATGGCTCAACCATTCCTGACACCATCAAGAAGTCACGGAAAGATCACTCTTTTATTTCTGCAAGTCAGACCAGAGTTACCCCCACATAACTTTAGCAGCGAAAAAAAAAGAGAGGGGGAGAACAAGTAATACTTACCCGTCACTAAATAGCAGGACTGGACCCAACGTGTGTGGGGACCTATACGAAACGGATTTTGCGGGGCCCAGTTCGGGTAGGGATACGGATATTAAGTGAAAATTAAGAGTTTGTTTTAGAAAATCAATTCGTCTTTGCATTTTATTCCTTCTTTACTACGTACAGAATTACTTTACGATCCTTGCGTGTAGCGAAGTCATACAGTATATCATAATAATTCTGTTTCCTACATAGATCACGCTCAATAGCAAGAATTACCAAATGTTTCAATCTGTCTTCGAGAATTGTTGACCTCAAGTAATTCTTCATTAGCTTGAGGCGCGATAAGCCTCTTTCACCAAATTCCACAATTACGTAGATATAATGCCATTTTTGTGTGTGTTTTCGAGCGTAGTATAAATAACTTTTAGCGCATTTACATATAAACAAAATTTTTAAAGTTCCCCCTTAAGACCTTGCGATGTATGGGGCAGATGATGTTAAGTTCATTTGTTTCGATGGCGGTTAACGAGCAGGGTGTCACGTGGCAAGCACATCGACACACCGCCTTTACTTTCCCCAACTAAATTCCGCTACCCATTACAGTTAGATGGACACCCTAAAAATCGCGAGATTCAAAATCCCAGTCTTCACCGAGATTCGAACCCAGGACCCCAGGTTCGAAAGCCAAGCGCTTAACCACTCAGCCGCCGTGCCCCTGTATGTAACTATAGATTTGAGAAAAAATGCCACATTTAACAGTTGAAAAAGTCTTAAGACCGTGTCATTGTTTATTTTATATTTCCGAGATATTTAACGAACGAAATGAACCAGAGCGTAAAGAAAAACACTTGAAGCTTTAAAACAAAAAGTCTGCAAACGATGCGCTAACTCTTGCACATTTTGACCATCTTCGTGTCAAAGTAATCTTCTGCCAGTCTGCACAATCTTGGTGGAGATTATATAACAGTCCAGGATTTACTGCCAGTGTGAACGCAGAGTAACAGCCGCGCTAAAAATAGAACTTGACGTGTTGTTACTTTTACCGCATCGTTTCCCTCGTATTACTGTAATACTTCGTAATGTTGCAAACATCTCTGTACTAATATCAGTACAATTGGTGTCATAGATCAATGCATTATTACAAGTCTTTAATTATGATAATGAAAAGGTGTGTAAATGTAGCAGCCTACAATAGGCAATACTATAAATTCTTGGTAGGTAGCAAATAAAATTGGTACCGAAATTTCATTATTTCTAAAGGAACTGTTGAAATAAAATTGAAAATTTTTTTTTTTAAATGGCGCTGCACTGTGGTGACATGCAATTTGTGCTTTCATTATTCATTCTTGTTTCTTTGCTGGATGTATATTGAATGTTCTTTTGTAATTTGTTATGCAGATGGAGCCTTCTGTTTTCAAGGTGGGCTCTACAATGAGTGTTTACATTCCACGTTTTACTAGATCTAGATTTGTTTAACTTTGGATATTTGGTTAGAAATAAAAGAAGAAAAATGGCGACCCAAGATGGCGGCCGATCTAGTACTAGATCTATTCATTATAGTAAAGATCAACTCCTCGGACTTCGTTCAAAGAGGAAGCCTCTCCCACCATGTTATGCACATATAAATTTTTTATACCCTTCCTCTATTAGTACAAGGAAAAGAGGTAAAAAAGGAGGACTACGGCAAAGACTGAGAAGAAGAGGTTTTCGCCCACCACTTCCTACGATTATTCTTGCTAACGTCCGCTCAATAAGAAATAAAGTGGATGAGATATGTGCCTATGTACGCTACGACCACGTTTTTAGGGAAAGTTGTCTATTGGCTTTTACTGAGACATGATTAGAGGAGGATGACAACGACAACCTTATTGCTATTGATGGTTTCTCTTGCGTGAGATCTGACAGAACGGCTGAGTCTAAGAAGAAGAAAGGTGGGGGGTTGTGTGTGTACACTAACCTCAAATACTGCACCAACTGCGGGGTTAAAAAGAGAATGTGCTGTCCGGATCCAGAACTACTGGCGCTCTCATTGAGACCTTTTACTTGCCACGTGACTTTGGTGTTATTTACATAGTCCTGGTTTATGTTCCGCCTACAGCCAAGACGGAAGTTGCAGCTGCAATCATCGCTGACGTAGTGCATAAGTTTCAGACAAGGTCACTGGACGCACCAGTAGTTATACACTGGGTGATTTTAATAAATGCACCATGAAGGTTGACCTGCCCACCTTCTATCAACACATCTCATCTCCGACAAGAGAGAACAGAACTCTGGACTTATGTTACTGTAACATCAAAGGAGCATTCACATCTCGTGAAAAGCCACCACTAGGATCATCGGACCACAAAACACTACAACTGCTGCCTCTACTTACCGCAAGAAACTTAAAGAAGGAAAAATCATTTTAAAAAAACGTACAAGAGAGGACTCAAGACAATATTCTCAAACTACAGGGATGTCTAGACTGCACTGACTGGAATTTGTTTCAAGAGACCACTTCAAATCTGGAAGAATGGCTCGACGCAGTGACAAATTACATCAAATTCTGTGAAAACATGTGTGTCAGTACTAAGGGCATCAAGATATACCCCAACAATAAACCATGGGTCACTGCAAAAATAAAACGGGAAATAATCAAAATGAAAAGAGCATTTATGAGTGGCGATGGACAGACAAGGAAAAGTGCTCAACGAAATCTCAACGTCGTTCTTGAGGAAGGGAGGAGAAACTACCGCACCAAGCTGGAAGACTCAATTAATACGAGTGACACGAGACAGGCGTGGGGCATCATGAACAAAATGGCAGAAGCACAAGTCAAAATTAAAAATAATCTTGCTACAAGAGACGAAAAAACATTAGCCAATGAGTTAAATGATTTCTATTGTCGCTTTGACACGAAAGATTTTAATTACCTAAGACTCAAAGCCCTTGAGGATGTCAATGTTAACAACTGTTCAGAATTATCGATTACTAAAGAGCAAGTTTGTAACATTTTCAAAAACGTCAACCCAATGAAAGCTGGTGGGCCTGATGGAATAAAAGGGCGAATCTTAAAAGAATGTGCTGAACAACTAGCTGAACCTTTCCAAGATATTTTTTCTACTTCATGACTAAACCATGAGATACCACCTGTGTGGAAGTCATCTATAATTGTACCTGTGCCAAAGGTTTCCAAACCGAAGGAAATGAATGACTATAGACCTTGTTTCACTTACTTCCATTGTGTCTAAATAATAGAAAAATTGGTTAAAATGTTTCTTCTGAATAATCTTTGTAATAAGTTAGACCCTTTACAATTTGCTCACCAAAAGGGTAAAGGTGTAGACGATGCCATCCTAAATATTTTAAATTGTGTCTACAAACTTCTGGACTTACCGAACACTTATGTAAGATTGTTCTTTATTGATTTCTCATCAGCTTTTAACACTATACAACTTCATTTACTCATTGAAAAGATGAAAGCGTTACAGATTAGTCCATACATAATACTACAGGCTAATTAATTTTTGACCCAGAGAGCTCAGAGGGTTAGGGTAAACAATGTTATATCTAATGAACGGATAGTTAATACAGGGGCGCCCCAGGGGGCTGTGACATCGCCATTGTGGTTCATTTTGTACACCAATGATTTTCAATCCGATAGTTCTTGTTGCTCCTTCACAAAATTCGCTGATGATGCGGCTCTCCTTGCCCTGCTCTCAGAGAGCTCAGACGTAAATGAGTACTTCAAAGAAATAGAACACATTGAAAAATACTGCAAAGATACTTTTTTATTATTAAATGTTTAAAAAAAACTAAGAAATGATAATCGATTTTTGTAGGGACAAGAAGGAAAATGATATTGTTTCTGTAGCTGGAGAGACTATTGAAATTGTGCAAACCTTTAAATACCTTGGTACTATCCTAGACAATAAACTAAATTTTACTGCAAATACTGATTATATCAGCAAAAAAGGGCAGCAAAGATTACGATTACTAAGAAAACTGTCCTCGTTTAATGTTAGCGAAAAGGCCTTGGCTATGTTTTATCACGCTCACATCTGCAATATTTTAAGTTTCAATATCACTGCCTGGTATGGCAATCAATAAACTTTATAGAATCCTAAATGCTGCTGGTAAAATCATTGGCAAAAAACAAACCCCATTTGGGCAGTTGTTTGAGACAAACATCTATAAAAAAGCTAACAAGATCCTCGAAATAAAGAATCACCCTTTTTGTCAGGATTTTGTGATTTTACCATCACAAAAGAAATACAAGACACCGATAGCAAAGACAAACAGACACAAACACTCTTTTGTTCCCCTGGCAATCAAATCATTAAATAAGAACATCTGGTATAAACTTTGTCACATGTAAATTATGATAGAGTCTGGTGTGAATGTACACTTTGGTTTCTTATAGTTATAATGTTTTTTGTTTGGTGTAATGCACAAATTGTGAGACAAATTTCCATACGGATAATAAAGATTATTATTATTATTATTTAATGGTATTTTTTTTTCAAATAAAAATACTCATATCTTAAGCATATGTTACAGACGTTTCTTTACAGCAGAAGTCTATTACTTTCAATGTATATCCAAGTGTTTACATCGTTGTGCATGTTAATCCGAGTTATAAACTCTTTCGTTTTCCTGATTCAGGAACTAGGGAGGAATGGTGACTACTTCAAGAAAGTGATTTGAACTTCGAACCGTCTTTTCAGCCGTTTTAGTTACTAACATCTCGACCAACCTTCCACCCGTAACGTGTACAGGGCAGACTGGAAGTTCAAAACATTCAGCCAGTAACCAGAGACTTTGACCTGCGAGGAACGCTACAGTAGCACCAGTAAGTTTATTGACAGGAATATCTTTAGTCTAGTCTTTGTTAACAGCTGTCTGGAGATTTGTTTTGATAGCAGGTAAGAAGGGAATCTCAAATTAGAAGTATGAGCTCCTGTCTACAGTAGTTGGTTTCAATTTCTTTCTGTAGCTTCAAATACTTTCTGATGCAAATACATACTTAGCATCATATTTGACGCTGAGATAATGTCTATCTACTCAAACTGACGATACCAACGTTGATTCCACCAGAATGCGGTAACTAATTACGGAGAGAAAGAGTTAAAATAAGGCAATAGTTGGGTCAAGTCGTGAAGTTGAATGACCCCCAAACATAACGCAGGGGAACACTGTGCCCAGAGAGTGGAAGAGCATGGACAGCCTTATACAAGGTGTTAAGGTCTAGCTGAGTGGTTAAGCATTTGGCTTCAGAACCTGGGGTCCTGGGTTCAAATCTCGATGAAGATTGTGATTTTTAGGGAGCCCATGAGTCCAACAAACTCTATTGGGTACCCCAGGGTACCTGAACTTAGTTGGGTAAAGTAAAGGTTGGGTACCCCAGGGTACCTGAACTTAGTTGGGGAAAGTGAAGGTTATTGACCGTTGTTCTGGCCACATGACACCCTGCTCATTAACCGTTGTCCAAAGAAACGGATGAACTTAACATTATGTGCCCTATAGATCGCATGGTCTGAAAGGGAAAATTTGCTTACTTTTATAGCTCAATCTGGGAAAAAAATTGCAATACAGAAAAGGCCTGAAATTTCGGAAATTGCTCAGATCTGATTGCGTGGTTTATACAAAAATGGCTGAGACGGATTTTGGGAGTCAGTTACACAGATCGGGTCTCAAACACGGAAATCCTATGCCGAACTGGGAGACGAACACTTATTGAGGTTGTGACAGAGCGTCGTATGAGGTTTGCGGGACATGTTCTACGACAACTACGCACACCAAGAGTTGCGATAACATGGAAGCCAATACGAGGAAAGCGCAAAAAGGGACGTCCTCGTATTACTTGGCGACACACCTTCATGGAGGACCTCAGAACTGTGGACACCAGGTGGGAGGAGGCTTCAGACATTGCCAATTAGCCCAATGCGCCGAACGGCGCGGGAGGACCTAAGTCTAAGTAAGGCTAAGTAAGTCTATAGTTTTGGGTGTGACTGCATAGCCATGTACAATACTACACTAATTAATAAAGCCGTATTGTTTAGTAATTGTCGATGACTGATTTCTCCTAAGGTGCAAATCAATTTTATACATGAAATACGTTTTGGTTTTCGACACAAAGGAATGTTGTTGGCATTGAAGGACAAACTAAGTTACTGGCTGTAGTCATTCACAAGAAACTACTTGGACTTTAAAATGGCTGCAGATACCTCATACATGGCGCCGCGATTCGGAAGCAGATGCCAAGCAGATGGGCAAGACGCGAGGACAGTTGAAGAGACGCGCCCAGACCCGAGATGCCTGGAGGAAGCTGGTTGGTGGCCTATGCCCCAGAAAGGACCACAGTCAGAGACGAGATGAGATGAGATACTTCTAGATATTTTAAAACCTAAGGAATCAAAGAAAACAATATCGGTGATTATAGTGAGATGTTATGTGCAGCCTTGAAGCGAGAGGTATAAAAGGCTTTAATCAGAAAAGCATCTTATATAAACTGTAAACATAAGTCAGTATCGATTATGGTTATATTCGTTATGACGTCGAGACCTCGTGACTTTTAAAGGTTGGCCCAATAAGCTAAGAGTAAATAAAATGTCATATTTGTAAATATGTGCAATGTCAACTGTTGTAGGCGGTCGTTGACTTGTAGAACCTAACTGCTTGTAGACAACTAAACCGCTGTAGGCGTATTATGTTTTAACTTGTCAAACTGTAAATAACTTTAATCACGTCTTTGTCAACAAAACTAAATAGAAATGTTATTACAAAATAGACACATTTTAAGTTGAGGTGAGATAACTAAATGTAGTAGGCTTAGGTCAGAATATAAAATGGCATTCTGAACAAAATCTAACTCGCCACAAAAACCACTTTTTTTCACTGTGGCAATCAGGAGTCGTCTCTCGTACCTAAGACCGCTGAAGACGATGCCGCTTATCTTGCATCATTCACAGTAGCCTACATATAACCTCTTCCGACCATCTACATAGCAACATACATAGCCTACACTCCATAACACTCAACACTTTAACCTTTTTTTAATGTAAGTGACTGCATTTACATTAATATATGGTAAATACATAGGGAAAAGGAAAAAAATATATATAATATATATATATATATAATATAATAATATATAATTTATTTGTTTGTGTTTGTAATAATAAAAACAAACCAAAAACGACAGAAATCAAATAGTTTTAACAACTTTTGATGACAAAAAGTGAATGTATAGGCATTATATTTGAACAGTTGAAATATTTAGATGGAGAAAAATTTGAAATATTTTTTTCAAAAACAACACCAACAACATGACACTATTTAGGATAAAAGAAATAGAAGGAAACAAAAACGAGTGAGACAAAAAGAAAGAAGGAAGGAAAATTAGAAAATGAAAGTAGAAAGTAGAAAAGAAAATAAAAGAAAAGAGAGAAGTAAAGATAAAAAGGATGAAGGAAAAGAAGGAATGAAGAAACAAAAGAGTGCTAGAAAAGAATGAACCAAGAAATGCAACAATCTTAACATTCGTGGAAGCACATTTTCCATTACAAGCTGTCAGTTCAACTTGAAGGCTTGGGAATGTTTAAAAAGAACCCCGACAAGGTCCCCGTCTCTCATTGGTTCCCCGGATATCCATTAAAATGTCTACAGGACATGAAAGTGAGAAGTTTCCCGCCAATATTTGATCCTCATTAGCATACGCATTAGCCCAAATGTTTTTTTTTCTTCTATTATTATTATTCGGTTGCCAGTCTATAGACAAAACATTTCCTCTCGGAATGGGTACAAAGAATTGAGAAATATCCCGAAGCAGTGATTCTCGTTTTTTTTTTGTATTCTGGCAAGTCTTCAAACAACAGCAAAAAAAAAAAATTTATCTAAAACTTTAAGAAATATATTCTTTAAAATGCTACTATTTTATAAAAGTATAAAAAGGATTATTGTATTCATTCCCGACTCCTAATGCCATCCTTCTATCCTCATCCAGGACAAACAAAATGAGAAAAGAAAACATCAGAACGTCATCTTCCCATTAAAATAAGCAGCTACAAAAGCTACAAGCAATTTAGAGAGATAGGAGTTTCCCGATAGAACAACTGAAGAACAACGCATGTGCATTTAATCAACCCGACATCCTTCTTCTCCATCCATTAAAGTGTGCTTCAAGTGGTCCTCTCTACACTTGCAGTAATCCTCTCTGTACTTACAATAGTGGTCTCATTGGATGATGTGTAGTCCCCTATTGTTTTATTGAATTCATTTTTATACATATAAATATTTTTGTTATAAGGCCTGCTTTCCAGTTTTATGATTAAATCAAATGAAGGAAGAATGCAGTATTTTCACCCTAATAGGTAGATCCAGCGATATTTTATAAAATCTATCTATCTGACTGCTATGTAAAAAAAAATGTCTCTTTTTCGCCGTCAATGTCTGTCTTATAGTCTTATAGTATCTAATCTAAAATCACACTCTCATCTATTATCAGAAAATCGGGTAAAGGTAAATAGCTCATACATTTTGAATTCTGTTTACTTGTTATTCCAGTACAATGGACCCTTGAGTACCAGCTAGATTTTTTTCATGATTTTCCATTTTAAACGTGGCAGCATTACACTATTTAGCTTATGTGGATGAGTGTTTCAATGCTGTAAGAGACTTGGCAGTTGAACCGACAGTCTCAAGTTCAAATCCAATTCAATAGGCGATCTCTCGGCTTTGCTCAGAGAACGTTAAGATGCATAAAAAAAATTTTTATTCATTAAAGGAACTGATATAAGAAAAGAAAGGAACTTTCTGTGGGGAAATTGCGACATTGAAAGTTGGTTTGAAATCTCTATGGAGCCGACATATTTTCATATTTTTATTAACAAATATTTATTGATTTTATGAAATAAAAAGAAATCTGATAATTAATAACAAAAATTCCACGAAATACTTATTGAATTATCAATATTAGTGTGTAATAGATCTTACAATCATACAATCTTATAATCATACAATCATCTTATTTGATTCTCAAGATGTGGTAGTAAGCATATTGGATGACTGCCTGTTTATGGCATGCACCCCTGACTGTCGTCACGAAAGTCTCGAGTTTGAACCATCACGCTGCCATCCGCTGCTGTCATGCAGGAGGTTTAGCGAGACATAATGACATTCCCTTTTGAAGAGACGTTTTAGAAGGTTGGGCTTGGGCTTGGGCTTGGGCTTGGCTTGGGCTTGGGCTTGGGCTTGGGCTTGGGCTTGGCTACCTATGAAGTTGTCCTTAGAAGTTATGTGTTGAAAATTACTCCCAATCGATTTTACAGTCCAGGGCATCCTGACATATGATGCGAGAGCATTCTGATGTATGGGACAAGAACATCGTGATGTATGGAGGAGGGGAGAGTATAATAAAGAGACCTAGGTTGTATTGACTTTGAAGACATATTTGCTGACTTCTAGGAGTATGTATGATCTCTCCCCGTCCTCTTTACTCAGTCCAGTACCATCAAAGACTATAAGAAAAGTTTTAAAAAAAGGAAACATTTTAAGAGTAATGTAGCCAATGTAATGAACTCACAGTCTATAGCCAGACTGAGACTCTAGAAATACGAAAACAAATCATTACAACAATATATCTGTCAATATTTTATATTTGAACTTTGAACTTATATACTTTTTTTTTTAAATCTACTACCTCAACATTGTGTTGTGTGTTTGTGTGTGTGGGTGTGACTAAAGCATGACGTTGTGGCTTTAAAACTTGCGTTTCTCATCTGGTGCAATAAAATCTTTCTCAGAAGATATGGCAGCCTGACAAATGAGATGCCGCTCGACAAAGTGATTCTATTTCAAGAGCGCAATTCTAGAAATTGCCTTTTTTCCCGTCGTTACTTCTGGTTAAACTTCAGTGCACTAAATTACTCCAAACCAGTGTACCTGTTAGGTTTTGTAGGTAAGGTTGTGGAGCTATTGGTGTCTCGAGATACTTCTATTAGACTTAATGACACTAATACTATAGCATAACTCGTGTTCATATAGGTATTTATTTATTTTTAACTCCCCTTGCCAAATATGTGCTGCTACATTTTAATGGATTTCAACAATATCTTTCAATATCTTCTGTTGTTATTGACACTTCTTAAAGCGTCCTTTTACCTGATATTAAGTTCGAAAAAAAAGTTAAATATGAATATAACTCATTGAGAGAGCTTTTTAATGTTACATATTTCTACATCTGGTGTCGACCTCTTTGACAAGATTATTTACTGAACAACCCCTTGCAGAATAGTCGTTTAGGAAGTTGATTATCTGTCATTTATTTCATAATTACCATTGAGGAAATTCAACATTGACAATCAAATGTATTACCTTATTCAATATGTTGAAAAGATTGAATTTATTTTTTTAATGTTATGATAATAAACTCGAATCGATATGTAAGTAAAGTTTCCCTTTCAGGCCTTGCAATCTATAGGGCAGATGATTTTAAGGTCATCTGTTTCTTTAGCCAACGGTTAACGATCAGGGTGTCATGTAGCCAGCACAACGACTAACCGCCTTTACTTTCCCCAAATAGTCAGGCATTTATTATAGTTGGGTGGACTCGGGGGTGCCCTAAAAGTCCTGAAATAGCAAATACCTGTCTTCACCTAAATTCGAGCCCAGGACCACAGGTTCGGAAGCCAAGGCTAATCAACTCAGCCAGCGCGACCCCATGAATCGTTATGTGGACACATGATAAAGGTTTCATTCTGCGAGCCTGATTTATTATTTATGTGTTTGAACATGATTGTTAACCTTCCTTCAGAATATTGTTTATCCACTCAGCCACCTCTTCCTATTAGAGTAATGAGAAGCCAAATTTTGAGAAAAAAAAACTTTGGAAGGGAGGAGTGATGCTAGGAATGAAGAAGAGAAAAGGGGGGACTAGAAAGATTGAGAAGATTAGTTAATACGATTTTGTCAGTGGATATGTGATAACAGAAGAAAGAAAGGCGGCAGCCTCCGTCTCTTTTTGTCTCATCGCTTAGTGTATGGTTGTTTTTTTATTGCTGAAATATTTGTGTATACCTTCAATACAGGGCTCAGTTATAAGCACATAAACTGTACTATATTGTGATGTTTATTTCTTAGCTTTTAAGTAGCGTATTCTAAAACAATGAAAGCCGTTGGAATTAAAGAATCCGCAATTTTAATTATTCTACAGGCTTCAATGTAAATACAGTTTAATTCAATGATATTGATTGTTCTGATGTTCAGTTAGAGCTTAGAGACTAATCACTTAAAGGCCCTATAATAAATAATTGATTTCACGTCTATTGAACTTTGGATCATTTAAAACATGTAAGCAAAATTGAACGGAACAATAAAGCGAATACATTTCCCCTTTTACCTTTTATTATCCAATGATTCTCTTCACTTCCGGCTTTCACTTTATTTTATCCACTTCCTGCTTCCCCATCATTTTTTTCCACTTTTTGCTTTCCCATCATTCAATCCACTTCCTGCTATCTCATTATTTTTCTCCACTTCCTGTTTTCCCATGATTCTCCCGCTTCCTGCTTTCCCATGATTCTCCCACTTCCTGTTTTCCCAGGATTCTTTCAATGCCTGCTTTCCCATGTTTTCATTTCCAACCTTAGAAATGTTTTTGACATTCGCCATTCTTTTGAATTTAGTTTTTTTTTTTAGCTATATTTCATTTCTATTTTCTTTTTTTTACCACACCTCTATTCAAGTCAGAACTGCAAGGAACCTGGAGGATGGGCGAAAGGTGAAGAATGAAACCCGGGCAAGGGTCTCAAAAAACGGCTCTAACGTTGTTGTTTTTTTATTTAACAGTTGATGTATGTAATTGTAGAAAAGAACTATAAGCTCGTTGGCCACACGGGGGAAAAGTCTAGTTTGATCGTTATAATTTTTCAAAGTAAAAAAAAAAGAAATAAATTTAAATTTGGAAATAAAACATGGCGTAGTCAGCCGTAGTGTACTGATAACTGAGTTGTTTATTTAATTTTATTTTAGGTTTATTGGTAGATTATCTAAACTTTGCTTATATTTTTAACTCAAATATGAATTACATCTAAAAGTAGATCTAGATCTAGATAGAGACTAGATCTTGAGAATACTAAATATATAAAAGAACTCTTCAAATTTTACTCTTTAGCATACTGGGATTTATATTTATGAGTGCAAGGCTGGAGATTGATTTACGGATTAAATAATCACTCTAACGCGACCATCCCATTTTACGAATGACGTCACAGTTTACAAAAGGATTATGGGTAAGCCGTGCCAGAGCGTATTTCTGTTCACTAACGAATGTCAACATGACCTCAGTTAGTGCAAGCGTTACATCAGCAGATAGCCTGACATTTCATCATATTTCTCCTAATAACGAGCTCTTTTCAACATCAAAGATTTGGTGCATGAAGTGTGAATAGTTTTGGCAGGTTCTGTCTAAGCAAATACATTTTTTAAAAATATGATTCAAATTAATTGTTGCCATCGTACTACAAAGAAGAGCAGTAAAAAAATAAATAATGAGTTTTGAATTTAAAAAGATTAGACTTTTTAAAAAAATTCTCACATAGTTGTAACATCATATTAACAAAGCAGACAGACAAACAAGTCAAATACTGAGGGGGAAAAAAAGCTTATTTACTGATTTTTAAAATAATTTGGTTTAGCTCGATTCTCGTGCTTATAGCATGTTATTGGGTACCAGTTGTGTGTGAGTGGGGGGGGGGGGCAATCTGAGAGAAGGTTTCCTTGCTGCCTTTTAAAAAACTGTTTTTAAAAAAATGATTGAGGTCTCGTGCCTTCATGGTGCAAGTCTTACACGTTAGAAGGTTTTATAATCTGTTAGTTTAAAATTGTTAGCGAAATACCTAATTCTGTACACAAGGCTTTTCTTCCCTAAGCTTAGCACATGTCTATGTAAAACAAAATTATTTAATTATTGATTTGCTATTGGTTCATTTTTAGCGGCCCCCGAAAGGTGAATAGACACTATTAGTTTTGTGTGGTCTGTCCGTCCGTCCCGTTTAGAGCTCGTAAACTAGAAAAGATATTGAAAATCCGAAATTTGATATTTTAGTTTTAGACCATTCAAAGTTCTGATGCAACGGCTACTTTTTTTTCTTGTTCTGAAAGTGAAAAATTTAATTTTTAAAATAAACTATGCAAGCATTTTTTTTTTCATAAAAATACACCACTTTTACAACTATTCACTATTAATAATAACAAACACGGGATGCTATGTAGTAAATGGGACCAATAGAAACCATATTTTTAACATTTAGTAAATGTTTTTAGATTTTTTGTAAAAAAATTTTTATTATTTTACAACTATATTGCTAAGTTAAATAAGTTTTGTCATATTAACTATTACAATTACCAAAAAAAAAATGTTTACTTTTTTTTAAAGAGAAAAAATCTATTTACTATGCATATAGATGGAACATAATTTTAAAAAATAATTACTAATTAGTTTTTCATATTGCATGTTTGCATGTCCACTGCTGCGGAATTCCATCGCAACACTATATGTGTGCACATAAATAACGGAATTCTTTTTTTTTTAAGGAAAATTTTTTTCCTTGAAGCTTTGAATAACAGAGTGACCCTTTACAGAACAATTAGATCAATTAGATAATTATAATATGACATCAGTTAGGCCAGGTTCACATCTAACTTCACATTCACTTTCACCTATCCCTTGGTCTTCTGGGCCGTTGGGCACCGCACAAGATCAGTCAACCTTCTTTCTCCATTCTTCTCTGTCATTCGCCTTATTTCCTGGGTGTACCACTTCGGGGGCCGATTTTGAGTTTGTGTTTAGACACTAGTAATTGAGCAAAGTTTTAACTTGATCCAAGAATGAAAAGTGGGAGAAATTACGCGTGAAAGATTGTAGACAGACAGAAATAATAAGTTTTCTAAAAAAAAAAAACAAAAAAAAAAACAAACAAGGAAAATAGAAAAAATCCAATAATGTACAAGCTATTTCCCTTATTCGATATGAAACAATTAATTACCAATAAATCCAAAACAATTGAGTATTTTTGTTCAATGATTCACAACTTGTTAGGTACAATAAATAATTGTTTAAAGTATCAACTTGATCGGAGAATGCACGAGGAGCAGGTAACATTAACAATTCTTTTAGAATTCAAAACCCAACAAATTCAGCCATATTTCTGAATACTGAAGTATTAGTTTCTTTTGTTGCTATTACACAAAATAATGAATTGCCAGTAATTAATTGTCTAATTGATTAATTGATTCATGTCTTGTCTATGTCAATGAATAACTGTGTAAAGTTTCAGCTTGATCCGAGAATGGGTGTGGGAGAAATAACATGTAGGCCTACACACTTTTACCAGACAGAAAGACAGAGAGAGTTGATATAGGCTTTGTAAAAAGTAGTTAGATTTCGTTAGTTCAGTAGGAAACATTCTAAAAAGAATTTTTTTAAAGTTAGTAGTGAAATAGATCTTTATTTACAGGACATCACAAACACATAATAGCCTTAATCACAGCTTATTCATAAGCCCCTAGGCTTGTGCTGAACTCCGTTGTCTCTCTAATGTCAACATTACTTCGAAGTCTAGTTTCTAACAGTGCATAAGCCAAAGCGCACCTTCTGCACTAACCGGGATGGCGGTGTGCTAGTTAGGGCTCTAGCAATACGGTTGTTAATGTTAACTAGCAGGGTGTCATGTGGCCAGCACAATGATCAACCGCCTTTACTTGCCCCAACTATAGTCACGTACCCATTAGCGTTGAGTGTTGAGTGTACTCAGGGGCGTAACAAGATATTTAGAGGCCGGGGTCTTGGCCTCTATATGGGCCCCTGCATTTTGACGTTCGACATCATGTCATGAGATAATGGATTTAATAAATGTATAAGTCTAATCTCTGGAACTGTGGAACACATAAAACATTGTCACTGATATACATAACATCATGAATAGCGAGATAATATGACACTGGCTTAATATTAAATGTAAAAAAAATTTGGACAATCATTTGGGCCCCTTCCACTTCCGGGTGGGCCTTCAAATTCCGATCCTAACCAAATTTTATTAAAAACATAGCTTAACAATTTTTGTTTCATTTGTACACCAGATACACCAGAAAGCTGACCATTTGTACACCAGATACACCAGAAAGTTGACCATTTGTACACCGGATACACCAGAAAGCTGACCATTTGTACACCGGATACACCAGAAAGCTGAGCATTTTAACGTTTTCCGCCTCATTTTAAAATCTCCTTCTTTCTTACGATCTATTAGGAATTAGGGAATTTTCAAACTAAAAAAGACTTCATATAGAGTGCATCTTTTTCTATTGTGATTGGTGCGCACGATTTGTTAGAGGAAGTAGAAGAGCTATTGCAATCTCACCCTAGTCATTAGTTACTTTATTTTTAACTTTCCCATTGAAAAATCATTATTGGCGCCTGAGCCAAGAGCTGCTTTAGCAATGTTACATCAATAGCGCCACGAAACATCCAATATATTCACACCAACGTTTAAAAACAAAACAGCCTCGCAAAAAAAAAAAAAAAAAACAGAATAACGCGCGCTTTTTTTTTCTGCGTCAGGGAAATTCATAAAACTTGCAAGTTGGCTGGGTTGTCTTTCTTGTTTTGCCTCGAGCTTACATTCCATGATTAAATGCTACATTGGTACAGATAGATGTTTGGAAAAAAACGAATGTGGTAATTAATGGTAAAAAAACAACAACAGCAAACCTCATGGGGGGGGGGGGGGGGGGTAAAAGTCTATTTGTTTAGTCTGCGTGAGACTTGTTATAATAGCTTTTTACTTTATTTCTAGTGCAGAATAAAAAATCTGGTGTCCGACATTATGTTTCCATATCAGTATGTAATACGTGTTGACAAACAAAACAAGAAATACCTAGATTTGGAAGAAATACCAAGCAATGAAAACACTGATGTTGGGTTAACAAAAAAAATAGATATATAAAGCCAAGTATCCCCCCCCCCCCCCCAACCCAAAACCAAAAAAAAAAAAAGGT
The DNA here is from genome assembly GCA_030265305.1 of Biomphalaria pfeifferi. Lineage (NCBI taxonomy): Eukaryota > Metazoa > Mollusca > Gastropoda > Planorbidae > Biomphalaria > Biomphalaria pfeifferi. Next base: position 1,791,250 of record JASAOG010000093.1, read on the forward strand.
AAAAATATAATGTCGTTTTTTGTGGCGTGGAAATGTTTTAAAATGATTATTTGACTTTATTTTTTTTTTCTTAAGTGTGAAGGCCGAAAAAAAAAAAAGAAACAGGGAAATTTGTAAGACTAAATTTAGAAAATAGAGTAGGTCGCGCAGGGGCAAATTATCCAGCTAGAAGACAACAACAAAATGTTCGGGTCAAACTATAAAGAAAACGTATCTGTAAATGGGATCTCCTCTTGTGTGATGTGTGTGTGTGAATGTGTGAGTGTGTGTGTGTGTGTGTGATAGAGTGAACACTGTTAAACTAAAGGCACTAATGAGCACATGGTCTGCTGCCAATACAAATAGTCACCTTCACCTATCCCTTAGTCTGTTGGACCGTTAGAGCACCAACACAAGATTTGTCCACCTCTAGAATCTCTACCAATGGCATACCCGTCCATTCTTTTATGTTTCCCTACGAATAACTCCACTGATACAAATATATGTAGATGTATTCAACTCTTTGATGCGAAATCTGTAAAACAGAAAAGAGCGTTCTACTGACTCGAAGTTTTTTTTTCTTACCTCCCTCCTCTCCCTATCAGTATTCATCACATTTTAATCAAGGGCAGTCCAAATACCAAGCGTCTATACCATGTAAGAATTAGCTCCAAGTAGAGAGGAAGTTGTCAAACCAAGTATATCGCAATGACAAGAGACAATCAAACAGAGGGACAGCATATCAAAATCAAAGACCACGAATTTGAAACCATCCAAACTTTCAAATATCTAGGAAGTACTATTAATTTCAAAGTTGACCTACTAACAGAAATAAAGGAAAGAATAGCAGGAGGCAACAGGGCATTTTATAGCACCCACCATTTACTTAAGAGCAAAACAATATCAAGGAAAACCAAGAAAATAATATACAAAACCATAATAAGACCAGCAGCAATGTATGCAAGTGAGACCTGGACACTGCCTAAGACATCTGAAAATTTACTTAATACTTGGGAAAGAAAAATCAATGGTGCCCTACAGGATATAACAGGGTGGAGGACACGCACTAACCATGAGATATCTCCATTGTATAAAGACCCGCCAATAGTGATGGAAATAAAAAAGAGCAGACTACGTTGGGGGCAAGGTCACCTTGAAAGAGGAACGAAAATCGTATACAAGCAAAAACCAAAAGGCAGGCGACCCAAAGGCAGACCCAGAATGCGATGGATTGACGATGTGGAGGCAGATCTAAAGCAGCTTGGGGTCAGGGCGTGGAGACGAATGGAAGGATGTGTTGAAGCAGGCCAGAGCCCTTCATGGGCTGTAGCGCCACTGGGATGGATTGATGGATAGAGAGGAAGTTAATTATCATATCTTTCCTTATAGGTTAAACACGCCCATTCAGAAGATGAGATTATATTCCAATCCCAATCGTATCCACGTGTTAATCAGCTACTGTTAATACTAACCATTGACCAAAGGCCAGTGGCGGACTGGGTGTTAAAATCGGCTCGGGCAATTCTATAAAATCCGGCCCTCAAATTGTATATCATATGATGGACATCCATTTCTAGGTCTACCTGTCCTCAAAATTATTCTGTTAAGTTTAAAAATGTATCGATAACTGAATGCATGCATACATTGAACTCTATATCTTTTAAAGAAATATAGTAGGCCTTATGTTGTTTTTTAATCGCTAGAAGTGTGGGCCCTAAAAGGATGAAGCCTACTAGTACTAGACTATTACATTATTTTGAAAAATGTGTATGATTAAATTAGCGTTACACTGTAGAGTCTGTCAAAGATTTTTTTAAACACGTCACTCAGAGGGCTCCATTTACAAGAGAATATAAAATCTTTAACAATTTAATACGTTCTATAGTGGCATTCATGAGGCCCTTTAGGTAGCCTTAACGGCCCATTTGGGTACCGGCCCACCGGGATTTGCCCGAATACCCATATAGCCAGTCCGCCCATGCCAAAGACTATCAACTAGTTTAAAAGTGAACTAGCACAAAGCCATCTAGAGTCAGTCCATAACAAATTAGGAGCCATATAGAGTCAGTCCATAACAAATTAGGAGTCATATAAAGTCAGTCCATAACAAATTAGGAGCCATATAGAGTCAGTCCATAGGAGCAATTCAAAGACATCTAGAGTCAGTCCAAGACACCAAAGACGCAATCGAAACAGCCGGAATCCTTTTGAGGTCAGTTCAAAGCTGCTATGGTTCTGTTATAAAAACCATAAAATATCGAAATAACATAACATCCCATGTAAGAACAACATTCAATACAAAAGTAAGTTGATTTTAATTTCCTTTTTCAAAACAAAGCTTGAAAAGAAAAATATTCAAATAGATAAATGATAAATTCTAGAAAGACACGGGAGGGGGTGGTGGAAATATAAAATAAATGAATTATAGTGAAGCAGCATTGTCAAGTTCAAGGTCATTCATTGATCCCCTCTCCCCACATCCTAAAACAAATACATTCGATTACACCCACAGCACGCACACACACACATACACAAACGATGTATTTCCACTAATTTGTTTTCGGCTTGCTGGAACTTGACCTTTGACCTGCGTCCTGGGACTAGACAAGTGCCCCAAGGCTAATGAAATGTCCAATGTTCTGAGTTCTGCATGTAACCCCAGTGTTCCATCGCATGGCGGCTTCACAATAGAGGCAACACGTGGTGCTGAGGTTTTGCACTGCAGTTTTTGTGCCTCCTCGTTGTAACTGATGAGATTCAAGTGAGCTGTGAATGTTCGGCTACTCACTGGGAGAACTGTAACAGAGCATAGCGTATGGGAACGACAAGTTTAAAAAGGATTTTACAAAGATTATATCCACACCCTCCGTCTGACTGATACACATGTGTACACGTTATATCTCCCACTTCCCATTCTCTGATCAAGCTGAAACTGTACACAATTATTCATTGTCGTTAACAAATATTGAATCAATAAAAAAAAAATTAACCAGTAATTAATTAAATAGAGGTAATTCGTTTTTTTAATATAGAAAAAGGGACAACGATCTTGCCGTATTTAAAGATAAGACTGTAAATGTGTGGCTATTTCCTTTATATATGCCTTGCTTTTTTTTTATTTTTATTTATTTTTTTTTTTTCTAAGTTTTTAAGACATAGTCAATACAGAAGCAAATTTTTTACTAGATTTAGATGGCAAGATTAAAATCTAGACTCTTTTAGCGTTATTAAAAATGAATAACCTTCAACTAAATTTTTATCTTTAAAAATATGTCCCTTTCAGACCTTGCGAAATGATGTAAAGCACAAGGTGATGTAAAGTTCATCTGTTTTTATGGCCCATGGTTAACGAGGATGTCATGTGGCCAGCACAATGATCAACCGCCTTTAATTCCCCAACCGGAGTTGGGTTAACTTAGGAGCGTCCTAGGAATCCGATTCAAATCAAGGTCTTCTCCTGGACTTGAACTCGAGACGCCACTGCTCGGAAGCAAGGCGCAACTCGGCCACCACAATTAGAAATTATGTTTTTATTATTAGAATTAAATGTTGAGATGACGGGTTTTTTTTCTTATAGATTAACCCCAAAATTACATATTTATAGCGCCTTTGTAATAAATGGATACAAAAGCTCTGGTATATGGGAATTCTGTGATTTAGATTTTAGAAACTGAAAACCAAACTTTTTGTTGTTTTTTGTTTGTTGGAAGAACGAACTGAAATATACTCTCACTACCATTTTGGTTTTCACTTTCAGACTAGACAGCCTATACAATGAGAGAATCAAAGCGTCTCACTAATCAGTCTATGCATCTCTATGTCTATACACCTCTTTGTCTAGTCACTACACTTAACGTATAAGTTTACAAGTCAAGTTCATTGATGTTAGCCCACAGGCCCTATAATATAGACAGAACATTAAGTGTTGGAGAACAATGCATCACCATTTCTTTAATAAAATACTTTTAAGAAATGTTTAGCGGTTCTAGTTCTTCTATATCCCTTTCACTAACTTGGTATACCTGGATCTAATGTCCCTGTAGATAGAGGTTTAGTGGCCCACGCTCCCTCGCGGCTACTTGCCGGACTTTCTTGAAAAAAAACAAAAAAAAAAAACGTTGTTTTTTTACATTAATTTCAACACCATCAGTTTCACTGGTCCCGTACCTCGATTGACCTAAATCAGTCATTTAAAGTATTTGTATAGGTTATAAACTTTGTTATTTATAACATTAGTACTTTCATCTAAAAGCTGTCTTCTTGCTTTACCAACACTATTTGCGTTTTTTCTCGGATTTGTTAATATTTGTTTTTCTAAAAGAAAAATGAAATGCTGTAACGGCATTCATGCTATAGGACAAGTTGGTCAGCGAGACTCAAGCTATAGGATCAGTTGGTCTACGAGATTAAAGCTATAGGACCACTTGGTCTACGAGATTAAAGCTATAGGACCACTTGGTCTACGAGACTCAAGCTATAGGACCACTTGGCCTACGAGACTCAAGCTATCGGACCAGTTGGTCTACGAGACTCAAGCTATAGGACCAGTTGGTCTACGAGACTCAAGCTATAGGACCACTTGGTCTACGAGACTCAAGCTATAGGACCAGTTGGTCTACGAGATTAAAGCTATAGGACCACTTGGTCTACGAGACTCAAGCTATAGGACCACTTGGTCTACGAGACTCAAGCTATAAGACCAATTGGTCTACGAGACTCAAGCTATAAGACCAGTTGGTCTACGAGACTCAAGCTATAAGACCAGTTGGTCTACGAGACTCAAGCTATAGGACCAATTGGTCTACGAGATTAAAGCTATAGGACCTCTTGGTCTACGAGACTCAAGCTATAAGACCAGTTGGTCTACGAGATTAATGCTATAGGACCAGTTGGTCTACGAGAATAATGCTTTAGGACCATATGCATTTACTTACTTATAGATTAGAGTTCAATCTACTCAAAGAAGTCTATAGACCCACTACCGAAAGTAGATAATGGTGTATATAAACGCTACTCTCCATTTCGGAAGTAGACAAAAAACTTTGAATCGATTTTTCACTCAATTACATGCTGCGCCTCCATCTCACACACTTTCCATCCTTTTTTTTTTTTCTTCTTATTCCAGTCGTAACCAGTTCACAATTTCTTCTAGGTTTAAACCTCGTTCAAGTTTACTTGTTCGATTCAGGCCGGATCAACTAACATTCAGGCCGGACCGACTAACATTTCAGGCCGGACCAACTAACATTCAGGCCGGGGATTTATCATCGTACACTTTGCTTTTATATCAAGTAGTTTATTGAATTAGTAAATTCTTCTTTTTTCTTTCTTTTTTTTTTGTTTTTTGTTTGTATTTTTAGAGGTAATTGTTTTTTGTTTTCTTATTTTTTTACGGCTTTTTAATTTACTTAATTACTTTTTTTATTCCTATATTTCTAGCTTAATTGGTAAAAGTTGACAGCTATTTCTTCCGAATGGATGCAATAAACTACAATGTGAGACTTGGGAGGAGTTGTTAGAAGATCTGCTCATGAAAGTTGCTCTAACACATTGTGTCTCTCTTGACACTCCTTCAGTCTCTGGCCTGTTATTTACAGAGAGAGAGAGAGAGAGGGAGAGAGAGAGAAAAGAGCGCGAGAGAGAAAGAAACAGAGAGAAAAAAAGAGCGAGAGAGAGAGAAAGAGAACAAGAGGAAGAGAAGATAAAAAAAGAGGTGGGGACCTCGAGTTCGAACCCAATCTTCAGCTAAGATGTGTTTGCTGAGCGCCTGTAGCACCCAGAAGCTCCTTTCCCCACTGGTTATGCTATAAGGATGAAAGATGCGCTTTACAAAAGTGTTGTTTTTTTTCAATTGGGAAAGAGGGAATCCGGTTTTTTAAAACAGTCGAATTTCCCAAGTCTTCAGATGCCTTGAAACGTTTGGGTTTTTCTAAGGATTTCTTCAGAATAAGCTGGGACAAATGAGACATCGCTATGATTTATCCCTCCCCGCCCCCCCTCACACACATTTCTGTGAATGTTAAACACCTTGAAAATTCAATTTCAATCGTCGCTTAATTGTCAGAATTGATCTGATGTAGATTTAGATTTCTGCCCGTTTAGTTCTAGTTTGCTTATTGATTTTACTCTGAGTTTGATATAAGTCTGGAGAGTATCAAAAGTTATTGTTAAGATGAAAATTATTTCCCCCCCCCCCCCCCCCGCCTTTCTGTTTGGACATCTTTTAGGAACAGAAAGAAAAAAACATGTGCCAAAAAAAAACGGGCTTTGAACTAGAACCCACAGGGAAAGAGAAAAGCTGGGAGACCAAAGCAAACATGGAGATCCGTAGACCAAGAAGCAAAGACGTCAGATTGGACATGGACCCTACTGAAGGCGAAGTACTGTTGGGGCCCTATGCTTAAATGGAAGTGAAGGATTAAATGTAGTAAGACCCCCCCCCCCCTTCTTGTTGATCTCGTTATCGCCCCCATCAGATGGTGACCAACTGGACTAAATGTTTTCTTCCAAAGTCTTTCCCATCATTACTTTTAAGTAAGTCATATCTGGACCCTGTTTCAATTCGAGTTTAGTTGTATTTTGTTTATTGTTCGGCCTGGTTTTGTGACACTTTTAACTGGCTATTTACGAGAAGTCAGAAACAGGCCTAATAATTTTTTACTGCTATACTGTAATAACGAGAGGACCGTCTACTTCTGTCTCCTGTTTCATAACCGCTGTCACTGCGTCCTATCGTAAGAGCTCTCTTGAAAGTAAAAGTACAATAGTCTTATATATTATTTCTCTCTTGTTTTAGAATACCTGATCAATGTATTTTAAAGCCTCAAGGCATATGTGCAGGCTGACACCGTAGATGACTAATGAAATCAATCAATCGAGTAAAAAGATCAATACAGCCTGTCAATTATCACTTCATCACTGCATAACAATTTATCGACCTGTCACAAATGATAAACACACACACAGCTAATAGAAAACAAAAACTTGGATAATAAACGAAAAGAAATGTTTATCTCGCTTTTCAAGAGACATCAACGGCAACCGAAAACACAACGAATTACACACACACACAAAAGACACACACACATACACAAACAAACAAAAGGGCAATTATTAAAACTAAAAACAGATGTTTACTCCTAATGAACTTTGAACCGATACATTAATACCCTTTGTCTCCAGTGCTTCTGGTTTAATTTTTAATCCAATTTCTTTGAAAAAAAAAAGTTCCCTTTAGCTGAACTACGTTATTGTCGAAGCAAAAATATCAATAAATTATTGATGTTAATGTTGATCATTGGGCACTTATATTTGATTCTATTAAATGTGCATTATAAAACGACTTTGTGTGCGGTAAAAGTATGCAGGCCGAAAGTGGATTGGCTTAGCCATGTTAAACACAGCACTTACCCTTGATCATTGGAATTAAAAACATTGCCATTATGTGGGTATTCGAATTGTTTATAAATGCCAATAAAGTAATGTTTATTCTTTGCTCAGGAATATTTTGATGTTTATTCCTATTGATATTTAAACTATTGTAGTTTTAACATGGTTTGTGTTTGTAATGTTCCATAATAGTAAACATAAAGTTGCCTTTAGTAACAACAATATGAGTTGTTTAGATAAAACAACTTATTATAGTAATACCTGATATTATGCACTAACGTCTGTAATTTCACTCTACTAAGTGTTTTAATGATATTCTTATAAGACAAAAACAAGATTTTATCAATCTAACATGTAAAATCTAAAAAAAAAACTATAAAAAAAAGATTATATAAGGGATGGAACTGCACATTTACAGCACATGTCTCAATATTGTAAGATTTAATTCCTTTGAATAAATCAAAAAAATATTTAAAATGACTATAAATTATTAACTGGTTAATGTTTTTAAATTGATTCCTGTGTTGTTTGGGACAGTGAAGAACTGTGCAAAGTTTCAACTTGATACGAGAATGGGAAGTTAGAGAAACAGTGTGTTCAAAATGTGTACCAGACAGACAGACAGACGGAGTGAGTTGAAAAAAGATTTGAATAAATAACACGCATACAAACCTATGATAAGTGCATCTGTCCAACCCTACATTAGTTACGCGCTTACGACGCAACTCGCCCACCGGTCACACACAGTGATTTGAACCTGATCATTGCTGTTTAGAATGCTCTTTGTCTCTGTCTCTGTCTCTCTCTCTCTCTTGGCTTTCAGCATGTCTTGTCTTCTTGTCTTATTAATTACAGATGTTTCTTGAAAAAAACAAAAACGAAGATGATAATTGCGTCCTATACATGAATTCATCTAGTCATGCATGCTCATTAGAGACATCAACTCCGCCACGTCATTTGTTTTCTGGGCTAATTAAGACAAACCGTTGCAAGACATATTCTGATGGTATTTGTACGAATAGGTCCCGAGAATATAGAATATGAAATCTGCTTATAGCTTCTCTTCTGTTTCTCCCCTCATCTACCTCTCTTTTCCTCTCTCTTTCTCATCTCTTTCACTTTATCTCTCTCTCTTTCTCTGCCTCTCTCTTTCTCTCTCTCTTTTTCTCTTTTCTTTCTCTCACACTTACTCTCTTTTCGCTCTTTATTTCTCTTTCTCTCTTACGTGTTAGACAAACTGTCAGTAAAACGTGAACAACAGATCTATCCACACTCAGTAAAACGTGAACAACAGATCTATCCACACTCAGTAAAACGTGAACAACAGATCTATCCACACTCAGTAAAACGTGAACAACAGATCTATCCACACTCAGTAAAACGTGAACAACAGATCTATCCACACTCAGTAAAACGTGAACAACCGATCTATCCACACTCAGTAAAACGTGAACAACAGATCTATCCACACTCAGTAAAACGTGAACAACAGATCTATCCACACTAAAGAACACAAAGAAACAGGCTAGAGTCTAGTTCTTATTCGTTCATGAAACATGTTGTTTTTTTCCCTTTAATCTTTGATGCCTTTTTTTTTAATACAAGTAAACACTTCTCCTTACATTATTACCTTCTGTCTAAAACATGGTAGGGTTAAGGTTAGTGTGAAAGATGAACGTTACACAAGTAGGTTTGTGAGGGAGTAGCGAGTAGTGTGGGGTATGGCTTCAGATCTCTATAACCTATTTAGTTTTAGTCGAACACATACATCACATCTCCAGAAATATATTTCTAAATAAATATTGCGTTTCTAAATCTATCTTTCCAAGAATGTTTATTTCTATTTAGTCTTCGTTGTTTATTGTTTTAAACTAACAGGCGTGAAAGTTGATTCAGAAATTGTCTCATTTTTTTCTTTCTTTTTTTTCTTTTTATCAAGTTGCATCTGAATTTCCATTTTATTACAGAGAACGAACAAGAATGGAACCTGCCTGCTTTAGACGGCTTGGTGGCTGATTAGTAAAGTGCTTGGCTTCCGAACCGAGAGGTCCAAGGTTCGTATATCGCAACTGGGATTTTATAATTTCGGGATTTTTAGGACGCTGTTGTTGGAGAAGAGGGTCGTTGTGTTGGGTCTATAGAACACCCTCGTTAACAGAAGACTCTTACATTATCTGCCCCAAAGATCGCCGAGGTTTAAAGGGGTACCATTTCTCTCTTTGTACATGTGAAAGGCTTTTAGATTATCAATGTTATTATAAAGAGCATTTACATTGAAGTCTATATAGGGTAAATTCTGAATCTACGCAGGGCCTTACTTTCTAAAATCTGGCACCTAGTGTAACGTCTAATTATTTTCCTTTTAGTTTGATTATGAAGTCAAGCGGCCGATATTTGTCCTGGACACTTTAATGCGGCCCTCGAACCAAATTGTGTGCTCACCACACGAGTTATTGTGTTTAATCTAAGGGGAAATAACTCTACACATCTGTGTGTTTCATTTGTGTCTGCGTGAATGAAGGACGCAGAATTCTCTCCCATCTTGGTCTTTATTGGAAGAGAAGTGGAGAAGAAAAAAAGGATCTATATATTAAATGTAAAGGCCCGCTTATCTGCCTGCACAGTAGGAGGTACCCTGTGTTTGTACCTTTTTTTTTCTTCTACAGAAGTAGACAGAAGCGGTCCGTGGGCAGCATTTAAGTTTGACGAAGAATTTCTTTTTTATTCATCTGATTGTGTACGATAGACAAGAAAGCAACAGATCTTTTTAAAAAAAATCACTTAAACTAACAAACTCTACAATCAAAGAGATAAAGAGAATTAGATAGTGGAAGAAATCCCCAATCTCTTTTTAATGGCCTCTAACTGTCTAAAAGAAAGTCTTCTAGTTTATTCAATTCATCTATTAGACAACAGTGTCTTCATAGCCGTAACGTGGTCAAATCCAAGTGCTGGCAACATTAGCTACTCTGAGGTAGCTACAGTGCATTATCCTGCTAATAAGACATTATAGTTCCAAAGCCAAATCTGCTATTCACTGCAATTTAATAATGTTGCCCAGCAACTGGCAGAAATTGGCTACACTCATGGAATCGGCGACTGTAGCTTGCTTTCTGTTGTAATGGTTTTAAACTAAAAAAAACTCTGGAGGTTTCTTAAAAAAAAAACTTATACCCCCCCCCCCCTTTAGCTAAGCTCATATGATTTGTTGACTGTAGTTTGCTTCAGAATAATATTGTAACTTCAAAACTCTCTGTAAGAGGGGGGTGGGAGTTTAACTCAAGATCATCTGGAGAGGGCTTTAACTCTTTCTCCCATAACTGACTATACCAACGTTGATACCACTAATTACAGAGAGAAAGAGTTAAACTTAAAGCCCTAGGGGGGGGGGGGGTAAACTCACCCTCCTCATTTGCTACGCTCATGAAGCTATAGCTTACTGCTTCTTGGGGGCACCCACAAAACAGGCTCCAGGGATATGTTCAATGATATAGAACAGTGATTCCCAAAGTGGTCTATATAGACCCCCAGGGGTCTACGAAGACTTCCAAGGGGTCTACAAAAGTTTAAAAGGGAATTGGGGGTCTATGAGATGTGCACGGGGGTCTACCATAAAGAATCTCAATTCAGCATGTCGTGACTTTAATTTTGACAATTGGAATCTTCATACACATATTTATGATTTATACCTTGGGAAGTCCTTAAAATTTTTATCATGCTGATTGAATGAAAAATTGTTTTATTTGATTTAATAACTATATTTAAAGAGTGTAGTTTTGTCTAGTTATAACTTTAACAAAAAGAAATGTAGACTGTACAGCGTTAAGTATTTGAAATTGAACTTCATTACTTCCTTGTCCAACAAGCGAGTGTTAATGTGCCATTTTTTTATGATGCTATGAAACCAATTAAGCTGGAGGATCATTTGAGATGATGCCACCCTGATGAAAAGATAAAGGTTTGCAAAACGTTCAAATACTCAAAGATAAAGTTCATAAAACACCCACAAAAATCTCTCTTTGACATGACATTGAGAAGATGATGATTAGTGAGCGTTTTATTATATCTCTTTACTTATAGTAAAATATTGAAAACCTCACACGATAGGCAAATTATTTATTTTAACAGCCGTTGAAGAAATTGTAAAAACCTTTACGCAAACTTATATCATTAAAAGAATTTCATGTTTGGGTTCTGTGGCCGGTGTCTTGTTTTGGGCCTCTTGATGAAGAATGCAATTTTGAAGACATGGTCGGCATTCTCTGGTGACACTCCAAAAGGGCAAAAGTCAATGGTCCCAATTTTGAAACATATGTTTTCTCATTATGATGTGTACTGTTCTGATGTGAAAAATTATAGGTGGTCTTATCGGAATAGTTTATAAAAAATGTCATCGAATGAGAGCTTGTCCATTTCTCGTTTTTACAATTGACTATTGGTTTCTTCATTTCTTCCAGATAGAGTGCAATGTTGAAGTGTGTATTTGTTTTCTTATATTTGGCAAATGTGTCAGCCTTCTATTTCTATCTATTTCAAAATTGGAGAACAGCATTCTTGCTGTTTTTGTTGAGCTTTACAATGTGACACAATATGTTTTGTACAAAAACTTTTAGATGTTCTTTCAGATTATGTGGATAATTACATCTTAGCCCAAACCTCCTGACTGGAGATGCGAGCAGGCAAGGTGACTACCGAAAGTCATTTCAGGCATCATGAGTTGTTTTTTATCGGCCATGAAAAAAATTAACTGTTGGATTAACTTGGTTGATTCGCTAGTATGGTAGCTGTTAGCTCTATTGCTCCTATTTCTACTCTGTGGTTGCCATAGAGCTCATTAGTTATAATGAACTTAATTTTTAAATTATTTTTTCTCCATTGGGCTATTCAATGAGTATTCCAGCTCCTCCGTTTGTGGTGGATTTCTGAGAACCATCCATGCAAATTCTGACCCATTGGTTGTTAGGGCATTGGATTTGTAGAAGAGTTCACTAAATTCTTGAGCTCTGTTGGAATGTAGTCAAATATTTCTTTCTTCTTATGTAAGTCTTTGCAGACGACATATTTTTGCAAACAACAACCTTGTCTAATAATGAGTTGTTTTTTTTTCAAATTATTATGGCTCAAGAAATCCACGAAAAACTGCTATTTGTGAAAACTTTTACTATGATACTTGAGGCACATTAATATTTAATGTTTTGAAGAACTACTTCATAAAACAGCAAATCCCTATATGAAAAAGTATCTCCGCAGCAACGGATGGTGAGCTTGCAAGCCTTTAAAAACACAAAGTTTCCAATGTGTTTTGTGATGGCATGCTATACGTATTAATTGTTCTATAATGGGTTTTAAGTTGTGCCCATTAATAGAGTTATTTAAAAAAAAATAGTTCAACTTAAAATGTAGTTTTAAATTATGTGTAATTTGAAATAGATGATTTTTCAAAAATTCAATATTACTTAAGCAGGGGGTCAACGGAAAACCAGAAAACATGGCAAGGGCTCTAATAGACAAAAAAGTTTGGGAACCACTGATATAGAAGAAAGAGCAAAGAAAAAGTATCCTAATGTTGTGAACAACATGACCGTAGCCAGCAAAGGTCTGGGATGTATAAGAACCCTATATCTTAAATAGTTTAGACCAGTGTTTCCCACACTTTTTCCTTAATGGAACACTTCGGACATTCTGATCATATAGTGGAACACTTTCATTATTTTTTTTATCAGAGAGCTTAATTCACGTATTGGCCTACTTGTTTATTATTCCAGTATATTAGTGGAACACCTATTCAGGCCTAGCGGAACACTAGGGTTCCTCCGCGGAACACTAGGGTTCCTCCGCGGAACACAGTTTGGGAACCATTGGTTTAGGGCCTTATCAAGTCTAAATCTAGACCTGTTAAAACCCACTAGTCATAAGTTAAAACCCACTAGTCACAAGTTAAAAACCACTAGTCCTAAGTTTAAAAAAAAAAAATAATCATTGATTACACACTGAAAGTGTTCACAGAGTGTGGCAGCGATGGCTGGGTAGCACAGTAAATGTACAGACGTCCAGCAAATAACGTGAATGTTGTTGGTTCTATACCCACAATACTGGTGCTTTTGTTGTCAACCCGATGATATTTAGCTAACTATATCATAAACAAGATTAGATTTTCCTAATATATATAAATATATATATATATATATATATATATATATATATATGTATATATATATATGTATGTATGTATGTGTGTATGTATGTGTGTATGTGTGTATGTGTGTGTGTGTGTGTGTGTTTTAAGACAAAAAGTCATTGATTAACATTCATGACTAGCTTGACACATGAAATGAGTCGGACGTAATTATCTTTTTTTCGAAGTGACGTCTGTAGAATCAGATTTCTCAGATCTTTTGCACGTAGCAGAAAAAAAGGATTTTCATTGTTTTGTTGGCAACAAGGATCTTTCAATATGGCGTCTTTGTCCTTGCTTCTTGTGTTTTGACTTGAAAATCTCTTCCAATCTTACTCTTTTCATTTTCTTTTTTATTACGTTGCTTTGTTTCCTCCGCATCGCTTTCTCCTTTTTTTTTTCTTACTGCTTTGTATTGCTTATGAAGAACTCTTCTGAAAGTAGGACTTACAAGTCAAAGTCTACACAAAGAGCAGGTTACTGGGATTAACTTCATTACGAAAATCCTCTTCGAAAAATAAAACGGAAATTAAAAAAACGAAAGTAGTCAATTGTAAAACAAAAAGTTACGGAACAAACAAGAAAAACATTAAAAATACTGTTATTAACAAAAAAAGACAATACTGGTACCTCCTTCATCCAACTTAGAAAGTGATTATTTTTATCTTAAAAATTAATGAATGTTGTCTTTAAAAAGGGAACACTTTTTTTTACCTCGCCCACTCCCTCCCCCTTACATCGAGAAAGAATCCTGGTTAAGCGAATGCATAGTTCTACTTGACTTTTATTTAATTAAAACCTCGAACTAATGCGGAAATACCCGAAAACGCAAAAACCGTTCAAGATAAAACATTTTCTCATTTTCTAGCCAAATTTAAATTTCTTTTTTCTTTTTTTTATTTTAAATAATAATAAAAGTCAAACTAGAGTTTTTCCCAGTGTGGCTAACTAGCTACTAATTCTTTTCCCAACTATATGCAGCAACTGTAGAATTTCTAGGAAAATCGTTAGAACCGTTTTCGAGAATCGCGTCCACCCACGCAGTTTCCACCCAAGTATTTGTTACCACGAAGTTATGACTTGAATAGAGGTATTTTAAAAATTAGAACCAAAGTGCCCAAGAAAGAGTAAGACATGGACGTGTTTCACATCGGCGTTCATGTATTTGGCTGATTGTAGGCAGACGATGAATATTTAATGATTCCAGAGTGACTGCATTAGGCATCTCGTCACGTGGTACGAATTATTTTCACAGAAACACTGACAGGGAGCAGACGAAGTAATGATGTAGAATGTTTTCCTGAAGATACCATCCCCAGGAGATTTGTACAGACATATTCAGAAGATTCCTGAAACTTTTTTTTTTTTTGGTGTGTGCATAACGTGATACAACAGAGAACTGATCAGATGACTTCACAGTTGACTTTACTTCAAAGCTTACTTCATAGTTGACTTACAGTTGACTGTATCAAACAATCAGATGACTTCACAGCTGACTACATAGCTGACTACGCAATTGACTGTATCAAACAATCAGATGACTTCAAAGCTTACTTCATAGCTGACTTCATAGTAGACTTCGCAGTTCACTGTATCAAACGATCAGACGTCTTCACAGCTGATTTAACAGACTTTTTTTCACATATGACGTCACAGCTGACTTTACTGCAGACTTCACAGTTGACTTCGCGGTTGACTTCACAGATAACTTCACAGTTGATTCTATCAAACAACTTGTGACTTTTGCAATGTTATTGACATTATAGTTATACACTCTATGTACTGAATTTATATTAATGGGTTTGTGGTACTCAAGACATTATACTGCTTCATTTATCATTATAAAGTGTGTTTTAAACCATAGATATTTCTCACCAAGGCCGAGAGAAACACATTTGTGGCCCAAAGAAAAGCCCTTGGAGCAGACTTAACCAGCTGCGGACGTTTTGTCCGTATCAAATATGGAGAATTATGCAGGACGCAAGTGGGACTGCGTAGCCATGTGAAACACTGCATTTATCCCTATGAATCGAAGACGTTGTCATTACTATTATTTCTTGTTCCAAAACAATACTATTTGAGAATTAGTGTTCTATTAAAAATTATTTTTCCAATATAGTCCTTTACTTAGCTGATAATAGAATGATTATTATTCAAATAGAGGATTGAGGTTTTCAACTTTTGAGAAAAATAAAAAAAAAACAGTAATTAGAAGTCAAGGACAGCAAGGAACAACAAGGAAACCAAAATCTAAGACAACAACGGCAGCAGTGGCAAGGTTAACAATGATTATAACGACCATAACAGATCCAATCAATAACAATTACATCAATAACAAGGAAAAAATATCCACAACGGCAGCAACAACAACGAAAACAAAAACAGCAGCAAAGACAACAACAAAGCTAGAAACAATCGCAAACCTATGACATTATCAATAGCAACAACATCAACTAAAACATTATCAATAGAGACAACAACTAAATTATTATCAATAGCAACAGCATCAAGTATAACATTATCAATAGCAACAACATCAACTATAACATTATCAATACAGACAACAACTAAATTATTATCAATAGCAACAACATCAACTAAAACATTATCAATAGAGACAACAACTAAATTATTATCAATAGCAACAGCATCAAGTATAACATTATCAATAGCAACAACATCAACTATAACATTATCAATACAGACAACAACTAAATTATTATCAATAGCACCCAGAACAACTATAACTTTATCAATAACAACATCAACTATAACAGCATTAATAGCCACATCCGTATCTATAACATTATCAATAGCAAAAAGAACAAAAAAAGACAAGCACAACAAAGACTATTTCATCAACAAAGACAACAACAAACAACAACTAGAAAGACGCTAAAAAACAGTCCACCACACAATTCCATAGAACTAATACTATCAAAGGAAGAATTCTTCCCTATCATAATTTTATTATTCACTTGAGATGTACACTTCTAGACCTATATTTTATTCAGATGTATTTCATTAGATAGTAGTACTTTGGGGAATCTCCCAATTCAGATTCTATTCATTCATAGGCCTTTTAGCATTCTGCACAAATAAGAGACATTTCTGTTTCTACGCAGTAAAGTAACGCACGTTAACAAACAATTCTATCGACAAAATGTACTTTCAATCTGACAAGTGCAATAAGAGAACCATACTCTCGCTATAAACAAGAATGCATTTATATGATCGAACTCAAATGTTTTAAAAAATGTTGAACATGTTTCGGATGTTCCTTCAGAGTTGAAAATATTCTACTTTCTAGTCCAGACCTCCCGCAGGACGACGGGGTATGGCAGCGGGCAGGGTTTGGATCTGGGACAACAAAAAACAAGACAAATAAATTTTAACAAATTAAAAAGTCTTATCTAAAGTGAATAACACCACATTTACAACTATATATCTTAACAATGAAGAAGTTATTTCACTTCTTCAATATAAAAAAAATAATTAATAGCCCTTCATTAGTTGACTAATTGGTAATTTTTTAAAATTTATTCATTCTATGTACAATAAATAACTGTGTAAAGTACCAACTTGCTCCGAGAATGGGTGTCGGAGAAGTAACGTGTACAGTTATCTAAAGAGATAAAAATAATTTAAATATATTAATATCTAACCATTTCTCTGAATACTTTATTATTAATAGCTTTTATACAGCGCAACATTCAAGCTCACAGACTGTCGGAACTTGGACGTAGTTCCCTTCACTCCACCTTTGAGAGACAAGCTGTTAACTTCTCTGAGCAACTGTCATGTTAGGGCTAGACAAAGCTTTCTCTGAACTTTATTTGGTCTAAGACACACTTTTGTATTGTGCATTTCGTGTGACCATTACTCTAGGGATGCATTCAAAATGACCTAGCAAGAAAACAGGTGATGTATTCAGTATGAACTGTTTAGAAATCAATTGATGTCTTCAATATGACATAACCATAAATCTTAAACTGACCTCAAGATGTCCTGAGCAGAAATATTGTGATATTTTCAAGATGACCTAACAAGAAATCGTTTGATGTTTTCAAGATGACCTAACCAGAAATCGTGTGATGTTTTTCTCAAGATGACCTAACCAGAAATCGTGTGATGTTTTTAAGATGACCTAATCAGAAAGCTACCAATGCTCCCAAGATTGAGTATAAAAGCTGTATTCAGGTGTGACAAGTCAAAAGCTTGCTGTCAGAGTCACTCAAATTTATCACAGCATTAATCATTATTTACTATTATTTATTTATTTTATTTTAATCATTTCCCCGTCCTATCTCCGATTTCTTCACCCGCCCCACCCTTTGCTCTCCAGGCTAGACTTAGTCGACCACCTTGGGACAACTAGACCAAGGCTTTCACTTATCTCCCTTGACCGGGCTAAAGATAAACACACGGTCTCTTTGATGTCTGACGGTCGCAGTTGACACCACCTTAGGTGGAATGCAAGTCAATCTTTCTCCCCCCCCCCCACATCTCTCTTTGATCAAAGAGATTGCTAGGACCAACAAGCCTCGTGACGCTCCAAGGTGCGACTCTTGTCGGATGTTATCCTGTGTATTTTATTATTTCATTTGTATTTAATAAGTGCATTATGTATTTTTCACTGTCATAAGTAGAAAACATTAACATGGCATATGTATTTATTTATGCATTGCATTAGTCTATTAATGCTACGTTGCTCAATTGATCGTTGATGCAACCATGTATATATTTGAACATCTTATTTTATTTCCTTTATCCCGCTGACCGCCTTGATAATCTTACTAGCGCACTAATACTGCGCTTAGAAAAGATATATGAATTATCTCCCCTTTACTCATTTTACTCTAACGAGAGTTGCGCCCCTTGAACGGACACCCTCTCCATTCAAGCGCGCTCCATTGTTCTCTGCCGACGGTCGTATGTAAACAAACCGTCATGGTCGCTGACCACCGCCCATCCCCCTCCCTTTTCTCTTCCAACTTGTGTTGATTATTTGAGATTATTATTTCCCATTATATGTACATTTTTATATTATTATTTCCCCTTTTATGTACATTTCTATATTGCTACTATCTGCCATCTGTTTTCCAAATCCCATTTGTCATCATCTCCTCATTGTACTCAAAAGCAATTTTACCAATCTGACGAATGCACCTCAGTCGAGGGCATCGATAAGATGCATAAGAGACATGTCCTAACTTGTCTTTATTTATCCGCAGCCTCCCTCAGATGTCTGCCTATTTACCTGCTATTTATCTGATCACTCTCCTGCCTATTTATCGGCTCAACTGCCTTTTTGCTATTTATCGGCTCAACTGCCTATTTGCTATTTATCGGCTCAACTGCCTATTTGCTATTTGTTGGGATCACCTATTGCCTATTTACCTGCCTATTTATTTGGGATTATCTGCCTATTTATAGGATCACTTGCCTATTTGCTGTTGAGTATCATCTACTGCCAACGTGGATCTACTCAACTCTACTACTTGGCGCTATCGGACATACCTGCCCGCCTATTCGACAGCCCACCTGTCAACTTATTAGGTGCAACGTCCCTATAGACCCAGATCTGTGCGAGACGTCATAGCTACGCCAAACCCTCTGCAACTCACTGGATTTATTCTGTTAACTACGCTGCCCCCGGCAGATCCGCTCTGCCCGCAGTACACTTGTGCCCACGGTAGCCGGCCACCCGCCCTACTGTACCCACTACAGATATCAGAACTTTGGATTGAGACTCCACAAGAACTGTATCACCGGCGTCCCTCTACCCGCTAGAGCGCCACCTCCAGCTGCAGAATCTCAAGCCAGGAAAACGCTGGTTGTCCTGTAGATGTCGCAGCTAAGTTCAGAAGACAAAGTGACATACTCTCTTATTAAGTGCAAGAGTGATGATTAAATATAGTATTGCTTAGATGCAAACCCTCCCCCTTTTTATTCTTCTATGTAAATATTTTTGTAAATAAATATTCTTCATTTATAACTTTGTATCTTTCTTTCATTGCTTGTCTCGTTGCGTGCCTGCTCCCGATTTATATGCTGACGGGTTGGTGTGTGATAGTTTCAAAAATAATCATCCCTTAGACATTAAACGCGCCAAACACACGTCACCTTCCCCAACCTGTCACATCAGGATGTCCTAAGTAAACCTCGATTACTGGAAACACTCATCTACCATAGCACTAATAACCACATTAACCTATCCTTGACGACCAGTAACGATAACTCCAGAATAAGACTGGGATGGGAGAGGCAGTGGAGGAATTGCGAACGACAACCCATTATTGCAACACCGGTGCTGTGGGAGATAAATGCCAACAAATTACCTCCCTTCCTCCCCCCCCCCCCCCCCCCCCCCCATCTCTCAGAGTCTCAGGCCTCCTGTCTGCTGTGTATCGCCTGAGGAAGTTCCTCTGATAAGACGAATATTGTTTCGGTGACTACCCCGTTAACATCGGCGTGTCGAGAGAGTGCTGCACGAGATAACTCTAGGTGATATGTAGGAAAAAGTTACGGAGCTGGAAAGGAGTAAAAAGTGCTACCAGCTAAGTCTGTCCTAGTGGATGCATCAAACACAAAAGCAATAAAGTTTTCTTTTTTTCCCCTTACTTTAATAGTAATGTATCCTTCCGCTTTTACCAATAGGATGATTAGGTTTGGCGTAGAGTACGTAGAGTTGTCGCGCAGTATATTGTTAGGCGACTTAAGCAGCAACGTTCAATCAATACTTTTCTTGACTTTCTATTTACCCCAAAACTTTGATTGTTCTGTTCGCTGTTTGGTTGGTTGCTATTACAGTTTACTTTATTTTTAACTGCTCCTTTTTTGAAGTAAATTTGACAGACGCCATTGTTACATTGCAATATTAATTTCAAAACAAGAACAACATTAAAAATACCTTTTCTAAAAAGACAATAGGTGCCTACCTCCTTTATCCAACTTAATGAGCGATAGTTTTTCTTTTAAAAATTAATGAATTTTAGATTTAAAAACATTTTTTAACCCCGACTCCTTCCCTCTTCTCCTCGAGGAAGAATATTGGTTAGTGAATGTAAAGATCTAGTACACCTTTTAAAATTCCAATGATACGCATTTGGATCTAGACTTAGATTCAGATGCTCTTAAGGTCCCAGAACGTCCCGTTCCCTATTATAAACCTCTTGACCGAGGGAAGGCTTTTATGCTTGGCCAGGATGAGATATCGGCTCTTCACCAATCCCTCTGTCCGAAGTCCCGCCTTATCCGAAGTGATCATGTATTCATGTATTCGCTAGTCACGACCCCCTTGAGCCACGCACGAGTTCCCTCTCCCGTGCGAGGCCGGAGGCCGAGCCGCATGGGGGCCCTTCTTATCCCTATAATGTCCCATCAAACCAGTGCGAGGGTCCATCACAGCGCGTATAGCCTCCGTTAGGGAACGAATCGATGGGGGGTTGGACGGGTTAGCGAGCCTTTGTTACATCCCTACCATGTGCAGTGTACAGTCTCTCTACTATACGTGTGGTAGCCCACTGAGAGCTATGTTCGCTACCGTACTTGGCCTATCCTACTACCTTGGCGGACGTATCCACGGAGGAGCCACGATGCGGCGACGGTAGCTCCGACTAGACTTAGAAGACAGTGCGCTATATTGTCCTGAACACTAATTTATTAAACTCTTGAATCAATAATGCCTTACATTCGGAAATTCCTGAAAGTGATAGTCCTTTCAAGAATGCGATAGTCCTTTCTAAACCGATAAAGGATCTAGACCTAACTTTAGTCTCTAGCCAAATTTACATTTATTTTACTTGAAAAATTTTTTAACATTCAAACTAGAGTTTTCCCTGTGTGGCCAACGCGCTAGTAATTCTTTTCTCAGCGGTATAAATCAACTGTTAAATGTCTAGGAAATTCATTAGAGCAATTTTTGAAATCAGCTGTCCTCCCACCCACCCAGTTTCCATGAAGGAGTAACTTGAATAGAGGTATTTTAAAAACGAGCACTCTCAAATCATTGTAAGTTAAGGTTTCGTAAGGTTCCTTTGGACGACACATCAGCTGCGTGGGGACAGGGGAAACTGACATGTAGGCTATAACGTTCCGACTATAACTAACGCCCAGGCTTTCATCTCATTTCTATAACATAAACTATATTCGGTCCGTGACTGAAAGAAGCCAAAGTAAGTGTTCAGCTTAAATGACTTAACCGCTGGACTGATGTATCACTTGAAAGAAGCTCAATTATTTCCTTGGCTTTCTAAGAACTGTCTTATTGCCAAACATATAATGGAGTGTTGTATGTTGATCTAATAGGCAGGAGAGCCACTCGTCGTCTGCTTTTAAGGTATACTGATGCATGTAAATGCGACACGAATCCATTCAAACTTGACACCATCAGTTAGGAAAAAACGTCACTTGATAGATTCACATGGAGGGCAAGCATAAATTTAAAGGTCCCAGATTGAAGATGGCGTACACACCAAAAATAGCAGGGTGAAAGGGCCACAGCGTCTGTCGATTACAGATGCCCACCCTTTGACAGCACCTGTGAACCATGGAAAGGTGCAAAGGGAAAAGATCGTCCCTCGAGACGTAAAATGCCACAGAAAAACAGAATAGCCAACACCGAAAACTGGCATCATTTCTGACTATAACTTATAGTGTTGGAAACGAGTTTTTGTTTTCATTCCTTTAGTGTTGGAGATAAGTAGTAAAAAAAAAAAGTCCCCTCTCATACCTTGTGTTCTATAGGGCAGGTGATATTAAGGTCATCTGTTTCTGTGGCCTACGGTTTACAACGTTGGCCAGCACAACGTCTAACTGCTTTTACTTTTCCCCAACTAATGCCAGGTACCCATTAGAGCTGGGTGGACTCAGAGGCGCCCAAAGATCCCGAAATTAAAAATCCCAGTCTTCACCAGGATTCGAACCCGTGACCAAGTGCTTTACCTCTCAGCCTCTGCGCCTCCATATTGTTGGAGATATCATACATTAAATATACCATTTGTTTGAGTGAATAAAAAATAACATCAATTTTCTCTTCATTGTTTCACTTTGTTTTTTTTAAAACCCAGCACATTGTGGTGTAAAGTTACATAATTATAATTATACAGTACATTTAAACCCAACTTTTATGGACTTCAAAAACACAGAAGCACATACAAAACATAGATATTGTCTTTATTTGAAAGACATCATAAAATAAACATGTATTTAAATTGTTTTTAACTTTAAAACATCTAGATCTAGTTCCAGAATGTCCGCGCCGAAACGACCATTGTGCCAAAAGTACTGCTCCGAAATGACCAATGTACCAAAAGGACTGCGCCAAAACGACCACTGTGCCAAAAGTACTGCGCCAAAACGACCACTTTGCAAAAGGTCTCTGCCGAAAGACCACTGTGCCAAAACGACCTGCTTCCGCCAAAGCTACTGATTGTTTTGCATTGAATACACACAAAAAATAACAACAATGCGCTTCTAACTACCTGAATAAATAAGAAAAACAATAATAAAACATTACTTGCATAGTTGGTATCTAATTAAACAGCTGGCACTCATTAACACTGGTAAAACAGTAATGAAATTACGAGCGTTCCTGCGTCATCTTTAAATGACTTTAAATTGATCTTTATATATTAAAGAATCTGTTTCTCTTTTTGTGTAGTGAAAGGCTAGACTAAGTCTCTTGATACTCTCAAATTGAATATTAAGCAAGAAAAACATAGAAAATACTTTTAAAAAAAAACTTATGCGGAGTGTCATTGTATATCAATTATTTTGGAAAAGTCATGTAATTACATTTGTAATAGATCTAAACTCTAGGCCAACAACACTAAATCTGTGCGATTAGAACTATCTTGACCAATTGTTTTTGCTTAGTGCTTTTCTACGTCCGCTATGATCCTTTCAATTATCTGGACCAGTTGGGAATTTGTTTTTGTTTTTTTTGGGGGGGGCGGGGGGGGGGGGGAGGGTTGAGAAAGAGAGGGAAATATGGGTGAATTTTTATCGTACACGCTTTTTTAAATGCATGCATTTAAACAAAAATGGGGTGAAGACCTGAATACGAACGCATGGCTCAAGCCTCTTCAAGCCGATATACTGACCACTCTGCTACTGAGGTGCCAATGATAAAAGAAGATTGTATAGTTATCTATTGTTTGTTACAAGTTTGCTTAAAGCGGCGCCCTACAAAGGGGACAAATTCAGCTTAAATCACTTCTTTATTCGAGTACAATCTCTTTCCCTTGTTCGAGATATCAAATAAAATAATTAATTACCAATAGTAAATTAATTAATTGGCTAATTTTTAAAATTAATTCTTGTATTGTCAGGTAAAAGAAATAGTTGTGCAAAATTTCAGCTTGATCCGAGATTGGGTGTGGGAGAAATAACGTGTACAAACTTTTGGCCAGACAGACAGACGTATACGCATGCAATTCAACTGTTTGATATAAGCTTTGTAAAAAAAAATGTATAAATTCCGACTTGTACAAATAATAAAGTTTACTAAACATTCATATTTTGTGTGATTGATGAAACAAAATTGCCAAAATAAGGATTGAACCCACGAGTAATGTGTTATAAGGCGCCACTCGACCAAGTGCATCATCTCGCGATATTCTGTACGATATGTTAGCTTCAAATAAATAACTTTTTATATCCGACTATTGCCCAACTTCAGATTTTGTTTGCATTTCAATTCTATACAAACTCAATAGCTTTAAACTAAGCAAGAAGATCCTTGAGACATTTTACCGCGCGACTATGCAGAGTCTGCTAACATACGGAATAACTTGTTGGCAAGGCAACGCCTCATCTAAACTGTTGCGACTCTAGAAAAAAATTATTAAAAAAGCATCTAAAATTACACTTACAACATTGCCACATTTAAAGGAGCTTTTTGAACAAAAGTGCCTAAGAAAAATCGAAAAAATCTTGGAAGACAACGGCCACCCGCTCCTAAGAACTACGACAGGTCGTCGCGAAGTGGGCGACTGCTGTCAATCAAAACAAGAACGGAGCGGTACAAAAACTCGTTCGTACCTCACTCGGTCAGACTCTATCACCGCCACTCATTGATCAGGGAACATGAAATGCACCAAGATACCTGTGTGTAGTCGCTGAATGAACTCTTTATGTTTTGTCTGTTGTGTTTGTGTGTATTTTTCTGTTGTGTTGTCTTTGTATGAGAAAAGAGTCCTTGTAATCACAACAAATTTCCGTAAGGATCAATAAAGCAGTCTTAGTCTTAGTCTTAAGAAAATGTGAGCTAGTAGTAGGATTTTAAATTTCTGACCCAACATTTAATCCATTTATCTAATTTACAAAACCAAATTTATTTTAGTTATCATTCTTTTAAATATTTCTCGAAATTACAAATTTGGACAATGTAGCAAATGCTACTATCTTAATGAGTTACATCCCTTGAGATTTTCGTAATGCACTTTTAGAGTCTCAAGAAGAAAGAACACAAACTAAAATGTCACATACGATCCATAGTTAGGCCCTTCAGCGTGTTTTGAAGTCATAATTTACTGTCATCATCAAGCCACTTCACACACATAGACACATAGATTTGTTCTTCAAGGCTGGACAGGTCAATAGGTAGAACAAAACCGGTGTATTCACCAAAAGAAACTATCTCAATATTTTGTAAGGTTGATTCCATATAGGCATGGTGTGGACAGTATAGAAGCACTAATTACCATTCGACAGCTGCACTGGGTCGGACACTTATCCCGCTTGGGAAACGACCGCACGCCAAAGACGATCCTCCTTGGCGAGCCTAAAGGAGGGCGGTGTAACAGTGTTGCCCCCTCCCCCTGTAAGCGCCACAATGATCAACTCAGGAGCCCCTTCCTCCTCACTGGTATAGAGGAAAGTATCAAGCAGATGGCCTCTGAAAGCGACAGTTGGAGAGCTCTCACAAAGGTGCGGGACACACATTTGAGACTAGAAGAAAAGCCATTATTAAAGACAGGAAAACGTATATAGACCTTCGTCGGACAACGGCTTTGTCAGCAAAATAAATATGCAGTCACAACTGGGTTTGCGTAGTCACGTGAAACACTGAAGCGTCACTGCACTCATTCTTAATCTCCGGAATGGAATAATTGCCATAATTATTATTACTATTATTATTATGTTAGAAACGAACGAGTATTCATTCTCTGGCGCTGCCAGGGTCAAGTTTCGTTAAAGAGAAACAAAATTCATTGTAGTCCCTTTATCAGTGTCCACTGAGGAATTTTCTGGTGATGTGGCAGCTCTGACAGGCAACGAGAATTTTAAGGGCTTCAAGTTATCTGTGAGATCAGTTGTTATAATCCCCTCGGTTGATATAACAATATGGTATATTGTTATTTTGGATCTTCATAAACGCTTAATCTCCAAGCCTAGGTTCCCATATTTTCTTTGTTTTTCCATTTCAGTTTTTCTTAACTTATGAGACAGTGGTACGGCGATATCAATAACGGAAGCGGTTTATTCTTCTTTTTTTATCAATGAACAGCAGATCAGGGCGACTAAAGAGTACAATGTTTTTGTAATAAGGAGGATTATCCTTACCTATCAAATTATGTTTCAAAGCCAAGTGCTGGTATATTAATTTTGCAACCTGGTTATGGCGACCTAGGTAGGGTGATTCTGATAGGACTGAACATCCTGCCATAATGTGTTCTATTGACTCGCCCACATTTCCACATTTTCGGCATTTGTCAACAACATTAAGTTTTAGAATATGCCTCTCGTAATTTTTTGTCCTGATTACTCTGTCATGTATTGCTGTAACAAAGCCTTCTGTTTCAGGGTAGAGATGACCTGGTTTGAGCAATGTTAAGAAAGCAGCCTTGTCAATGTTGTCCCCATCTAATAAAGCCGGTAATTTTCCATGGAGTGTTTTTTTCTTCCCATTGGCGAATCTCATGCCCGACGTCGTCGAAACCGACATTAACATCAGCATTGTTTAGGTTCAGAGGGGTTGTTTCGGAGTCGTATTTGCGTAGGAAGGAAACTAGTTCAATGCTGTAGGCGTGCAGTTTTGATTGTATTTTTAAAACTTGAATCTTACACAATTTGAAGATGTTCTGCAATCCACTACCCCCATCCGGTTATATGGTGGAGGACTTGGGGTGTATGCATCGAAATCTGGTTAGTAATTTTCTCATGAGACTGTCAATGTCATGTAGGTCGGTGTCAGTCCATTTGATGACACCGAACGTGTAAAGGAGCACAGGGCGACTCAACTATTTATTGCAGTGATGGGGTTACTGCCAGACAGTTTAATGTTGAGGATTTTATTTACTCTTTGCTTAATTTTACAAATAAAGTGGTTTATCGTGGCTATCTGCTTACTGCATGCTAATCTGTAAATCTTATGCTAGTACAAATACGTACAAGTGCTCTTTCCTCCATAGTACCATCAGAACATGGAACGGTGTTGTTACTCGGTATTTCAATGGCATGTATGTCATAACAACTAGTACAACTAAATCAATTTAGGAGGATTTAATTCTCAGTGTAGAAGTTTAAATAAACTTGGACAGATTTGTTTTAAAACTAGCATTAAATATAACTTTTATTTATAAATATACATAGATTCAACATGAGATATAGATAACAAAACGAGATGATATACCAACAAGATATAACTCGCTACAAATTCACGTTTTTAATGCATCACGTCTTTCGTTTCGTCTCCCATTCAACTTTTTAAAATCTTCTTTTTATTCATTTCTATTACGTCAGACAACCACGTGGTTTCATCAGAAACTCTCCAGCATGCACAAACAAACATCCGCTCCCGTCTCCTCTTGGTTACAGCATAAATACGCACATACAACACTCCATAGCATACGGAAAGCCTAAGTCAGCCAGGGAAACCTAAGACTTTGGACTTAGCAAAGTTGAAGTCTCTAATTAACATTCAAAACTAGATTAACATATGGACGTAATTTTAAATAAACACTTTTATAAAATAAAATATACATGAAAGAAGAATTCAATGAATGCGAATACTTAATTTGACTAGACACTATTCCATAGAAATGACAAACTTCTCAAA
Source organism: Biomphalaria pfeifferi (assembly GCA_030265305.1). Taxonomy (NCBI): domain Eukaryota; kingdom Metazoa; phylum Mollusca; class Gastropoda; family Planorbidae; genus Biomphalaria; species Biomphalaria pfeifferi. The sequence goes on from JASAOG010000093.1 coordinate 1,818,858, forward strand.
GCCGTCCGATACAAATCTACTCACAATGTTATCTCTCATTCACTTGTTTTTCTCTCCATAAAATTAATGAGGTCAAGCCAGGTAAGAGCTCTCTAACACCTGTGTGCTTTTCCCCACAGGTTCACCAATTATATCTTGTCTGTTAACCAGCGCTTTCAACAAGGTCTATGTGTATCAGATGTAACATCCATTATGTTTGTGTTCTTCCAGTCAAGATTCTTCCCCATCAATCGTTGACTACGTGGCTCCATCTTCTGAGTCATTTACACGTATTGATCATCAGCATTTAATTCGTTAACCACGTCCTTGGCACTTGGCTCTAACGTTTGTAACAGCTTTCAGTGTTACTACGCGTTGGATGTTACAAATCTTATTATGTTACAATCCACTACATGTTGTTAACCCTAGCATGAGTACAAAGCTCTCATTGGTTTGAATATCCATCGTATTGTTGTAACTCCGCTCCTTCGCCGACACTGATGGTGCGGATCAGAGCACCGTTCAACACTAGTAGGAGAAGACATGTGGATTCTACAGGAAGGACTGTTGGAGATCCGGCTGAAGGGATCTGCAGGTTATGGGAGTCTGAACTGTTTGAGGCTAAGTGACGTCCTGCGTGATACCAGTGAACTGTTTGGAGAACCTGGAGCAACACTGGGAAGTGTGTCAGTGGTCTGTTCTAGTGTTAAGTAGGACTTGTAGAACTTAAGACATTACTCCCTGTGACTTGATAGCTGAAGTCCATGTCTAACTCTTTGTTTAAAGCTGTAAATAAATAAATCGTCTATTGTTATCTTCTTTCCTTTCGTTGAGTGCTTGCTTTAGATTTACAACAGTATCATACAAAATAATATACTTTACAATCCGATATATTTTTGTGGTAAGCGTGGTCGAGAGGCTAAGTGCGCTTGAACTTGGCTTGTCTTGGCTACCTAGAAGGGGGCTCGAGGTTCGACTCGGGCAGAGTTGCGTTTACTGAGCACCTAAAGTCAGCACGGAAAACCAACTCCTAGATACCCCCTCCCTCCCACTGGTCCACAAATGAGATTGGACCAAAGCGCTCTGAGCTATAAGCATGAAAGTAACGCTTTATAAAAGCTATAATAATAATATTTTATGCCTTCGTGTATGCTTGCAAATCTTGGACGCTAACTGCGAAAACTTGAGAGAATTATCCTAGCAATGGAATTGAGATGCATCACAAATGAGGAAATTAAATCAGGATTGCAATTTCAATTAGGCCCCACGATGAATTGCCGACAACCTTAAAAAAAGCAAAACTAAAACTATATGGCGATATCTCAGGGATTGCCAAGAGCTTCCTTCATAGAACATTACCAGAAGACAGACAGGTAGACAGAGAAAGCGATGGGAAGACAAAAAAAAAGAATGGACAGGTCTGACGTTGAAAGAGATTCAATCAAAGCATAAGACAGAGAGGAATGAATAAAACACGATCAACAGATCAAGTGTGGTGCCACAGGTTCGACAGACTAAGGTTAATGTGAAGTTATTTTTACACTACAACTTGATAATATATAACATGCAAATGCAAAAAGGCCAGTAATGTCCAACGCAGTGCCTGCGGCCAGAAACGTGGTGCTATCTGGACAGTGCAGGGCATTGGCATATTACTGAAGAAAATAAATAGACAATATATGAAATGTCCCAATGTCAAGTCCAGTGACATACATCACAGCACAGGGCGATTTTGGCAGCAAATAGTTTTTAACCATTGGACGACCTACTGTAAAAATCATAGTCGCTATTTGCCTTGCTATATTAGGTTTGATGTTCATTTAAATTCTATAGTTATGGTCTGCATTTAGCGGCAAAAGCTGGTCGTCTAGTTACCAGATCTGACACCTTCAAACGCAATAACGGCTGAACTCATCCTTGTTGTACTTGAGGACGATGCTATACTTGGGAGTGAGCGTGTTGATAAGATGCAATTGAAAAAGAAAGAGAGAGCGAGAGAGAAAGAGAGGAAGTGAGGGAGAGAGAAAGTAAAACAATAATAATTAAGAAATGATTATGTTTGTTGAGCAATAAAGCACTTGGCTTCCGAACTCGGGTCCAGGGCTCGAATCCTGGTGAAGACTGGGATTTTTAATTTCGGGATCTTTGGGCGCCTCTAAGTTCACCCAGCTCTAATGTGTACCTGACATTATTTGGGGAAAAGTAAATGCGGTTGGTCATTGTGCTGACCACATGACACCCTCGTTAACAGTAGACCACAGAAACAGATTACCTTTACATCATTTGCCCTAAAGACCACAAGGTCTGAAAGGGAAACTTTACTTTTTATCTTTGTTTGTAAAATATTTTTATATGTTACGGATGTTCCTTCAGAGTTAAAGATTATCTACCTCCTAGTCCAAACCTCAAGCAGGACGAACAGATATAACGCACAATCTTAATCTTCATTTCAATAATAGAATCATAAAAGTAGACTTGACATGAAGCTTGAAACATTGGCTGACCCCGCTTATTATTATAAACTCTCTAAAATTAGCTTGTCCAACAGATAAGAAAGAACCAGAATCTTCTATGGGAATGACCCCTGCTTATTTTTAACTCCATTTGCTATTTTTAGTTCTATTAGTTTTATTACTGTGTTGATTCTTGAAATGTAAACATGTAGTTTATTATGCAGACAACTAAAACAACATTGATCTTGACGGTGGGACTGTGTGTTGTTGTTTTCTTCAATACGTTAACTTTCTATTATTTTGATTCTAAACACAATAAAAAGCTTTTGTTTTTAAATTTACATGTGTAGGTCTAAAATTAATAGGATTCTATTAAATTGATTTAAAGTTGCTCGAGTTTTAGACTTTGTGTGTGTTACCATGACAACCGAAGACAACTCGATCGCAGCAGAGTTAAGCTAACCCAGGCCACTTGATCCCGACAGATAGATCATTAGATACATACAAGAACCATAACTCGTTCCACCTAATTTTCTCTTTCCCTAAACTTATTTTCTTTGTCAAAACAAAATACGCTACAAAATAAAAAAAAATATTTAAAAAAATCTCGTAAAACTCAAAATACATGGCCTACATAAAAACATAAGTGTTGCCAACTCAGATACGGTCTAAGTGCAGAAAGTCCAAGTCCAGACTCTCTTTGACTAAGATGGAAGAGTTTCAACCTGAGATCACCCAGCTTTACACTCGTTTGAGATCGGATTGTAATCTATACATCTCGACTACAGCTGTACACATTTAGCAGCGTCTACCTGAAGCTACAACGTGTTGCCTTTTGCTGTTGAGCAAAGTGTTTGTGAAACAGTAATTAGCTTGTCAATCTACAAAGGCACGAGCTTTGGATCGCAATATGACTGACACCCTTAACTAGACTGGAAAAACCTGTCTTCATTTTAATAGCGATGACGTTGGTGGGGAGGGTAGGTCAATTGAATTAGGCGAAGATAATTATAATCCTAGCCATTGTTATTTCTTCTTCCTTTAAGTAGTAGACGTTATTGCTGGAAACAAAAGACAAGTAATAGTTTCGTTTAAAAAGTCAATTCATACTTTTGTGTCAAATAATACATACTAAACATTCATTTGTTATTTCTCATGATGTGTCTATTCTTTTCAAGGGGGGGGGGCGGCCATAGACAGAAAAGATATTACTGATGCTCGCATTAAAACGAATAATACAATATGATTGTTTATTAGTTCCTTTGAGTCCAAAGCCTTGATTGTTTGTTATACGTTTCAGATGTTCCTTCGGATTCTGAAAATAATTGCATCCCAGCACTAACATGCCGCAAGACGTCGTGGGATGACAGCGGGCAGGTTTCGAACTTCAAGACTACAGAATGACATTCAGAACACATACCATATGACCATGCAGACATTTACCTTTATCGGTCAATAAAAAAATAATAATTACATAATCAATATAGTAATCTTTCAGAAATTTTAATAAAATGTGCTGTCTCGAATCACAAGAAAGTGTGCTAAAATTTTAGCTCAATAGGAAATGAAAAGTTGCCAAAATAATGATTTAAATTTTTTTGTTACTAACAACATGACCAGGATTTTGAGCATCAGAGGATGTTCTGTTTGTAAGACATTCGTAAAAGTGAATCTACATACAATGGACACATTTCTAATACATTTGTTAGATTCCTGGTCATTTAATGAAACAATCTTTGTAATGTAATAGAAAGATAGGGGAATGTCAAGTTCATTTGATTGAAAGGATGAAGAAATACATACGGGGGGGGGGAGGGAGGGCAGAGGCAGAAAGTTTGATAGACAAAGAGGTAAGTTACAGATAGAAGGTGACAGACAGACAGACAGAAAGATAGACAGTCAGACAGAGAGACAGAGAGAAGGACAGAGACAGAAAAAGACAGAGACAGGTAGAGAGACAAACCAAGACAGAGAGAAGGACAGAAACAGAGAGACAAAGAGAGACGCAGAGAGACAGACCAAGACAGAGAGAAGGACAGAGAGACAGAAAAGTAGAGAGAGACATAGAGAGAAGCAGAGAGACAAACCAAGACAGAGAGAAGGACAGAGAGACAGAAAGGTAGAGAGAGACATAGAGAGATAGAAATAAAGACAGAGAGAAAAAAAAAGGATGTTTTTGTTTGCAGCATGTCAAATATTTTTTCCAAAATGAAGGCTCCCAGCCCCAGCTTTTCTCAGGACGTCAAGGGTGATAGCAGGGTTTGACTTCGGGACCTTCGTGACGACTGTCTTAGCTCATACTAGAGAGACAGAAAGATAGAGAGAGACAAAGAGAGAGAGAGAGACAGAGAGACAATATGAATAAAGCGAAAGAACGAATTAGAGAAAGAAATAGGAGCCAAAATAAAAGAATGAGAAATAGAGTGTAGGAAAAAAGAGAAAAAGTGAAATGTGGGACTAGTGAATGGACAAAAGAGAATTTAATTTCATTCTATTTTAAAATAAGATTATAAACTATTGTGAATTTCCTATTATCATGGTCAGCTGTTGTTTTAGTCTTTGGAGAACCGAACAGATGAACATGCAGAGACAGACACAGAGAGAGACAAACACAGACAAAAAAGAGACAGACACAGAGAGAGAGAGACAGACTGAGAGGCAGACAAAAGAGAGAGAGAGAAACACAATGTATTAGTTCTTTTCTTCTATTATGAGTAATATTACAATCCTATGTTCACTCACTGACACAATTTTCACCACCATACAGTAACCTAGAATATTGAGAACTAAAAACACTATAACAATATAATAGTCTTTGTCATTATATCATTATTTATAGATTGTAAAATTTCCTCTTTTATCTTTTAGCTATCTATTACTTTCTGCACAGCTGTGTAACATATCAGACAACAAAACAAATACACTGTATATGTCTCTTTATTGATACCTCTAGCAGCGTTCGTGTAAACACGTCGTAACCGAACCTTTGATCGGGATAGAAACACCACTAACCTTAAACCATTAGGACAAGCGAGTTAGTGAAATGAGGTGAAAGAAATGGAGTTACACTGAATGCTCTAACACGAAGAGCCTTGACAAATATAATGCAAAGATACAAGCTGACAACCCAATTTGATAAGACAATAAAAATAGAAAGAAATAACAGACATTCTAAGTAGAATCCTGACAAAGCTTGGAACATCCTGGAAGGCTTAACATCTCTGAAACAGAAATAGCTACAATAATAAAGAAAATGCGTACAATTAGCAGCCCAATTTACTCGAAGACAAAACGAAAGCAAAACAAGAGAAACAAACACACACAAATGTTTAAGATGTAATTAGAAAAACTGTTTAAAAAAAAACAAAAGAGAAAAGTTAACAACTTCCTGTACAGCCAAGCAGACGAGAACTAAGAGCGCCAAATAAAACAATAAAAAAAAAAGATTTTTTTTTCAAAGCCTTTCTTTTTTTTTAAGACAAACAAAACCCTAGACATTTATAGAAAAAAAATTCATTTAGTGACATCAGTAGACCGTAAACTAATGAAATATACTATCTCAAAACTATTACTTTTGATAATATTTTAAACATAACTTGCAAAGACCTTCCTTCAGGGAACAGTACCAGGAAAAGAAGAAGAGGCAGACAAAGAGAGAGGTGGGAGCCATGAGGAGGACACCATAAAAGAATGGACGGGCCTGCCTTTGAAAGAGGTTCTAACTAAGGCAAAAGACAGATTGGAATGAAGGAAGACGGTCGACGAGTCTTACATGGTGCCCCAACGGTCCGATAGGTAATAAAGACTTATAAAAAACTTCAATTGGCGAAAGTATTATTATTATAGCTTTTATATAGCGCTACTTTCATGCTTATAGCATGCTCAGAGCGATTTGGTCCAATCTCATTTGTGGACCGGTGGAGGGGGGGGGGGGAGGGGGGTATCTAGGAGTTGGTGCCTTTAGGCGCTCAGTAAACGCTACTCTGCCCAAGTCGGGTGTCGAACCTCAAGCCCCCTTCTAGGTAGCCAAGACAAGCTAAGTTCAAGCGCACTTAGCCTCTCGATAGCATTGGTAATCGTTCAATACGCAGATCCCAGGTGAATCTTTAGTAGTAGTTTTTTTATTTTATAACATTCTTCGTCATTCTCTGTCACAGCCTGAGACTCGTCAAAGGGAAACTATTCCTTATTTGCAAAGTCTTCGATTCTGATGCATGCAGTGATTAAAGGCTATGCAGACCCAGTTGCGACTGCACATTTTACGCCAACTCATGCAGACAAAGCCGTTGTCCCCTTGCGGTCTATTTAAGTTTTCTTTCCGTCATAATATTCATTATAGTTCCCTAAGTCTACTGAGGAATTTTCTTATTCTATAGTCACAGTAGGTCTGCTGGAGTACTGCCCTAGGACAGCTCATTGAATCTCTTAAAGAATGTTCAAGGTTTGAAATGAAGTCTGCGAGGTCAGTTGTCACCATGCTTTGGGTATGTTGTCGTCTTAGTCAATTTCCATAGTCCCTCAGTGTTCATTGCAAATAGAGTAGATCAGACCTTATTTACGAATATTATTAGTTGTAGTTGTTATATTGGGAAATCTTCATGTAACACAATGCATACAATACAGGGTATAATAATTGCTAGAACAACTATCAATAATTCTTCATTTTTCCCATTCCGTTGGCTTGCATCAAATAAACTACTACCAGATTAAGTTCCGGATAGACTTTACAATTAGAAAAAAGAAAAGAGTTTATTTATAAGTTTCTTCGGTGTGACACTGTTGGACACAGATAATATTAATATCAAGACATTGAATTTTCGACTCTCTCTATCTCTGTGTCTCTCTCTCCTTTCTCTCACTTCCTTAATATCTCTCTCCTTCTCTTTCCATTTCTCTCTCAGTTATATCTCCTTCTCTTTCCCATTCTCTAAGATTCTATCTTTTCTCTCCTTTCTCTCTTACGCCACTCATCTCCCCTCTACTGTGTTTATGATTCATTTAGGTTATTTTCCTTGTTGAGATGTAGCAGTGAGACAAAACAACCTAAATCAGGTAAACATTATCACACATAAATAAATAGCAATTCCGGTGATTTAACTCAAACAAGAGACCTTCGAATCGGCAGCCAAGCACTACTCGACCACCCAATCACACACACACACAATTACACATTTGAACAGTATGTAGACTTGGCAAATTATTGGCTATTAATTTTTAAGCTCGTTCCCTTAAAAAATTAACGCGAATCTTCATTCCTGACATGTTCCATTTGCAAGAGACGACATTCGAAAGTTTATATTTCTCTCTCTCTCTCTCTCTCTCTCTGTCTCTCGTTGTCTCTCTCTCTCTCTCTCTGTCTCTCTCTCACACAAACACACATAAGTTTTTTTTTTAAGTATAAGAAACCAATTGGTGCCCCTCCAGAAAAAGAGGGGAGGCCACACCACAGATGTTTTATAGCATCTAGAGTTATCTTGGACCAAAAAAAAAATGTTCGAATTCTTGTTATTAACCAAATTTCTGTTTCTGTATGTTTGAACATAGGGGAGGGGGGGGGCATACATCAACATGGTGTTAGAAAAACAACTGTTGAGTAGACATTTTAGAACATTACAGCTCAGCTTCCTACTCGGATGGGGACACAACAACAGCAGTTATTGCCCTTGATGTTCGGGCTAGGATTCACAAGAAGATAGTTTGGAAAGAAATATGTTAAAAAAAAAAAGACTTTCTTTTTTACTGAGACTAAATAAACAGTTGCGTCAAGGGCAAAAAGAAAAAAATGTTTTACTGATTCTCTCCTCTTTCTCCATCTCTCTCTCTCTCTCTCTCTCTCTTCGCTCTGTTTTATTGATATAGGTAATATTTCTAATACGAATCACCTTACGAATTGTTTTGTTTTCTTTTGATGCCATGGTCATAAAACTCTTTCTTCCATCTGGGCTCTTCTCGTCTTACTAATGCTCTTATCTCTCTCTGTCTCTCTAGCTTTTTCATTCTTTCATTCTCCCCCTCTCTCTCTTTATTACCCCCCCCCATCTCTCTCTCTCTCTCATTTCTCATTCTCCCGTTATATACAAGTTTCTCCTTCTCTTTCTCCCTCCCTCCCTCTCTCTCTCTCTCTCTCTCTCATAGCAGCTCTAACTAATACATTTAGTATTTTCAGAAAAAAATAACTATAATTTATGAGTATTTTTTTTCCTTCTCTTGAATAGGCAGCTACTATGTCAGGAATGTTGTTACTTAATGTTTACCCAATGATTGAGACAAGATTTCTATTAATAAACTAAAGAACGACAACTCCAATGACTCAGAATTTACATTATCAATGTTCGCAAACTAAAGCTTGATTTACTGAAAAGACAAAGAGTTAATCAAGGCCGGATTAAAGTTTGTGGAAGCACGGAATATTGTATAGACTGCACTATCAGGCCCTGTTACAAGCTTTTAGTATTTTGTTGTACCTGGAAGAAGCTTTTCTAAAAAAAAAAAAAAAAAAAATGGTGTATAATATTCCAGTAAAACTTATCGGGAATAAGTGTCCCACTCTTTTTTTCTCTGATATCAAACAACTATTTTTAAAGTCTAGAAAGTTTTTATTATTTTGATTTGAAGGAGGTTTTAAAACTTGTTTTTAAAAGCTTTATTTCTAGCGTGACGCCGTCAGATGGTCGAGTTTTTTTGTTTGTTTTTTTTAGATTTCTTATACTTCGTTAAAGATATGGTATATACTCACGTGACCCGTTTCTCAAACACATCATGTACTCATCTTTACACACACACACACACACATTGGCACACATTTTTCTCTAACAGCTGTGTGTATTGGGTAGAGAGTATGAGTCTCGTGTGTGTGTGTGAACGTGAGAATCTCTCTTTCTCTCTTCCACACTCTATTATGCTCTCTCTCTCTCTCAATGATCTATTCTATCAATCTCATTTTCTCACTCTTCCTAGCTCTCACTTGCTCTCTCGTATTCTCTCTCACTCTTTTACTTTCTTACACAAGCTCTCTCTCTCTCTTTCATTCTTTTTTCATCCTGCTCCCCCCTCTCTCTCTCTCTCTCTCTCTAACTCACTCAGTAGACCACACTTTATTTTTCTCTCTATTCATGTCTTCCTCTCTGTCTCTTTCTCTGACTCTCTTTCTTTCTCTCTCTCTCTCTCCAATTTGCTTTGACATACTCTGATTGGACGACCAGATCAGTGTATCACATCCTACAGGCCTTCAAGCCAGCATGACACTAGACCGCATGGGCGCCCACAGGGCTCCCTTGCACCCCCCTGGATTCTGAGTAGCCAAATTCTAGCCACTTTTGTGCATCAGGTCAATTAAAATCTAAGTAGCAACTGAACAAGTAGTGCTTCCACAGGTGACTGAAGTACAGTTGTAGTAGACCTAGGCTTATCAAGCATTTTCTAATATCAACAACCATTACTTTGATAATATTCATAAGTATTCAACGTACGGATTGTTGTGAAGACATGGTCTAGTCATGGGCGCCCGAAGTATATTTTGCAGGAGGGTACAAGTCGCCACTCATGGCTTAAAGTCGTAAGTGCAACTTTTTTATGACAAAGAATATTTAAAAAATAGAAATAATGCGCCGCGAAAACCAAACATGTGAATAAACTATTTACTGTACACTTTGGTAAGTTTATCTGTGCGGTCCGTGCATCCCGACGGTTGATCAAACAATAAATGCAAAGGCTGCCAAAACTGCCAATAACTTTACTACTGAATTGCTTCTTGATTCTTGTCGCGATGGACCATTTGTTAATTAACTAATTGGATTTTTTTTTAAATTTTGATCCTTGTTTTGTCAGGTACAGGAAATAATTTTGCAAAATTTCAACTTGATCCGAGATTTTGTGTGGGAGAAATAACGTTTGCAGCCTTTTTACCAGACAGATGGACAGACAGATGCAGCTGATAAAAGCTTTGTAAATATGGAAATGTGTATATAGATTGCTTTAGGTTTTTAAAAAAAATCACTTTTTCTTATTTAAAATGAACATTGCTTTCTTACCGAGGGATCATTGAGGTTCTCAACTGTCCAAAGTGATCAAAACAATATTTAGATTTTAAAACTGTTTTTTGTTTGTTTGTTAGTGTCATAGCGATTTAGCTCTTCGTTCCCAGCCCTTTTCGAAGAAACATAACCCTTGTCTAACCGTTAACCAAGCAAATCAACATTCCCTCCCCTTTTCTAAATACTAGTCTTTGAATATTAGTATACGACTATTCGGGGAGGAGGGGGGGGGGAATGTATAGGAGTCATGTGACCGAAGTAGGTTAGGTCACGTGAGTCTGCTCTTTCTCTCCAGAGCCAATCAACAAAGCCGCTCAACCAAAAAATGTGTGAATTCCTTGGCACGAGTCTGCTCGTCTGTCAGCGCCTCCTTTCATCTTGCCTGTCATTCCATTTTTTATATTCCTTGTTCTTCTTTTTCTTTTATTGTTCTGTTTCTTCCACATCCCCCTACCCCCCCCCCCCCCCCCCCCCCATTTTTTTTGTCTAAGATTCAGTTTGGAACATGATTAATTGCTTTGTAAAACCGTATGGACAAATCCTTTGTATAGGAAGAGAATAGATGCTCTGGTTGGACATAGAAATAACTGGCCTACAATCTGTAAGATGTCCTGAGTTAGATGACCCTCGTGATTATTACCTAATTTAAATAAATCTCTAAGCTAACTTTGTTTGCCT